>WBNH01005498.1:0-22220 GCA_013401255.1 Urocolius indicus
TCAACTTTGATAAAATAAGGCTTCCTCATTCTTGGGGAACTCAAGTATTTTACATAGCAACAAATCAAGGCAGATAATGTTGTTCCTTTTTTTATGTTGGGAAGCTGAGGCAAAAGGAGAGTCTAGGTGTCCTGTCCAAATTCACACAGGAGGCCTATGGGAGGACAGATGCTTGAGCCCCGATTAATGCTCTCACTGCTGGATTTTCCTCCTGATGGTGGATTTCATGATGAACCTTTATAGTTTTGGACTTTATCCTGTTTCTTGCAAAAGAACTAGGATTGTTGCCTTGGGCCAGAGAAATTTGCACCAGAGTTAACAAGTGCTTACTAAGGACTGTGATCTGACATGCTGAGATAGGCTTCTTGTGCTCCTGCCACGCAGTACAGGTTTAGAGCAAAGGTTTAACACAGGTGTCTTGAATGCTGCCATTAGGGATTGATTTGTGGCTACAATGGACCTTACTCAGACTGCTTTTCTATGTGTTTTGTTGTTTTAGGCTAAAAAACTTTTCAAGTGACCTGACATTAACCACAGGGAAAGATTTTGGAGAAAATAGTGGCCTGGCTGTGTACGTAGCTGAGGCAATAGATGCAAGTCTCAACTGGGACGACATCAAATGGCTCCGAGAGCTGACCTCGCTGCCCATCGTGGTGAAAGGAATCCTCAGGGGTGTGTAGCTCTGCCATTTCCCATGTGTCTCTTCTCATAGAGGCACCAGGGAAGAAAAAGTGTGCTCATGCTGGGGAGATTTCTATAGAACTGTGTTACTTTTTCATGGCAAGTATCCATTTTGCTGATGTGGAATATGGTGGGATGCATGTTCTTAATTCCTTGTTGTGCTACGTAGGGAAGATATGCCAAAACAATTAGAATAATAAAAACCAACTTCCTTATGCATAGTCAGGAACCCAGTAACGAAGACACTTGCAGAAGAGAGTGTCTCTACCTTGGTGTTCTGTAGGCAGAGACCAGAGGCACTGGTCACTAAACTAATCAACTGGTCATCTGGCATCTCATCAGTTATGTCTGAAATCGGATGCAGGCAGGAAAATTGAACTTGCTCTGTTCATTGTGCTTGTAAACTCTGATCTGAGTTGTATACAACTTAAAGGAAAGCTGGATTTCCAGTCTGTCAAAAGAGCACTGAGCACAGTGTAGTGATTTCATTAAGTCTGGATTATTATTGTAATCATGCCAATAATTCTGGCTCAGAGAACATAGTTCAGTAAATGATTTCTCAGTGATGAGTTCCAAAATGTAATAGAAAAAAAAATAAAGGCTAGCAACCAAAGTGGCTGATAGTCCAAAGTGACAAAATGTTCTGTTCCAACATTTCAAACTACTTTTCTGGTCCTGTTGCTTAAAGATAAAACTTTCCTGTGTTGAGGTGAGGCTTTGGAAGAATGAAGCCCTGAGGTGGCTTTGCATTAACTGTCAGTGTCTTTTTAACGATGCCAAAATTGCCCTCGTCATGATGTCAATAAACTCACAGTTATAGAAGGTCATATCTTGGTTGTGTGTGTTTCTTCCTAGCTGATGATGCTAAAGAAGCTGTAAAGATTGGAGTAGATGGTATCCTGG
This sequence comes from Urocolius indicus, assembly GCA_013401255.1. NCBI lineage: Eukaryota > Metazoa > Chordata > Aves > Coliiformes > Coliidae > Urocolius > Urocolius indicus. The sequence goes on from WBNH01005498.1 coordinate 1,585, forward strand.
TGTCAAATCATGGAGCACGACAGCTTGATGGGGTCCCTGCAACTGTAAGTACTGGTGTCAATATTCATTAGTAGTCTCTGGTTTTCTCTGCCTCAAAAAAAACCCAAAGTTTCATGATAGTTCTCTCTGAACACATGGTAGCTGAAGGAAATGTCCTGTAAATATGTGTTATATGCCTTAACCCAAAAGCAGTAGTATCTGACCATTTCTCTATGTATGTCACGTCCTAGTGAGTTAGACTCAGCCTCCTCTTGGTCAGATTGAAAAATAAAGCAGGAGAGTTTATATGTGGCTGTTTCATCAAGCTACCTGGGCACTCTAGCTGCAGCACTCTGCCTGGAAATCTAGAAGTGCAATTTCAGATGGAGTATTATTGTCAGTTCAACTTTTAGAAATTGGAAAGTCTTTAATGTTTTTTTTTCCATTCTCCTCTTTTATTTCTCCTTTCTCATCCTTTTTTTGAACACCCCATTGTTGCCATTTGCAGTACACTGAAGCTTGTACTAGAGTTGTTTTTCCCTTTTACTATTCTTCAGAGGCTTATGAAAAATTAGAGTTACAGAACAGTTAAAGGCAGAATGAAACACTCTCTTTTTTTCCTCTTCACCTTTGGAAAAGGTACAGAGTGGTTAAATTATAGTTTTTTTTCCTTTTCCTCGTCGTGCTACCTTGTGCCTTTTCCAAGGGTGAAAGGGATTTGAGAAGTCCTGAACTGGCAAAAAGAAAGTAGTAAAGGAAAATGAAAAAGTATGTGCTCAGGCTGGAGGAAAACCCCCAAAATTCCAGCCATCACTCATCTTACTTCATTTGGCGTGGGAAAGCTGTGCAAGTAAAAAGAGAATGAAAGGGAGGAGAATCAAAGCCCAGTTGTGACTGTTTCCGTATTCCTAATGTGTCCTTGATGAAAACCCTCTTGTTTTCCATGGTGGTTTTCTGAAAGGAGAGGGGCAGGTAAGTGGTTTTTGCCTGCAGAGTGTTTTCCACATGGCTGGGCTCTGCTGTCCAACTGGCCTGCCCTCTCCTTCACCCGCTTCTGCTTCTATTCCTGAGGGCAGCTATGAGTTTCCCCACACAATTTCCTCACCTGCCAATTTGCAGAGGTCTCCACGTGCAGCTAGTGATTGCCTGGTTGTGTTGGCTGCTTCTTTACCAGCCAAGCCCTGCGTTGAGAAGCCAAATGCCAGCACCAAGTGTGTTCTAAGTGGTTATGAAGCATTGTCCTTGACGATGCTTTTTGCCTGAGCAAAGTACTCCTGCGAAGTATCCTTGGGGACAGGTGGGAAAAATGCTTCCTGATGTCAAGGTTTCAAAATGGAGACTGTAATTCAGTTTCCAAAGAGAAGGAGATTTCTCTTGTTCAAATGTGATTTTTTTTTTTTTTTGTGCTGTTGGAGAGTGTACAGCTCATCAGGTTTGGATACCTTAGGAGGAACTGAATTTTTAGACTGTGAGGGCTAATACTTAAGAAATTCATTTTTCTTCTAACTTCTGTGCTCTTTATCTTCTTGTCACCTTCTGAGAATGTATTCCCTGATTTCAGTAAGGATATTTGAAAACCTTGGCTGCTTGCGAGGCAATCCAACAGGAAGGATGTATGAGGATATTAAAATCATTGTTTTGAGAAATGACAAAGCTCAAGAAATATGAATTAGCTTTTTGTCAACTGCAGTAGAACAGAAATTAAGCTTGTGAACTACTTACGATGAGTTACTCCTTTGCAACACCACAGTGCAGAGAAGACACTATGAAAGCTGATGGCATTCGCTGGATTTCATTGTACAATGAAGGTTTCGTAATGTAAATATCTGTGTCAGATCATGCTGAATGTTTCTGGTTTAGAAGCATCATTTGTTGTCATTTCATGGGTTTTCAGAACGTGAGCTGCACCCAAGCTGGTTTAATATTCCTAGTGTCTACTTACACGTGGAGGAAATCTCTGTTTTAATTATGGTTTGCATCATACTTCAGTTATTACAGCACTTTAATGTTGGTACAGTTTGTCAGGATGTAGAAAGTGGTCTCTGTATATGGAAATAGATCCCAAATATGTTTGGCAAGAGAGCAAAACCAAAGGGAGGAGAGAAAAAAAAGTCACAGCAAGTGCCAAACTTCAAGAAAATTTTAATCCAAATCTAAAAACAAACTGCACTTTCAAGTTATTTTTTTCCCCATCTCCTAGTCATTTTTTATCCATTAGAAAGGAAATGAATTACGTCTGTATTTGAAAGAATGAATTTGTGTGCCTTTTGTCTTACTACCACACACTGTTTCCAGTCTCCTTAGTACTTGGCTTCCAGTTTTGTGTCTTTGCTGATTTTCATGAATAGGAGCTATTTAGGTGTTACAGGAACAGTTGTCTTGTAATTAATGATTGAGGTGTAGATTCAGGAGGCTCATCTCTTCATTGGGACCTCTTGCATGGTGTGGGCGTGTTACTTAACTCTCTGGTTACTGACTTGTAACTGGGAATAAAGCAAAAATCCTTTTCCCTCAAGTTTTAGAAGGTGTAGGAGATACAGAGTTTGGTGAAAGTAACCTACATGTGTTAATACACAAATAATAAACAAAGCTTTTCCTACCTTGCTGAAAACTCAGAGGAAAGATAATGTATTGTTCTCATCTGAAAAAGTTTTCTCTACTATTATTCCTGTAACCAAGATGAAATTGCAAAAGGAAACAATATTATCCATTAAAATTTCTCAAGCAGCTCTAAGTTCCTTGGGGCACACCTTTGTCTTCCTCCATGTCTAAAGGTACAATGTCTGTCCTTGGGCTCCTGAGTGCTGTCTGGCCCTTAGTATAAATGAATAATAAATTCAAACAAGAAAACAAAAGTAATTATTTAAAAAGTTACCAGGATTCAGTTTCATCCCCAAACTAGCAAACACTGGAAGCTTGGGGGGATAATATCAAGGAAAGGCCACCTCTGTGGTTGCTGTTGCTTATATTCTTCAGAAGTATCTGATACTGGCTTGTGTCAGATACGTGTCATGGGGTCAGATGGCCATTTTGTATGACCCTGCAGATTCTCACTCTATTTATTTGATTCTCCAAAGAAATTTGACCTTTGTATATGTCTGCTAACATGCTAAGTCACTGCTGGTTTTGAGTACAGAGCTGTGTTGTTTGTGCATGCAGCTCCCTGTGCTGTTGCTCGTTTAGCTTATTCAAAGCTTAGATCCTGCAGGTAAGAATTCATTCAAAAAAAATAAATAGAGCTTCAAAAGTGGACAAGCTGTATTCCTGGTTTTACTCTTTTAGATTGATGTCTTGCCTGAAATTGTTGAGGCTGTGGAAGGCAAGGTGGAGGTGTTCCTGGATGGTGGTGTAAGAAAAGGCACAGACGTCCTCAAAGCACTGGCTCTTGGTGCCAAAGCTGTGTTCATTGGAAGACCAGTCCTCTGGGGCTTGGCTTATCAAGTAAGTCACAAAAAGTTTCAGTTTCTGTTTTTAGTTACTTAGGCTCACTGTTTAGTCTTAATATGTGCACTTATATGTATATGTGTACACATAGGACTGTGTGTGGGGTGGTATCTGAGTGTGTCTATGTGTATCCAGACCATCTAATCTTAAAATTTGCTATGATTAAGTACTCAGGAGTTACAGTTATACCTAAAACTTTGTTGGCACAAATACATAGTACATATTGCCTTCTCATCTCCTAGGGTGAAGAAGGAGCAAAAGAAGTTCTCCAGGTGCTGAAGGAAGAGTTTCGCTTGGCAATGGCATTGACAGGTGAGACATCAAAGTTTCCTTTCTATAATCACATGTTCTCCTGCCTTTTCTTTACCCTGAGCAAGATGCTGTTGTAACTTACAGAAGGCAGATGGAAATATTTGCAATGTAAACAGAATAGGCTATAGAGAAATGAGGAAAGGACTTGTTCTCCCTGTGTTATAGATGGGCAACCAAGTAAATTAAGTTAAACCAATATATCTTTTATTCCTTTTTTAACAAGGGGAGCAATAAATGGGTTGAAAAATCCTTACTCACTAAGGGATCGATTTCATCTGACAGAATGTAGAGTTCCATGGGAGAGAAAAAGGCTTAGAGTGGGACAGAAAAGCACAGCTTTCAACTCATATTGTTACTTCTCTTCCAGGATGCCACAGAGTAGAAGAAATTGGCAGGTCACTGCTCCGAAGACATGAAGTATTGTTTTCCAAGATGTAGTGCTGAAGATCAATTGCCTCGTGTGTTGCTTATTGCACAGGAAGTTGGCTACTGGACAAAAGGCAAATGCATTCGCTCTTTGGGCCTCATCCTGCAATCCTGACTGAGAAGGGATGCTCTGTAGGAGATCACTTGTTGAAGAAAGTAATTGAAGCAAATTTTACAGGTGTTTCTGTGTTCTCCTAAGCTTTTAAGGAAAGCTGCTCTACTGGGAGATGTAATTAAAGATGAACCTTTATACATGAAGACCAACATGGAACCTTCAAAGTGTTTTGCCATAAATGCAGTATTAAGTTACATGCCTGGAAATAACTTAGCTGTCAGGATGAAACTATAAACAGAAATGTTTTTATAGCAAACAGCTATCAAAATGCAGACATTAAAAATGTAGAAGATAATTTCTTGCTCTCTGCTTACAGAAACTACACTGTAGACTTCACAGATTAAATCTTGCTCTCTTATGAACATCATGCCATTTCCCTACTGACTCCATGCTATTACTTTATAAGTAAGTGAGGACTCTTAGTTTTAGAGAACTGAACAGCCAAGCAAAATTGGGGAAGTTCTGCTGTTTAAGTGACACCAGCCCCTTTGCCATCAGACAGCTAACACGTGTGTATCAGGTATAGGTCAGAACCTTGTAGTACTGTTGCCTTCATCAAACTGTGCTGACTGCACACAGCTGAGTCATGTTTTTCACCTATGTTCATTTTTGACAGTGACAATTAAAGGCTGATGCTTCCTGGAAGAGTTTGTAGGATTTGTAGCCATGTGCAAAAGAGGAATTTGAGCAGCTGAGACATTAACTGATGAATTCAGAAGATCCTATTGGCTCTATTTGGTTTCTGTGAACAACCTTCAGACAGATAAATCTGAGCCTTATTCACTCTGCTTATGATAAGGATACAGACATATGCAGGATCTGCTCTTCTGCTCTCTGAACAATCCAAATGCATGCTAAATTCAGGAGAAATTTTGCAACTGTAAAGAACAAAAGAATAGCTTCATGCCACAAAGTGACTTTTCCCGAATTGAGTAAGTAGGCAGAGGAGGTGAGGTATAAGACTCTCGTAATCTCATCTTGGGTAAAACTAAGGGTGGCTCTCCATCTGTCTCAAGTCTGTTACAGGTATAGCAGTGTTACTGGGAGCAGGGAGAGGCCACTACAGAAAGGTTTTGTAAATCTTGTTTTGGAAATTTAGTGTTTGTTTTTAAGTAGGATTTTAATTAAAAAGAAAGCCTTAATTTCCTTCTTCCACTGTCACTGACATCACTGGCTCAGCCGTTTGTTTCCCGTCGGTGTCAGGAGGACTCGTGTGTCGTGACTCTCCCTTTTTGCTCTATTTGAAATATCCCTTACTGAGCTTTAGAGGCAGCTTTGTAATAAAATGATGGAATATTACAATGTGAACTAAAGCAGGGGCTGGAACTCAAAATGGGGAGAAAACCCAAAAGGCCACTTGCTTGCCCTTCAGTTGTAAAATTTGTACTGTTGTTTACTGCAGAACGTAGTGTGTTGTGTGAGGGTTGCGTAGCAACAAAATAAAGTTTATCTGTGTAAGGAAATATGAATGTTTCTCAGAGCACAGAGAAGCATAATTTCTGCTGTTTACTGCACTTATCATATCTGTTGCAATGTGGACTGTGTCAGATGTCAATTACAGACTAACTGCAGAAAGACTGTTTATTTTAGATAATATAAATGTTACTTAAAAGATAGGGGTATAATATCTTATGTTTATATGTTTAAGATCTATTTCTAAAGTTTAGAAGATGCAGTTTCCTGTCTTTGCCCTAACCACATTCAAGGAAAGCTCTGCAACTCTGTGGTCCAGGATAAATTCTGATGGTGAGGGAACCGAGTTTGTTATTGTGCGTAATTAACTATTTCTAGTTCCTGTGGGGTAATGGATTTACGTTGTTTTTTCCGGCTTGTTATCTGAGAACTCTTTGACTGCCTTCCAGTTCAACTCTAATAAGGACATGTATTAAAAGCCAAAATTAGAGCCAAATACTGAAAAGGCTGCAAGATGGTGTTAACAGAAATGAAATTAATTTGCCTGGTAGATTTCTGGTTTTAAAATATTGCACAGTGAAGGGAACTTCCCTGGATTTTTTGAGACAACCAAACACAACTGCTTCTGGTATTATTTTTTTAAAGGTAAGAATTCTGTTTGGTTTTAGTTTCTTGTCAGAAAGCTTGAGTGCCCTTGGCTATTTGAAAAGCTGAAGCTAAGAAAAGAATCTGCCTCACTGTTGCTTCACCTGGAGAAGCTGAGATGAAAATGTGTCACACGTTAGAAGTGGTGGTGGTGGTGGTAGATCTTTCTGCAGTCTGTGAGGATATTCAAGAAGAATGTAAGCACTAAACCAGAAGAAAATAATAGGTCTTTACAATATGTTAAGTAGAAAAAAATTATATTTGCCTCTAAGTAGCAAGTGAACCCAACAAACTTAGGAACTATTACAGTCCTCAGATCAAGGCATAGAATTTGGGGGAACAGAAGGTGTATTTTGCATTTATAAAGCTTTACTACATCTGCCTCTCCCTGTCGAATAAGTGTGTTTTGGTTTATGGTTTTATTTGTGAAATTCTTTTCTGATTTCACCTTTTGTCCATATTAAGCCATAGGTACCAAGAAAAAAAGAGTCTACCCAGAAAAAAAAGTTGAGGGAAGAACACTGAGTGACATCTGTGTACCTGGAAAGACAGTGTTCAACTGGTGTGCTGAGTGCCTAGAATAAAACAACCCCTTTGAGAGTCTCATGCCTGAACAGTAACCAAATAGGATTCTGTAACCACCTCTGAGGTAGATCAGGAACTGCAAAAGGAGATTGCAGCTCTTAAGGAGAGAATATCAGATGTTTTGTGGAGAGAGGAGTAACCAAAAGCATAACCTGAGAGTGTGTAAGAGAAGGAGATTCCTGTCCTTCTTAGTGGAAAGTGGTGCCTCCCAAGAGGCTAAGATGTGAGGCAGACTTTTACATAACCATGTTTCACGTTCTCAACAACTGTACTCAAGAGCCTCATTTCTAGCAAAAGGGTTCTGAGGAAGACAGTCTGTTTCAAAGTGACAAGGTTATGTTGTCTGGACATCTGATAGAGCACATCAAGGCTGGACATGCAGGGAGTAGGGCCTTCCTAAGGGAAAACTGATACATTTCTGCAAAAGACCACCTCGAGCTGCAACACCTGGGTGGTTTGTGCCCATAAAACAGGTTTGACTGCAATGGGAAAATATTTGCCATGAGACTCTGGTGGTTTAATACACCAGAGAAAGAGTGCAGAGGCGCAGGACTGAGGCATGGCAGTCTGGTGAGCAGGAGATGGCAGAAGTCAGGCGAGGGTTGTGAGATCACCTGACCTTTCAGATTAAAAAGTGGAGGAAGAGATCAGTGCAGCTTTGGGACAGATTTTGCTCTCTCATTTAGCCTGTGAGTTCTTTGAAGCAGAGACTTGCTGCTTTTTTTGAACACTTGGAGCCTGCGCAGAGGGTGGAAAATCCAGTAAGTAAATAAAATAAGTCATAATTCAGTGTACTGGAGCTGAAGAGCTGTGAAAGACATGATCTGTTTTCTTGTGACCTTCACCTCTTGCTGTGACTCTGGGACACATTATTGTGTTTTATTTTTACCAGTGGCCAAGTCAAACAAATAGCTCTGGAGCTGGTAAGAACTCCACCTCCATCCCCAATTTTTCAGGTTAAGCATGAAACTTGTCTGTCTTACAGGGAATTTCTGAACATAAATAAACAGACACTTAGAGTAACTTGCTTTGATAAATGGGCAGTGTAGGTCGGGGCCTGTTGGATATGCAGGCGACTCAAAGATGAAGCAGAGCAGGGGAAGTAGGCAGGAATGGCTCTGCTTTTCTTGGCTTCTCAAATGGTTTTCGGCCTGAAATCAAATACTTGAGAGCACGAGGAAAGCTGGCTTCTGAAGTCATGATTTTGCACTGAACCTCACTGTAAGGATATCTCTTATAAAGCTACTTTTGATGTGGAAATTTGGCTCCAAACCACACTGAGGGCCATTATAAATAACCACTTCATCACAGGACACACAGAAGTTGGCTTCCTTGAACACTCCTAGAAAGCAAGTCTAACCTTATTGAGCCATAACCTCAGCTAGTGTAAATCAGAGAAGCTCCATTGACTTGATTAGTTTATACTGATTTACACCAGCTGTGACTGTGGCCCACAATGCAGCAAGATATGTCAGCTTTTAAAGTCCTGTCATTGAGTGCTGAACAAAACTTTTTAAAACAAGATTGGCAACCCCAGATTTAGATACTAATGAGATGCAACACTCTAATTGTTTCATGATGCCTCTATGCTCCACTTTGTTTTCATTTTTGCCTTGCTTCTGTTTTTCTTATCTCCTGCCAAACGGAGGGAGAGTACCACATATGTTACATTCATAACAAAGATGTCTTGCTGCTTTGAGAACATGTCCTCCAGATGCAGAATGTCTTCGCGTTGTAGTTCAGCTTCTTCCTTTGCAGAGGTAAAGATGGTTCTGTGATAGTATAAGAACACCCTTGTGGGCCAGTCCCATGCTTCTCCAGGGCCTGGAGCTGTGGAAGGGGCAAGTGAAGGCTGTCCCAGCTGAACTTCAGTGATCTGATTTCCCTTTGGGAGTTTCCACCTCCTAAGTCATCGTTTCAGATGGGCAGGATGAATTGTGTCCTGGAGCACCCTGATAGGAACACTGTGAGAGCATCAATACATCTCATCTGTCACAACCCTACCAGGTGCTCGTGTAGTTAACCATACTGAGTAATCCATTGCACTGCCGGCACCTTTATGGTGCAGAAGGATGGCAAATACATACAGATGGTTTTTTCAGCCAAGGGGAAGACATTAATACACCTAGACAGACAAAGATTAATATTGATTATTATTTTATGAAAACAGCAGCTGTAAGTTCCAGTCAAGGTCAAGACAGCCTTGTGCACTGCAAAGGTGCTTTTCTGCAAGCAGCAGTCTCTCCCCAAGAAAGTGAGAAGTGTAACTTGACAGGCACAGCAAGAGACAATCTTTATAAAATACCTTAAATTTACATTATAAATCATGCTGTTGTCCCCAAGGCATGCAACTGGGGTGGACATCATGTATCATAAATACTCATCAAGAATGAGGAAGGTCTACAGCTGATCTATAGGGCAGAGGTAGAGCTGGGGCACAGCAGATTTGTTATTTCTTACTGGTTATCTATAATTCAATAGTGCAACATGATTTTACTTGAGTTTTCCCCAAGCCCCTCAGTATACTAAACCCCTTTAATTCTGTATAGTGTGTGTTGTTAGATTTTCCTGTTAGGAGGACTGAAAGTAGTGGATTTCAAATACTTAATTGTCATTTAAAAGGTTCCTGCACACCAGGGACTCTGGTTAGGTTCCCTTCACATGAAATTTGTCTAATTATCAAGACTGATGACAAAAGACCTCAGAGGAAGGTGTAAGGATCCTATAGTAAGGCAACATGACATAAATTTAGCTCTTGCACAAATTCAGGATGTCTGTTGCACACATTTCCACTTGGTGTGACTGTTGCTGAACCCAGAAATCTAGCATGGATGTGAGAGAAACAGTCTTCATAACAAGAGAGATCTGAAAGCTGATGGGAATTTCAACAACAGGATCATCTCACTAACCTAAGCTTTCTTCTGGGCCTGTATGTATGCTCTACCAAAGATGAGCTAGTCTGGTGTGTTGAAGAGTGCAGGAAGGGGTCTCTAGTATAACTTTAATACAAACTGTCCCTAACTCTGGAATTACACATCTGCAGCCTTCCTATCAGACAGAAAAATAGTGATTTTGGTATAAGCAAATTCCCTTTGACAATCTAATGTCTCTAACTAGGAACCAGGTAAAAAACTAAACCAGAGGCCTCTGTACAGCAAACTCTACTGTCAAGCTCTTTGGGAGAGCTACAGACAGAGAAACTTATATTAAGAAAACAAGACTTGGTCACAGTTTTAGGAAAGCACAACAGAAAATACCTGCAAATAAAGAATAAGAGTTGGCAATAATCCACTTCATTTCCTCAGTGCCTACTGGTGAGATTGTTCCATAGCTTCTAATCCATGGCTGCAGGGCTTGAGGTGCCAGCCTCCATCTCCCCTTTGTTGTGGCATCTCGTTGCATCCTGCATCTGTGTTTGCAGCAGCCTTTTCTTCATAGTCCTTGGTTTTGATCTTGCAGAGAAGTTGAAATGAAAGACGCCTGGGACCTTTGGGCAGAATCTTTGCCCTTTGGAAATACTTTGACAGAAGGTGTGGACAGGGGTGGGTGTTGGTGAAGGTCTTTTGGCAGAAAAACACCTCTCTACCCAGGATTAAATTTGAAGTCTAGTTAGAGCAGTTTGCCAGATGCAACAAGGGAATCTGAGTGTAAGCTATAGGTGGCCTACAGTCCTGCAGTAGAGAAAGCACCAAGTGTCTCCTCAAGGCAGAGGAACCCAGTCCCTGGTTCCCAGGCTACACACCCCCTGTAGCAGTGGTAAAAGTTAAAAATGAGGCTAACAAAGACCTTCAAGTGCTCTTGCCTGCATCACATTACTTGGTCAGGTAACCTTAGGGTCAGGGAGTTTAGAGCTTGCTGTTACAGAACTTCTGCTGTAAGTGTCATATAGTTGAATAAATAAAGCCGACCACTGTTACAACATTCTTTCCACTTCATCTGTTTAGATGCTGATACTATCTTTGTCCAAAATGTTGAGCGCCAAAGCGTGAGCTAACGTAGCTCTGTTGCAATCTGTGGTGCTTTTATCAGGAATTTCAAGACACCAGCTGGAGGAAAGCAGCAAGTTCTGGGGCAAGGCCATGATGTTCAGAGTTTGGCAAGGCTTGTACAGCTACCTGCTCAATGCTGCCAGTATTTCCCAGGTGATGTTGCCCTATCACAGAGTTGATACTGAATATCAGACAGTCTTGTGTGAATGGAAAACAGCCCTGGTGTACGATATGCACACTTTAATGTACGAACAAACAAGTACCTTGTGACCTCCCTGCTTCACTCTCCACATTATCTATGCATAATCTATACCTTTACTGGATTCACTCTCCCAACCATTGTTTATTATGTGCTCCCTGTTAACCTGGAAGACTGCCACAGCTGTAAAGCAGGCCTAAAAACATCTCTGATAGTCCCAGCTCCAGCTTATTTTCTGGTTATTCAGTGATGCCAGAGAAACTCAGAAGACCTCGTGGTGCATCAGGAACAGTATCTTCTCATGTTAGTCTAGGGGTAGTCACTTGCAAGTAGTTATGTGTAGGTTTGTAACTGCTGCATAACAGACTACAAAACCACACATGACCTAACTAATTAGCTGTCATGCTAATGAGCAGTAAACCCAGACATTTCAACCATCTGCGTGCTCTGCTTTTTATCAGTTTCCACTGTATGTGTCCCCCCAGCAAGCATAAAAACATACTTTTGATCTATCACAGAAAGGCCCTTTTACCATAAAGATAAAAAAAGTATTCCTTTTGATTTTCAATCCTTTTTCCGTTATTGCTCTGATATGGGTGGAAGTTGTACTGTCAGTTATTACAGAGGATGTAGAGTTCATTCAAAGAACAAGGAACTGTAGAATACATCCAGCCCACAAGCTCATTTAATTTGTGTTGCTGTTTACTGATGTGTTTGGAAATCTTCAGTACTATATGATGAGCAAAGATGTTGGCTGCAAAATAAAGCATCTGTAAGCCAGCACTGCAGGCTGCTGCCATGATCTCTAGAGCTGTGATTGCAGCACGGTCCAGGAGAAAGTTTCCGTTCTTACCGAGTCTTCCCTGCCATGCACTGGATAATTTACCTTGGAGGATTTTTATTGTCCTGTTAGAAGATTTTTGGTAATCAATACAGGGAAAGTAGCATGTAAGTTGTGACATATATTAACATGTGAGAACCCAGGAGAGACCATCCCGAGCTTTGATTCTTTTGATGGTTAGTGAAGTGCATCGACTGATATTTTCCTGAGTTTGAAATCTTTATAAGAGCAAAGTATCTGCATATTGTATAACATGAGCCATCAAAATAAAGGTGGCTTTGCATTTGTTCTGTGAATGGATCCTCCTTTCTCCAGAGCTAGCCTTTTTCAGTCTCACCTTCCCCTCCTCTTGAGAAAAGGCTAAGGAGAAACTGCCCAAAGTTTCTCTTTCCTTTTCTACATGGACTTGGCATATGCTCCCTTCCTCTCTGCCTCCTTGGCTGTAGGAAGGTGTTGCTGTGATGCATTTTTTCCCCCCTGTTTTTGTTTCTAGTGCTGGCAATATCTAGATCATCCTGCGGAGCAGCGTTGTGCTCAATGCCAAAACAGCTCGTCTCAATATTAGTATGTTCCGTGTAGTGTGTCAATTAATTACTGAGCACTTCTGTTGTCACAAAGACCTTTCTGTTGCTCCATAAAGATGATTTTTAAGCAGCACGATAATATGTAAACAGCTGATAAAAACAAGATTGTCAACCTAGTAAGAACTCTGGATTTTTGGGTGTAGTGCAACTTCCTGCAAGAAAACAGCATGTAACCTTGCAGGATGTTTACCATCAGAAGCAGCAATTGCTGATACATCATTTTCTCTTTGGGGAGGAAGATCTTCCAAATTGAGTTATCCCAACCTCCAGCAGGTGATTTATGGCTACAAAACAAAAGCTTTGCACGTGTGTCTGGCTAAGGGGCTGCCTTTTGATCTTATGTGTGTTAATACATCCCAGACGTGTGCACACGCAAAGCGGTTACTTGTATGCAGAAGCAGAGCATCCATGCTAAAGTATGTATCTAACATCTACTTTGTAATTTGCCCTGCCCTTACCATGACTTTTTGGAATTTATTTACGGCCGTGGCTGACTGGCTCCAAAGAGTAAAGCCTTAGCCAATGTGCAGTAGCCTGGGCTTACTGGTTTTACCATTGTTGAGACACATGAGCTAATGGTTCCCTGAGGTCCTCACTGAACCTGTTGGTGAACCTGGGTCTGATTTCACAAAGCTCTTCAATGAAGCTTTATCTTTGCCCACAGGTGGAAACCATGCAGGACCTAGCACCTTTGTGTCAGTGCAAATATACTGAGAACCATACACAGCTGATTATTAGGAAGGTGGAGAGAATGCTTGATTTTGGTTTGGAGGTACCAGCAAGATGATTTTGAGGCTCTTTCATCTCAAAACAAAGCCAGGATCCAGTGGCTGAAGGTATTCAAATAAAAATGTGGGGTTTTCTTTTAGCATTAAGGATTATTAATGTTGGAATGTTCCCAAAGGATGTGGTAAATTGTCCTTTCTGGTAACTACATGAAAAAAAATAGACTTTTTGGAGAAGATATGCTCTAATTTGGCCACAAAATTGAAGACTTGTGGCTTTTTTTCCATGGTGAAAATCAAATTATATTATAGCAACATCCCTAAAGCCTATCACTTTCTTCTTGATATTTTTGATGTTAGGTTCTATCACAAAAACACTTGCATGTGAATCAGGAAAGACAGAGTTTGAATGATTGATTTGTGCAACCCAAGCAATGAAGAGATGTACTGGTCCCTTGATCCTGTATGGTGCCAAGCCTCTGTATCAGAACTTCCCAATCACTTTTTCCATTTAGGATTTTAAAGCTTCTAAGACCCAGTGCTTAAGCTTTGACTTAAGGTCCCCAGGTCTTTTGGCTGGAATGGTACCCTGCTGAATTAGACTCATCAAAGCTTTGCACTGTCATATTGTTTCTCTGCTTTTGACTTCACTGGTGGTGGATGCATCAGATGTCTTGCTGTCTTACTGACCCACAAAAGGTTTGAGAGCATAATTCCAGGCTTTGTGAGAACGGAACATTTGTAAAGCAGCAGCCCCTCACTAATCTGCCGAGAGAAAGCCCATATGACAGGCAGTGGGGATTCCATTTTTCAGGATCCAGAGTTTAAGACAGGCTTGAAGGAGTCTTATTAAAAGTGTTTTTCAGTGCATACGGCTCCTTCTGACAGCACCCAGGTGGTTAAGAAACCAGCATTAAGAATAAAAGCTGTTTCTCTTTCCTGCACAACAAATGGTTCAAGTGTCTGGTATTTGATTCAGAAAGGAAACCTGCAGCAGTCATGTCCCCTGAAATGAACCAACCAACATTTTGAGCTGCCAACACTTCTGTCTATTACGTCAAGGCATCGCAAAGTTTAAAGTGTAGCAAAGCAATATATGTCTTTTTTTTTTCAGTAATCCCAGGATAAATATTAGGTAGACAGCATTTCTGCTTTGTGCATTAAAAACCTGACTTGAGTTTGAAAAGCCTGCAAGTGTACTTTGGGGATTTTGGAAAGTGTCGTTTGGCCATGAGCTAAGACCAGAAGCTGCCATTTTGGAGATGGGGCAAGAGGGAAGGCGTTTGGCCTCATTCATAACTTCACAGCTACTGCAAATATCAGCTGATGAATATTTATGTTATGACTGGCAGAGGCCCGAAAGGCAAAGGAGGTGGGGGGGAGAGGAACGGAGGGGGAAGATTAAGTTAGGAAAATGGTTGTCTGAACTCTGTGGGATTTCTTTACCAACATTTTCCATGCTTGAACAGTAGGTGCTGAATGAAATCATTATGTTCTGAGCCCCTGTGCAGGAAAACAAGGTTTGTCAAGACCCTGTTCATTAGCACCTCGTACTTTGTTTGAACCTTGGACATTCACTGGGCCCTAGAAAGGGATTTTTTTTTTTCAAGTCAAACACACTGTAAAGCTATCCAGTTTTATTTTGCTTAGTTATTGCTGCAGTGGCACTAATTGTAAAATAGTGTCTCATCACTAGGAAAAGGGAGGGGCAGGAACATGAAGTGCCACAGGGTGGTGTGGGTACAGAGGAAGTGCTGCTGCAAGGCAGACTAAAATAGCAGATATGGAAAGGGTTAAATCAGAGATTGTGATTATTGAACAGACCTGTAGTGCCTGAGTGTGCTCAGCTCTACTGGTGTGTGTAGGCTCATCCCCCGTGCCAGGAACACACTTGAAATCAGACTTCTGTCCTGCAAGTTGCTGCATGGCTATTGATAAGCAGAGATGAAAGAGAATGCAAATTGAATTATTTGGGCACAAAGATGAGACTAAAAGCCAGCTGTGCTTTCCTCTTGCACAAACACTGTTGTGTTGCATTTAAACTGCTGTAGGCAGTAAATGTTTGCTTAAAATGAAAGTTACGTTGGCTTTTTGCAAGACAGTAGTTCCAGAATAATTTCTGCGATTATCAGCAATCTCCAGTGTTACTGGTTTAGTCAGTATTGCACTTAAATTTTAAGGAACCCAGAGAGGTGAGTGGCCTTCCTCTATATAATGTAATTTTGAAGTATTTCTTCAGGTTTATGTTATCTCAAGTCACTCATTGAGAGGTGAAAAATTCCAAATCCCTTTTCTCTGCCTTCACCAGGCTGTAAATTACCAGCAAGGAGCAACTTTTCAATAAAGTTCATGGACGTGACTTCACGGGTGGGATGAATCAAGCCCAGGAAGGAAAGCAGCTAAAATAAGTAGCTGCTGAGAGCCCGTTAGGTCTTACTGAAGTGACAGTCAGCTGTGGGTGGCCAGCTGAGCCCCGTTCAGAGGACCACAGGGTCAGAAAGCTGCAGCTTGTGACTTCATGAAATGCAAGCACCTTTAAAGGCAGGCAGTAAAAAAAAACCAACCAGAAGTACCCAGAATCAATCAGTTGCTTCAGAAAAAAATAATTCTCCAAGGCATCTGCAAAATTTACCAGACCATGCTTTAGAGGAATGGGAAAAAGGACTAGATTTTGCCTGTGGTACTTCTTCAGAGAAATCCCTAAACTCGGCACTAATCTGTCCATTGTTTCTCCGGGAAGTGGCTTTTCTTAGACTGCTTGTTTACAGGTACCTTCATTCCTTTTACAAGGAGGAAAATCATCAGAAAAATGCCCGTGTGCAGGAAACCACGGGGTCCTTGCACCCTACAAAAAACCACTCGCCAAGCCCTTCTGTTTCTTCCCTCCCTTGTGGGGTGATGCCCACGTGCCCGATTTAAAGAAACCAGCAGATGGTGCTGCAATACACCGAGTTTTTCTTTTCCTGGCGAGGACAAAACGGGACAGAAGTGCGCGGGGTTGCCCCTGACCATCCCCACGTGCCATGAGGCAAAGCGCTTCCCACCCACAGATCAGATTGATCTTTCCTCGGGCGGCAGCGAGATGGGGGGTGCCGAGGGCGGCTGGGTGAGGGGTGGGGGGATGGCGAGGTGGCCATGATCACTTGAGTCATTGCTCAGCTCGGCCTTGCTTGCTGTGAGGGGTTTACCTGGCTGCACCCCTCAGAGAGGGTGGCTATGCCTCACTCCCTCCCCACACCTTTTGTTGGTGCTTTGTGCCCATGGCCTGGAGTAGAGGTGCTTGGGGCATAGGGAAAAGCCTGCTTTTCCTCCAAAAAATGAAAAATGCCTCAGAAAAAAAAAAAACAAACAAGAAGAAACCATAGTGAATTTGTGCCCAGCACAGCAGCCCTGCTGGGAGCCCAGCCCAGGGCCCCAGAACCTTCTGGAACTTCCCCTCAGGGCAGTGAGAGCAGCCAAACTGCTGCTTCCCTGACCTGTCTCCAGCCTGTGGAGTGAAAATACCCCCCAAAATGAACCCCTTCCTCCTCTCCCCCCCCAAAAAAAGGCATCAGAGGTACAGGAGAAGTTTGGCATGAGGCGTAGAAACACACACAGTGCATTGTGAGCAAGCAGGACATGTTTACTGGGGGGAAGGAGGGGGGAGTGGCTCTGCAAATCATGGTGCTGTAAACTAGGATGAGCGTGAAGGCAACATGATGTGTTACTTTTGCCTTCTCTTGGGCAAAAAAGAAACTTCTCAAAATGTTTACCACCTATTTGTGAGATTGTCTCTGCCTGCCAGCCCAGCCAGCACCCAGTGCCCTGCAAATGTGCCACAAGTAGAAGGGGCTGAGGAGCTACAAACCTGCAGACAGCAGCAGCGAGGACAGGGCGGGGAATATGCTCAGGGAAGGACCTGACAAGGCTGTGCAGCTGTTTTTGTTATACCACCAAGCTGTAAAGTTTGAAAAATGATTCAAAAAGTAAGGGATGTGCTGGGAGTACTGGCATGTCCCGCTTATGGGCTCTTGGGGCATTCTGTGTAAATTGAACTTTTTCCCCCCTGTTTTTTTGGATGGCTTAATATCACAATGGTGGAAGGGAATAACAACAACATGCTTGGAGTGCAGAGCCTCTTCCCTGATCTGTCTGGCACTGAACTGCACCAGAGTGAGCTGAGGACAGAGTCAAAGCCCAGCTGCTCCCAGTCTTTTCATTGCTGTAGTCTAAAAGGTGGAAGTTGTTTCAGTGTGGAGGTTGCACGTGAGAAGGCCCTCAATTTCTTTTATTAAAAAAGAAAACAAAAACAAAAACAAAAAAATTGTGGTATGTGTGGAGGTGATCTTGCTTTTGCAACTGCCTGAACGCACTTGATTTTTCTCTCCTGTATGCAGTGATACACTCTAATTTAGGGTGATATTCTATATGTATAAGAAGTTTGTTTTTTTTTTTTTTTTGCTGTTGCAAATACTTCCTGCAATATGTAAGGTTTTCAAAAATTAAACATTACAAACTAATTAAAACAAGGTAAGAAATTCTGGACTTAAAAAGGATGTGAATTACAGAAATGTCCCTCCTTTCCTTACCTCTTTTTCCCTTCAAACTGTGCTTTTATGATTTTGGTCTCTTGAGCTTCAGAAAAGAGTTGATTCATTTCTTCAGGTAGCAGGTACAGAAGGAAGCAAAGTTTTAAGTAGATAAGCATTCATTTTGTTGTTGAAACCACGTGCTGCCTTGTGGCAGCATGTTGCATACGATGCCTTTGAAGGATGTTGGCTAGATTATCCTGCCTGTGGGAGATCTGCTGACAGGCTGAGCTCCTCACCCTGGAACTTAAACAGATTCCTGTTCGACTCAGGACAAGCCAAAGGTGAGCAAGCCCATCTAGGAGCTGATTTCCCATAGAAAAGAGTGTGCTTCCTTCTGCCCCTAAAATGTTTTTTGACTGTTTTCGTGCTTACTTCAGATTCAGAGCCAGTTACAGGATGTAGCACATTTGTGTGACCTCTGTTGTATTGTGCTGCCCTAGACGATGTTTTTTTAATGAGGAATCATTTCCTAAAATACGTTGTACTGGGTTTTGCAAGAGGGTGTCAAATACTGCTTTGTTTGTCAACTGCAGGATGTACTGTGGATGATAAATGATTCATGGCCTAAATGAATTCAAGAATTCATTTCGTTTGTCAGGATGACAAGGCAAGAATTTCATTTGTCAGAAATGTCTTCAGTTTGGTTTTAGAAATCTGGGGTTTTTTTTTGGTACACAAGCCTTGTGAGAGTGGTAAGAGCTTGGATGAGCATTCACAAAGATAGTTAAGTGGGAGATTTGGCATCTAAAACCTTGGCAGATTTGGCCATAATTTTGTGCAATCAATTAAAAAAAAAATAGCTGTGATTTTATTTCTTGACTTCAAGGAAACTTAATTTTAAACCTTGCTTTGGGATGTGACACTCCCACTTGTTAGCCCTGAAACTGGACAAAAGCAAAGCAGGTGGATCTGCTTTGGAAAGGAAAAGTTTTCTTCTGGAAGACTGTGAACTTCAGCAGATGACCATGTACCTCCCATTCAGGAAAGTGTTGTGTGGCTTGAGGTTTTATTGCAGACTTTTTCTACAGCTTCACTCAGGGTAGATTCATGCTTAAATGGTAGCCCAGCAAGGCAAAAGCCAGGTGTTTAGGATGTGGCATTGGTGACTCAGTAGGTGGTACACTTCCTTCTCTGTCAACATGGAACAAGTGCCCTTGTGTGGGAGCAGGGATGGGTCCTTTCTTGGCTGACATGAAGAAAACCAAGATCACTGCTAAGACTTTGAGACTTGTACAGGAAGGTCTTCTGTTTTCTGTTGTGAATGGGAAATTAGCCTCAGGATTGCTTCAACTGAAAAAAAACACCCAACATGCTTTAAAAATGAAAGCTCTAAGTGTTATACTGCAAGAGAAGCAAGAAACCCCAGCTGCTGTCAGGGTCCCATCGTGCTTCATGTCAAAGTAGGGATGGGTAAATGGGGAATTCTCCCTGCGCGTGTTCAGGCAGACACACATTGGAGTGAGCACAAGTTACCTGGAAGGGAAGGGGTGAACCTGGAGCTGGGATTCTCAATGGGGTGCATCAGCAGAGCATTCCCTTTCCTGTCCTTGAGCAGGTAGATGAGCAGTGTGGTCCATGCAGTTACCCATCACTTAGGCATTTCAACTTGAATTCACTGGATTTGATACTTCTGCAGCTTGCTCTCTGCTACGTGTTTAGGGACTACTGTGTCTGACAGAAGGATAAGGGAGGCACAGATATTATTCTGTGACATGGCTGGGCTTTGTGTTTCTAGGAAGTGAGAACTGCATTAAATTGTACCTCTAAGCTGCACCTTTGACCTGAAAAAGGCCAGTCTTGATGATGTTGCCATTTGAAGTCCCCTGGTGCTCCGGTGCTCAGAACCTGTAGAGAGACAGAGAGAGAGATCCCTCGAGCTCTGAGGTTTCCTTGCTGCAAGCCTGCAGATGCAGGAATGCAATTGGATATGCCACAGTTTCAAACCTCTCTGAAACCTGCCAGGGCTCACAAATGACCAAAGCATGCATGACTCTTGTTCTGCTTTTTTTTTTTTCTTAAAAAAAAAAAAAAGAGTAAAAATCACATCTTGCAGTAGTAAAAATGTTTTTTCACCATGAAGATTGTTATTTCAAAGGATATTTTCTTAGTGACCGAAAAAGGAACTGGAAATCCCATATTATTTCTCTTTCCCTCCCTCAGCCAGATCCTTTCCGTGCCCAGAATTTTATCTGGTGTGAGCAAAAGACTCCCTGGATAGACTGTGAGATATTTGAAGAGGGAGAATTTTGGTAGTGGCTGCCACCTGGCCCGAGCTTAGCTGGATGGCTGCCGAGATGGCGTATCCATTGCGGATGGTACAGTTGGAAGGTTTCTCATCCAAACTCTGCTTTAAGGGACAGGGAGGAAAATCTTAGATATTTTAATTGTAAAATGCAGAGAACAGTATTTCTGAATTAGGCACATCAGATACAGAGAAATACAGAGGCAGGTCACTGCTGTGTGTGTGTTCCCACAGACAGTAAGATACACCCTTGTTTCTCTTTGGCTACAACTCGACCTAGAATGTGGAATTAAATGCCAAAGTGTGGAGTCCTAACAAAAATGAAAAACTTTTCTGACCTCAGTTCAGTTCATTATTGTAGCCTCAGAAACAAAAAGCCCATCATAAACTCTCGTTTCTACAGCACAGCTTTACAACAAATACCATCTTCTGTATCTCCAGAGTTACAACTTATGTAGGCTCTCCTCTTGCTAGAAAGATCACAGATTGCCTTTTCAGTGTCAGGGTTTGAACATCATTGCCTGTCAAGATCACTATATATATACATACATATATATATATATATA
>WBNH01005498.1:22759-335564 GCA_013401255.1 Urocolius indicus
TATATATATATACTTTTCCTGTGGAAATGACACCTATATTATTTTATTACTGCATTAAATCATTACATTGGATTATGTAGTGTTACATTAAGCAGTTTCTGGAAAAGGTACATGTCTCTGAATGCTTTCATGGCCTTACTGGTGTTTCAATGAAAACCCTAAATGGTTGTATTATCAAAGGGAATTGGATCCTTAAGCTCTGTAGGGACCTTTGAAGTGCATATCTGTGCTTAAACAATTTTGAAAAGCTGGTCCTCAGTCTTTCTCTCCATTTGTGTTGTTCTTTAGTAACAGAAAGAAATATGCAGGCTAACATTGTTCTATTCTTTCCTAGTTGTCTCTCTTCTTGAGTTCCTTGAAATTGCCGACAGAGAAATATGTGCTGATTAATGGAAATAACTATGGGGCTTTTCCTCCTCTGTTTTAGAAATGAAACAAAATGCAGTAGTTGTACAGCTTGAAAAGATTTATAAAAAGATATGAAATACATTTTTGATACTTTCAGACAGACAGATCAGAGGCAATAATATCAGTGAAACATTGCAGGTATCATATAGTGTTACTTAGCTTTCTCTTAAGAAAGAGGAGTGGCAAATGATTGATCTTGGGGGTTTTGCCATCCCAGCTGGTGGGCTTTAAAAGGCAGTACTCTGATTTACTGGGACATGAAAAGCCATGTCACGGTACACGTGGAAGTAAGGTTCCTTTGAAAGGCAGACCAGGGAAACAGGACCTTAAATAAGGTAATACAAAACTAGGAAGTGCCAGTTGTGATGATACTTTTGTCAGTTACTGCTTCATAGCTGGAAGCAGCTCTTGTGTCAGCACTAACTAATCAGTGGCACCTACTAGTAAGCTGTTACCTTCAGGATACATTGAGGGAAAGGAGCATGTGTGCCTTTATGAATAAAGGTAGTTGCTGGAGTAATGTTTCCGCTATAATCTGTCTGTACTACCTGCATTGTAAAAAGAGAAGGTAGGGAAAATACCTTGAGTTATACCCTTATTAGTCATGTACAAAGGAACAAATTTTGAAGAAAGTTTTCACTGAACTATAATGCTTACTCATGGTGGGTGTTATGTTATGATTTCTCTTAGCTGGAGGCTCATCTGGGGAGTAGTGCTACAGGAGAGATGCTCAGGAAATGACTACAGAGGGAAACAGTAGCCTTATTAGTCTTGGGCTTCTAGGCAATTTGTACCTGGTGCTGATATAAAAAACATTGTATTTTTCTAGAGAACTTTTGCCTTTTTGAATAGCTGATTTGTTTGTTTGTTTGTTTTATTGGGTGGATTGTAGCTGTTCTGATGAAAAAAGTGCAGTTTTCAATGGAAAGCACATTGGAGTGAGACAGTTCTGGTGCACGTACTGGTTGCTTTAGATGGAAACATTTTCTACCAGCTCCACACCTTCAAAGAAACTCTTTCTGAAGGAGATTTCCTAGTGACAGTGAAGCTCTTCCAGTAATTCTTGTGCAGGCAAAACATCCTGGGACTGGCATATGACTGTGTTCATTGCAAGCTGTCCAACTTCAGATTACTTATAAGACAAGTAATTTTAGTTCCAGAACTCTTTGCATTGTGCAAAAGGCCATCTTGTTGTCAGTAATAAATTTGCTGTTACCTGTAATAACTCTTGTAATGTAAGGCATTATATTGAACTATGTAATCCTAACAGCTATGATTGCCAGGACCTGGAGTAAACAAAGTGCTACAGGCTTTTTGTAAAGAGTTAAACTGATCCATTGCAAAGCTGGATGAGTTGCTGCGTGCCCTATTGGTGATGATTTGAAGGTAGTTTTGGGGACATTCACTCTCATTCAAATTTAAATCATTCCCAGTTTTCCAACAGAATAATTTTCTTACATTTGAGTACCGATAAAGACACAGCTCACAGCTCTTTAAAGCTTACTGGAGCTTAGTAGTTTGAGTGGCAGCTGAACCTCTCTTCATGAGT
Source organism: Urocolius indicus (assembly GCA_013401255.1). Classification (NCBI taxonomy): domain Eukaryota; kingdom Metazoa; phylum Chordata; class Aves; order Coliiformes; family Coliidae; genus Urocolius; species Urocolius indicus. Next base: position 24,717 of record WBNH01005498.1, read on the forward strand.
AGAAAGAGGAAGGTGAAGTCCAGTGGATCTGAAAGTAATGTGACTAAGATACTAGCAAGCAGTACATGGCAGGAGTGTGTTCTTTCAGGTTGGTCTGTCTGTCTGGGGAAGTATTGGAGTATAAATGATGAAAGATGTGAAGATCTTATAAGATTAGGATCTGCAGGGAAAAAAAGGTTGGAAAATGAGGGGCAGAGAATAAGCCAGTCCATCAGTGAAGCTGGACTGCCAATATCCATGGCTGTTTTCACCCAGTATTCTCTCCTTGCTGTCACTCAAAGCAGATGTGTCTTTTTCTCCTGGCCTACTCTTTTTCTCCTAAAACTACCAGGGTCACAGCTAAAGTACTCTCCCAGACATGACTGTTACTCAGGATGTGCTTGCTATCTGTGCAAGTCTTTATTCCCAGCCTTTGCTGCTGACAAAAGGCCTCAGAGCAATTGCAGTTACATTGCCATCATCAGAGCTCAAACTTGGATTAATCTTAACAGGATCTTGCAGGGAAGCACCAGGAGTGGTGTCCTGGCATGTCGTGAACCTGGATTTACTCTTAAATTTGCCAGTGCTGCAGGAGCTTAGTATTGAGGTAATGCTTACCTTACAGTGTACAGGGAGCCCATCCAGTGCAGGTGAGGAGCACTGGGTAGAGATGGATAGGGGAGAAAGAATGGGAGCCCATAGCTGACAGTCTCTGCAGCTGCAGGTTTTCATATCTTCATCTCAACCAGCTATTTGTGGCGTTGGTGATTCCCATGACCTTGGGTTTTTCCTGTGAAAGGAAAGTTTTAAAAATTACTGTCATTTATTTATAATTATAAATAGTAATAAAAACAGAGACAGTTTCTGGGCTCAGTAAATTCCTCACAGCAGGATTTCCCCTTGACACTGATTTCTGTTCCAGGCTGCCCTCCATTCCCTTTCTGCACTAAACTTTCCCTCCTCTAAACAGTAACCCTGTGTTGCTCCCAGTAGCTCAATTACACCATAACTGTGGTGTTGATCCCACTGTCTCTTCCAGCCCCAGGCTTCCTGCACTAATGCTGTGCACTGATGGGGAAGGATTTTAAGCAAGAAAAAGTCCAGAATATTTAAATTAATCCAGAAATTAGCTTCAGAGAATTGATACCCAAGAATACTGTTTCTGCGTATTTCCAGACAAAACAAATATTTTCTCAGAGATTTTAAAGCAAGCTTTGTAGGCTGAGTATGGTAAAAATTAGTGGGATCAGAGAGCACCAACCTTCATTATAGAGCAGGGTATTAGCTTTAGCAATTGTAGCTCAGATTGGGTGACCTAGATCTGGGAAGAAAATAAAGATAATTGCTTCTTAATGTGATCTGATATCTAGGAATAAATATGTCATAAATACACACACACACACAAAGGTGGGGTTTTTTTGTTGTTTTTCACTTGGGCCAAAATCTTGTGATATTTTTAAAATTTAAAAAAAAGTACATGATTGTAAGTATGTGGTAATATGGATCTAATAACTGCCTGGAGTAAGGAATCAGATCTCAAATGCCTTGTCCTTGAATTGTTGTTTTAAAAAACATACAGTTAGTGCATATATTTGCCCTGTACTGATTTACACCAGAAGAGAATCTGGCCATGTAGTGGTTTGGGCTTTTTGGCAGAGTTTTGTTATGAGTATGAAAGTTAAAAGGTAATATTGACTCAGACAAGGAATTATAATAAGCCTGTTTTGTCTTCCGCTGGTCCCCAAATCTGTTGGGAAGCACTGAAATATCTTTTTCTTTTGGTTTTTAAAGTATTTGTCTGGATTTAGAGTGTCTCATTTCTACTGTATGGAGAGCCCAGACATGGGATCCTTACATCATTGTCATGAGAAGCCTTCCCAGTGAAAGCCAACCAGTAATCAGAGCAGGTTTAACCAAAATAGGAGATGGGGCGACTCTGCTCCCTGAAATTAATGTATCTTAAGTATGATCATCTTGCATTTTTAATATTTGATCTTTAATCTGAACACCCTTAATATTAATTGAAATTCACATCCTCTTAGACATCAGGCAGCACATAGATTCTGGCCTCAAGCACGTCACCAAGTTGCCAGTCATCAACTGATTGCACATGTTTTCTTAGACAAATGCTTACAAATAATATGAATGGGAACTGCATGTACAGCTTCTCTAGTGAGATTTGGACTTTTTGTCCAATTCTGAAGTATTTTTTATGTTGTTAATCTTACCCTAGAGACATCTGTTTGCTTTTATTCCAGTGGAAATTACAGAGCTAACCTCGGTCAAAGTTTAAGTTTGTTATTAGTGCTACATTATATTTTCAGAAATTTAATCAAGCCTAAGTTCACTGAAGCAGATCAACTTCTCTTATTAGCTTATCCTCCTTCTTCTCTAAGCACTTCATTGACAAGTTGTGTTGCATTTTAGTGGGCAGAATTGAAATGAACCTCTTATTCACCCAAATCCATACTTTCTTAGAACCGCCTTTGATAGTGTACATTTCTAAGCCATTTAATTTATTGCCCCTTAGTATCTGTTAGTGATAGAAACTCATGCTTTATATGTGCTGTTCCAGTTTTAAGGCCTATTCTAAAGAATGGGGAAATGTGGGATTGGATTGATTTTAATTCTACTGAAATGCTTTGCCATTTGTTTTTTAAATGACCATCATCTCGATGTCTCTGGAATTGTCACTGGTGGAAAACAAAGTTTTCTCTTTGGCTACGTTCAGAGGACTGAATCGTTTCAGTATTGTATAGCTGGGGCCTTCCAGAAATTCCATTGAATTGCCTGGGCATATAGGCAAGCTTTAAACCAACATGAAACCAGCTTTCATGGAATAATAAATACTGTTGTTGGAAATTAAGGAAGTCAGTCAGTCGATGGAGCCCATGAACGGAAGAAGGGGAAGTCACTCTGGATAGCTGCGTAAACACAGATCTTGCTGTATAGAACTCAAAATCAGACTTTGCAGCTTAACATGTGCACTTCTGAATTCTTACATCATACATCTTCAGCGTTTCCTCTATAAAAGGGTCAGAAACTTCTGTTAGAGCTGTTTGCTTTGAAATAAGTTATTCAGAACTGCATCCATCTGATCCAAAGCTTTTCCATCAACACTAGACGGAAAGTTTCCTGTTCTTTGGTTTTCTGTGGTCTACCTTCTTGCTCACCATAACCTCTTGACTGCCAGGTCATACATGACTTGTAAGTTCAGACTTGTGTTTGATTATAATATGAGCTCCTAAAGCCCTAAATTTGGTTACTGATTCCACTGGGAAAGACTGAAATATGAGTCTGAAAACAAAACGTTATCTATTAAAAAGCTCGTTTTACTAGAATGTAAAAAATGTCCAGTTCCCGTTAAAAACAACTCTTTTTTTTTTTTTTGTCTTGGGATATAACATTCTGGTGACATCAGAGACACACTTACTGTATTATTTTTGGCCCATTCACAATGGCCTTAATTCTCTGTCTTGTCTCAGCCAAAATTGTGTCAAAAGGAGTCAAAAGAGAGGATATAGTAGCCATGCTAAGAAGGTCATTTTTGCTTAATATGTTGGGTGTGCTCACTTAAACCCTGGGGCTTAGTATCTGAAGAACATTTGATTAGCTTGGATCAAGTACAAGTGCTTCTATACTGGAAACTAATCCTGATAGATTTTACAGGGTGTTTCAAGTTACTAAAACACAAAGCTAGTTAGAGGGAAGGAGTACCCTGCTGGGCTTGCCTCTGGAACAAAACTCATTTAAGGAGGATGAGTGAGAGGGCGTTGGGACACTGACTAAGGCTGACAGAACCTTGATGGCTGGGGAAATGAGAGTTACACACCATTTCCATTATCTTAATGTCAACTTAAAAACACAAATGTCAATCTCTAGAATTGTCTCTGCTCCATGTAGCCTTCTAGCAGCTGAATACAAATAATAGCTTAGCTGTCATGGTCCCCCCCACACTGCCTCCAGCCTGTGCAGCATTCTGCTCTTGGTTACATTTCCTAAGGTGAGAGTACACCCAGGGAGGGTAGTGAATGTTGCAGGCAGCAGGGCCCATATTCTTCGTGCAAAATAATGTGGAATATTGCCAAAGGCTCTGAAAAACTTCCTCTGACTCCCACTGAGAGCTCCTTGAGACTGGGAGTGATTGCTGTAGGGGAGATGTTGGAAACAATGGTATAGTCAAGGAAGAATCTTTAGGTTTAAGAGAGGCAAAAGAGAGTTATGGTTGTACATATGATCAAACAACACCAGAGATGGAGTGAGAAAAACACATGGGTAGACCAAGAGCCTACTGCTGAGATGACTCTTGAACTGCATTTTTTTCCACATGGTTCTTTTGTGGGAACCAGCATGTGCTGGTTCTGTCCATGTGCTTGTCTATCTCTGGGGAGCTGACAAGGCAGAAAAATGCTGCCATGCACCTCAGAGTCCATGTTGTTTACTGGAAAAGCAGTGGGTGGCAAAGCTCTTTTCTGTTTTAAAATATCATCAATGATGAGTTTGGGATATAAACAACCTATTGAGTCACCCACTTCAGCCTTGTTTTATATCAACTTTAAAATCTTTGTAAATTTTATATTCTCTGGTGTTCTACTAAATATTTTCTCTGACTTGTGACAGGACTCTTAACCATCAAAGTTTGCTAGAATTTTAATTGTTCCAGAAAACAGTGAACAATATATTTCATTTTACTAGCTCCTTAGTATTTATTTGTTCATCCTAGACTGTATTGAGATAAAATTTGGTATTATAATATAATGCAGAATAAACCCAGATTTATCTTCAGGTTCCTTATTATATAGGCAAAAAATACTTACCTGAAGATATCTTGCATGTAAAACTAACCTGTTAACCCAAAGTAAAGCAATGAAAAGGTCAGCTTCTGGTTATCATCATCTTCAACATTTCACAATGATTAGGCATCATCCTCTCATAACTATCTTTTATTTATAGCTTAGAGGAAACCAAGCTTTCCTGTCCATGAATGGATTATAAGAGGAAAAGAGATTTTTTTCCTTTCTTTTTTCAAATCCCAGTGTCTTTACCGGTTCTGAATGAACTAGTCATTTTAGAGACTGCTTCAATGGACAAGAACTAGGACAATATTCCTTCTGTTTTTACAGAAGAGGTCTTGCTGTCAGAAGCTGGCTTATCAGTTCAGTAAACACTGGTTACAGTGACATCAATCTCAGTGCTTTAACTTGCTGTATGAGTTTGACAATAAATACTTGCATCTCTCTTCAGTGATGTTTTTGAAATACTGTGAAACTATTTGAATAATTGTTGGGTTTAGGCATTAACATGGATTTGTCACTGTTGGAAAAATATTTATTTTTAAACAGGAAAAATGTTTCACTGACATTTAAAATGGCTGAATTTATCTTATTTGTAAATGGCTTTTGAGTAAATGTAAATGACTTCAAGAACAGAATCAAAACTAAGCTTGGTGGTGTGGTAGGCAGCTTCATGGTATAGTGGAGTCAGAGCTAAACTCAAAGGCTTTTCCTTCCAGTGTGAATGTCAAATGCAGCAGCCTGCAGTGATTCTGATGCCTGTGCAATGCTTTTCTCACCAGGGTTCCTCTAAATCTACTGGCGATGCTCATGGCTGTTGCTATAAGCCTCAGTGGTCTTCGAATCTGTGTGTTCTTTGCTGTGAGAATGGAAGCCTGTGATGTCACAGATTGACCTCTTGAAGTAGAAATTTGGATCTTGCTTCTAACAGACTTTGGGTGGCTCACCTAAGCAAGCAAGGTAGGCTTTTGAACAATTTGAGAACCGTATTTTTTTGTGCTTAGCTTTTGTACCAGTAACTGTTGGTTTCAACATCATTCCAGTAATTTCATGAGCTCTCGTGTTGCTCATGCTCTGTTTGCCAAATGGTCAGTTTTAGGTGCTATTTTCTTTATGATAATCACCACAGTTAAAAATAATTTGGCTTGTGATCTCCAGCTACTGAACCAAACGTTCAGAGACTTTTCTGCAAAGGTCCTTCTGCTCCCTGTCTTTATGCACTAATGCCTCAGCTGAAAAGAGGGAAGCAACATGATTTTTTAAAAAAAAATATTTCCATCTTGGTTAGTTCTAGACCTGGAAGGAACAAAGATCTCTCACATCTCTAATATGTGAAGCTGAAATCTCATTTTGAAACTGAAATCTTCCATGAAACATTGTATTCACATTATAAGCATGGAAAAAACCTTGACAACCTCCTCCCCATAAAATCCTGATATGATTTCTGTTGGCTTCTTTTTTTGTGTTGAAACAGTTATGACTAAAACCTTATACTGAATTCATTCAGTTTGGTTGAAAGTCTTGCACTGATCTCAGTCGAAGAATCCAACCATGGTGAAATTAGCAACATAAACAATGTTTCTAGGAATAAATGCCAAGGAAACAGGGAAAGTGGTCTAAACTTCTGTGTTTTTGACTTAGGTCAGGAAGCAAGAAAACAACAAGGACGGTGTTCTTTTTACAGAGAAAAGGACAGAAAGCAGAAAGTGTGAAATAAATCAGTTCTGTATTTCCATGGCTATTTATTGGAAAGCCATGAGAACCTTTTTCCTGCCTACTCCATCATGAAAAAGGAAGAGCTGAACTAAAAAAAACCTGTGTGTGTTAACTTCTAGCTTTTCTACTAATCTTTTACTTGACCTGGAGCTAATGACCATTTCTTAGGCTCATTTGTTCTCATTTGCAAAATGAAGGTGTTTTTTTTGTTTTTGTTAGCTTTAAACCTGGGATTTTTATTATCTAGCACTAATCATCACTAAAACTCTAAAAACCTAAGAAAGTTAGTTAACCTTCTTATATAAGTTACTGTCTTCCTAGAGAGAAAAGAGTGATGAGGACCTACAGAGCCATGCCATCCCATCCCATGGGATGTGCTTCCGTCTCCTTTGACTGTGTGAGGAGACTTTATGACTAGTTCTTAGTCACTGCTTCAGTTTTACACAGAGAACTGTAGGCATGGACTCTGTACATCACTTAGCATTTCTGGGGTCCCGCTCTATTTGTTCTTATTTATACTAAGAAATACAAACTGGAAGCAATGATATCATGGAAGGGGCAGAAGATGCTATCTGGATAGCTCCTGAGACTCTTTAATGACTTCATGAGATTAGTAAAACAGGATCACTTGTTGTATGATACCCTCAGTAGAGAATGCATGCAAATATTCACCCTTAGGACTGCAGACTTTTGGACAAAAAGAGGTTAATAAAAAAGCATTGCTGGAAACAGACTTGTTCTCAAAACATTTTTTTAGGCCAGTTTCACCCAGCATCATTTTGCAGGTAATTTGCACCTCTGTGTGCATGTGTAGTGTGACATGTTTCCACTAAGCCCAGACCCATTTCCATTTCTGTACAGAAATCATGTCAAACACATGGTTTGGCACAAGTCAAACTGAAAGCATAAAGTGGGTAACCAACTGGCATTCATACCTTGTAGGTTTATTCAACTGGAGATGAATAGACTTGCTGTTTTCAGAAGACTGCTTTTCTGAAGTGAGCACTTGTGTAAGGGATGCAATCAAAGAGAAAAAGGGTTTAAGTCCCCAGCTTTGCTTGAAATAATAGGAATTAGACCATAGAGTCATCGACTGGGAGTGCTGGGTGACATGGTGGGCCTGCACAAGTCCATTTGGACTTTAGTGGTTTAGGAGTCTGGGATTTCACCCACCTCAGACTGTGTAGCTGCAAATATTGAATCAGCTTTTGTTGTCCTGAGAATATTTATGATTGTGTGAACAGAAACCTTAAAAACAAAACAACCCCAAACCCAAGCTGGGATTTTCTTCTCTGTATGTATGTGTATTATTTCTGGCTAACACGGCGTTTTTCCTATGAAATTTGGCTTTATTCAGTTGATAGTATCTCTTTGGTCAAACCAACTACATTTCCAGACCTGGGCTGCACAGACCATTACTGAGGTGAACAGAGGGGTTTTTAACAAATAACCTCATGAAGCTGTTGGGCTTTTTGCTCAGCAAGTGTTCAATGTGCAGCGTCACAGTTCTCTGGGCTCCTCCAACCAAGTGGAATTTGCCCACCTTTTCATGAGGTGCTTTTTTTCTCTCGTCACATGTTCTGTGCTGTTTACCACACATGAGTTACAGATGGTAATTTTAATTTTAAAACCCAAACGTAATAAATTCAGCAGATTAGTATTTGGCCAGGCTTGAGTGCTGAGATTGTTCAATTGACTATTATGGAAAACACATCAGCCAACCTCATCCCTGACCAGAGAGCAGTGGTTCCATCCCCTTACAAACAAAGCCTTTGTTATGTCTTCCTTGCACTGTGACTCTAGTCTCTACTGGCCATTTGTTTCCAAAGCAAAACAAAGAATTCATAATCCCTGGCAGTTTAGATATTTCAACTTAGATTTTCCTGTTATGCAATTTACCTACCAGCAGATTGAATATGAGATGACCTCACTGTTGAGGAACAGTCTGTTTTCAGATGCCTTCACCTCTCTTTGTCTCTAGCGTAGCCTTAACTAAGAGTGAACTGTAAAGCAGAGTCTGAGGATCAGGGTGGTAGTGCTGCAACCCCACATCCTGCTCTGCAGAAGGACTCAGGCCTGCTCATTTGGGTCTGGTTTGCCATAGATCCCAGAGTGTGGCATTTTGTGGTTAAGGTTTGGGTTATATCATTGTTACACGTTCAAGAACACAAGGCCGTCTTTTTTCGTGGTAGGTTTGGAAAAAATTACTAGTTATTCCACTTTGGAGTTTTCAAACATAAATAGAATAATATATACGTTCACTAATATTTGTTAGTAGATATGTTACAGTCTGTATTAATTAATCACATTTTCCAAAATGAATGTACATAAATGCATGTTTTATATGTAGTGTGGTGAAACTGTAGAGGTATGAATAATCAACGTGTATCATACAGTTTTGACTGTTTTTACCCGAGTTCTGCCTGTTGCTTTCCCCCTGGATATTTATAACATGTCTAGACTTCTATCAGATTTAATGAAAAAAAAAAAAAATCAGAAGGGCAACAAAGATTTCATTTTTCCTCCAAATGTGCACTAAACTGACCCTGGCTTGGAGAGCAGGATGAACACCTTCCTGGACTGCAGACAGTCTGGAAGTCCTGTCATGTTGCAGGAGAAGTACGAGGGACAGATCTGAGTTTGTCAGTGTAACCTTCACAAAACTTAATGTTCTGGGGAGTCATGGGATATCACTTCCTTATTATTTTGATCATTCTGTTTAGACAGCTTTTTAAGTGTTTCAGTTTTTTTATTCCCAGGAACTGAAAACAACATCCAAAGAAGCCTCGCAGAGGAAAGTAGGAGAACGTGTAAAACACGTGTAAGGTACAGAGCTGATCTATTTTCTTTTATCGATGTAAACTGCATGATCTGTTAATCATGATGAGGTGTTCAAAAAAAGCAACTATTAATTTAGAGAGTGGATAGACTACCTGAGTTAGGACTGCACCAGTATGAGGCCTGAATGATGAGCAATGAATGACTCTTATTTTCTGGATGAATATTTGTAGGATTAACATATAAAGTTGAATGTTTAACAAGAGAGAGGAAGTGAAAATGGAAAGAATGACACTTCTGTACAGGCTTCTCTGCCAACCATTTGGTTTCTTTGAGAGTGCATTTTTTGACATTTAGTAACAATTACTTGGTTTATTTTTGTATTTGAGGATGTCAAGGCCTTGGCCAAGACTGGGGATTTGTTACACATTACAGCCTGCACGTGTAGGGACAGCTCTGCTCATAGGACTTGCAAAGTGTAAGAACAGAAATAAAGATACACAAAGGTGCTATTTGTTTCCATGGTGTAATGGAAAAGGTCAATGAGCAGGTCACTGGCACAGCCAAGAGTAAAGCCCAAGTGTGCTGACTCTTGGTCTTGTGTCCTGCTTGTTAAACTTTGCCTCCTTTAGCAGGAAAATGGCAGCCAAAATGCTGCAATAGTCTGGGGTAGGAATAGGGGTGGGAGAAATGCAAAGAAAAAAGGAATGTTCAATGCTTTGTGACACCTGCCATGATAAGAATTTGTCAACAGCAGTGACAAAACTGCCTGTGTGATTTTTGTCTGTTGAGTTCTGCACTTCATTCCAATTCATTAGTGGGTCTCAACTTGTCATACTTCCTCTGTTTCAAAATTTCTCTGTGCATAGTGCCTGTATAGCCTGATACTTCATTTGATTGTTGTGTAATTTTCACTGATTAATAGTGTATATGCCCAATAGCAACATATGAAATCAGGCATCTTTAAGAGGTGAAGTGGTGGAAATTTCAAGCCTGGCAAACCATCTTTTTAGAAAGAGTTGGACAAATGTTCTGTCCGTTCTCTTGAAACCTTTACACACTGGCACACGACAGGGACAGTGGTTGCCATAATCTTTTATTAGACCTGTTTTTCCATTTCTGACGGTGAACAATACTGTGGTATCTGCAGCACTCATTGTGTTCACTGTAGGAAATGGATAAAGCATACTATGCATATGGTAATAAAGCAGAGAGCCTGCCAGCTCCAAAGACATATCAGAGAAGTTGTGCACGGGTAAGAATTCACATCCTCGGAGTATGATCGGAGCGCTGGACTCAGTCAGAGACATCCTCCTGAACAGTGAGTCGATTTAACTTTTACCATTTACCACTGAGACCTAGATTTATGTGTTTATAGTCATTTCTATGTCAATACGTCAGTGCTTAATGCAGATCAGTTCCCTCTGAAGTAGACGGGAATGATCAGGTTTCCTTTTTACTGGTGGGTGAACTGGAGCCACAGAAAGACTTCATGATTTGTTCCCACAGCCGGCCAAGACGGAACAAGCGATTCCCAATTCCCAGTTTGTTGTTCTAGTGATTGGTGGAGTCTGTTTCCATTCCCAAGCAGTAATGTCTGTCCTAAACCCATTAAGAACACTCCTTCCTATTCTATATTCCAAACTAGAACAGACTGTACTGATCTGACCCCAGTTGTGAAGCTATAAATTTAATTTACAAGGTCATTTATATGGGAGGAGAAGTCGTGTCAAAATACAAGAATCTATGCAAGGAGAAAACAGAAGAGGCATAGATAACATAACCGCTATAAAATGTCTCCACATGTGATTTGTGTGGAAACAGTTGCTCTGAGATCAGAAGGAAATCTGTTGCTTTTGGCAAAACTGGTAATTCTACAGCTCAGTAGTTATTAGGGCCTCTGTGTGATACTTTCTGAGCTATGAACTTATCTTAAAGACTTCCTGTTTTGTAGCTTTCAGTCCTGTCAAGATGTATGCCCTAGCGTGATTCAGTTCTGTTGTTATAATGATACAAAGATTTACAATGAACTGGTAAAAGATTAAAAGATAGCATGACAGCAAGCATCAAGATGAACATAGCCTGGAATGGGAAGTAGAAGAGTATAGGAGAAAATTTCAGGCTGAGTGTTGATTTAGCAGTATTTTAGGCACTCCATGTTTTCCCTAACTCCACCAGTCCAATGAGCCTGCCCTTACTATAACACTTGTTAACACCAAAAACCCTTTTCTTCCTGTCAGCAAGTTGTTGTAATGCAGCATGGTCAAAAACAGACGCAGAAGGAGATAGAAAGGACCAAATGAAATTTATTAGATTGGAAAAATATTACCAATATCATTACAGCAGTAACTAAAGGATATGATATCTCAGGCTCCTCTGGGCTAGGTGCTGACACAGTTAAATATGCACATAGAGATGATCTGTTCATTGGTAGCTACTCAACATGATAAAAGAAGGACCAGGCATCTCTCTTTTTAGGAAGACATCAGAAGGGTGAAACCTTGGTTGTAATGAAAATAGTGTGAATTTTGGTTTTGTTTGGTTGGTTTGGTTTTGTTTGGTTTTTCGGCTGAGATTATACCCAGGCCTCAAGAGCAGGCAAGTCTGAAAGAGAAAGTGCCCCTTGTCTAGCTGTGTAGGCAGACACTGGGCTAAGATGGGTGATCTGGGCGTGCTTCAGTGGTTCTTCTTCAGCTGCTGGAAAGATGAGGGAGGCTCAGATTGTTTTGGAAAGTAGACTTAAATGTCAGAAATAGAACATGAAAAAGTGTGAATGGATGAATGAATGGAATGAAGTGATGAAGTAGCTCATAAACTTACAGTTACTTACCTGGTCTCCTCCACAGATTAAAGTCACCTTCCTCTTTTCACTGGCAGGTTTTGTCGTCAAATGTAGTTAATAGTCTAATTAAATAAACATAAATTTGACAGGAAATTTATGCCAGCCTCTCACATTCATGGAATAAGCGAAGAGATACCATCTGACCTGGCCCTATGACACATGGGACCAATCAGTCAAAAGGTTTGCTTTATAGAACAGTTGTTTAGATAGCAATTCACAAGATTTACAGAGGAGATAAATTAGACTGGACTCCAAACCACACCATCTTCTTTGCTTGTCTGAAGGTCAGAAGGGGATAAAAACATTTACTAACAGATAGAGGACTGAATGGGAGCTGAGCTCTCACTTCCACTCTGCCACAGAATTACTTGTACATATAGCTGATTTAGGCTGAGTTTACACATATAAGAATCAGGGATTTCTGACTGTGCTGCTGAATTTGGTGCAAGCTTAGGCACTCAGAAAGGTGCTGGTTTAATAGCTGTGTAGAGGTTCTTGAAGGAATGATGAAGCAGATTTGGAAAAAAATGGTATTCCTGTTGGTTTTGGGAGAAGAGAGCTTCAGTGGCAGCAAACATACTGTAACAGATGGGATTTTTTGGTATTGTGTTTTAGAAATAATAATCTCTGCTTTGAACTGTTATTAATTGTCAGTGTGTAGTTGAAAGGTCAAACCTGATGTTCTTGCTCAAGCAAAACCCTTCTCAAAGCCAATGGAGTTTTGCCTGAGAAAATACTGGATAGAAGCATGCACAAATGTCAGCATTGGGACTGGATTTGAACCGTATTCAGGCACTAGTTAAGAGAGTTCCAGAAAAAGCTCTAAAAGCAGAAAGAATGCTATCTTTAAAGGGTATTTCTATGTAAGAAATATGGGGTAATATCCTCAATTTACAAACTCTTCGGAAGGACAGGCAAGTGGCTGTAATTCATGGCTCTGTTCCCCTGGTGCTAAAGGTGCCAGTTGTCAAAGCTTTATTTAATAAGTTGAAGAAGATCTGTCTAAATGCTGCCCCAAAAAGTGCCAGCTGGCTGTCCACATCCTGACCCCATCCTGCACTCCTGAGTAAGTGCTTTAAGACAGACTTTCAATTCAGGCCTGTTGATGATGCCTTTGCATTCGTTTTTCCTGAATGGTCATGAAGTAGCAAGAGTATTTACAGTGTAATTAACAATACACGACGCAGTAAGAGGAAGGTGCTGGAAGAAGCAGGATTTCATTTGTTTAGCAGCTGCATATGCAACTCTACTCCTTCTTCTCTGGTCTGAACCTACAGTCTTAGGCCAAAACATCTGCCTTCTGCTGTCTGATCTCTCCTCCTGTGGTACTTACTCTGTAATTTTCTCAAGAACACTATTTTATGTGTGACTACTCAAGCACTGGCTGAAGCATTTCCTATTTCTGTGTAAAGTTCCTAATATGACCTTTGCAGATCTAGTCTTAAGTAACCAATCATGGCACAGAAGAGGTAATGACTGATTTTTGTAAACAACTTACACAATGCGATGTACTAAATTAAATCAGGACATGTTAACAGCAAACTTCTTGAAAGTTATTTCGGGAGGAAAATGGCAAAGAACTTCTCAAGTCCTTTCAAATAAATCTGAGTGTATCTCAAGCTACTCACAAACAAAAGGGATAGAGGTTTTCCAATGAATTTGTTTTACTGCCCAGCTCTATTCCTGTCCAAAAGGTCGGGAAAATGAGCAGTGACTTCCTGCTTTCTAAACAGGATGGGATACAGAGTATTGAATAGATTTGTGACTGATGTCTGCTGGAAGTAGCATCAAATGTTTGTAAGTCTCATATCATTCTGATGTCTATGATAGAGACCATGCTGACTGTTCATGTTGGGATCCCATCTGCTTCTGAAACGTTGGAAGGCATGATGGATGGAGGTGAAGGCATATGGAGGGGTTCTTCACTCTTAAAATAATAGCAATTATCATTTTAAAGGCTGGAAAGACTAAACCAGATATCATCTGTTTTTGTGGTGTCAAGCATGACATGGTGTCTGTATAAAGACTGTTTCCACACGCTGGCTTTTTAAAGGGCAAGGTAAACTAGAGCAAATAAATAACACCCCTTTGCATCAAAAGAGGAAAGAAATTCATGCCCTTCACTTTGAGAAGCGACTTGTTCACATTGTACTATTTTATAACAGTCAAAAGATTACAGTTGTGGAGTTTTCTCCGACAGATGAAGATGTGACAAGAGCCAACAAATAGAAGGAAGAGAGTCTATTCAAAGTAAGAGTAAGGCTGCATTTTTAACAGTGTGGTCGTTTAATAAGTTTGGGGAAACTTACTCGGGAACAGAGTGCATCTGCATCACTGGAAGTCTCTAAATCAGGAACGGATGTCTTTCTGATGACCGTGCTTGTTGCTGTAGCAGGAGTGAGAGGCTTTGAAATTCCATGCCTTGGGTCATCCAGGAAGCAGGAGTAGATGATTGTGGTCTCCAGTGGCCTTCCAGTCCCTGCAAAGCATTCAGCTGGATTGCTACTTGAAGCATGTGTGGAAGAGGAAAAGTAACGTTTCTCATATCTGGACAATAGATGACAAGTGGTTTCCACTGGAGTTACGGATCAGGTTTTCTTTAATTTTCCAGGCAGTGCACTAATTTTTCAGGGAATAAAGAAACTACCAAAGGACCTTTTGGTTATTTTAAATTTCATTATAGCAGCCTTTCCATCTCTTCCACTTGTCCTCTCTTACAAACTCAGTGTAGAGGTAAACAATGCACAGAAGCAGTGTACTGTTCCAGATGTGAGAACACTGGCAGTGAATAACTCTGTTTACATTGGGCATCCTTTAAATGACATTAATATAAATTTGACTGAATTTCTCTGAGTGCTCTGAAATGATTTTTGAGAGAAAGCAGCTTTCAGTAATTTGAAAAAACCCCATATATTTCATTTGCAAATGGCATATATTGACTGAGGTTGGCCATAATATTTACGAATAACCATAGAAACATGATGAGCAGGGTCTACACAGCTACTTCCAAACTTTATTGCCAGAATCAGTATATTCATAAAACACTCCTAATCTGATATACCAGGTAATGGCAAATCCTACGTACACGAAAGAGAGGAAACAAACAGAGGCACTCCTTAATGGTGTTCTTCTGCAAATAGATCAACATTATGCACACACTTTGAGCAGACCATAGCAAATTAATTAAACCACAGAATATCTGCAAATGTTTACTTGATGGCTGTGGTTTGAAAATGCTGTAACAGTACATAAAATAGATTTGCTTTACGTTTCAACAGACTTGTTGGCAAGAGTAAATGATAGGAAAAAAAGAGGGAGAAAAAGTAAAATGAAAACAAACAGATTATGTTTCCAAAATCATACCAAATATGTGATCCACCAAAGTTATCAGACTGTTAACTGCTTGTAAATCTGCCTAGACTAGGACCGGGAAATTATTTTTAGTTATGACAGCAGAAACCTTTCTAATGCTACCATTGTGGCATCATGTCAGCTGAGTGAGAGGCAGCAAGAATGGCATAAGAGTCAGCTGGGCAACTTGAGAACAAGGCAGTTTAGCAATACAACATTTTCTTTCCAAACAGAGGAAGAAATATACTGATGTAATTGTATTTATAGCCTGTGAATGTCTGAAATCCTAAGGAGAGTACATCTGAGGACAATGTCATGGCTTCACTTAGTCCAACTAGCAGCTACGTAATTTTTGAGGAAGAGCATCAAAAACTCTTACTCAGCTGCTTAATGGAGTGTGCTAGAGCTCTGCTGTCCTTAGTGGAAGTGGTACCTTCCCAGCACGACACTTTTGCATCCATTATTGCCAACCTCAACATCCCCCCTGAGTCGGATCTTATACTTCCATAAATTGTAAGCTTGGTTTAGAATGAAAGAGCTTCATATAAATGTCTTTCTGTTATTTTTATTTCCTGTCTGATTTGAGAGTTTTGTATTTTTAGGGAGTAAGGTTTTTGTGGTCTCTGGAGCACACTTCATTTTGTAGAACTTTTTGCCTAGCCCATGCATCAGGCTGGGTCATGCTGGCAGCAAGTGGGACTTTGGAAGAGGAAGAAGGCTGTTGTGGAGGTGCTTTGTAGATTAGGAGAACTCTACTGCTCTCAGCTGACTTTTGTCTTTTCAGTTCCCATTGTATGAATGACTCTAAGTAGTACAGATAAATACTGGGTAGACATTAGAGGTTTTTTTATGGTGCTGAGTCAAAAAATAGTAGGCTGCAGAAGTTCAGCTGAGCATTTCTGCTGACATCCCGAGCTGCTGATGCAGGCTGTCACTTTCTGGTTTCAGATTTGCTCCACTAGAATGACAGACAGGAGTTCACATCCCTCAAACATATTGCTTCAGACTAGAGAAGATAACAGGGCATCAGCTTACCTTTTTATGTTTTTGCTTGTTGTTACAGAAAAGGAAGACTGGATTTGTGAGTGTTGATTTCAGTGAGAGCAGAAAGACAGAGATGCTTTGGAAAAGCTTGTTGGCAGTTTATTTTTAAACAATGAAAGTTTAGGTGTTTAAAGCTTGGTTCCCTAAAAAATGTCAAGGATGGAAAAAAGTATTAGGCCCTGCATGTGTGCAGAAATAGATATGACACTTCTACCTGGTTAATTCTGAAGAAAAACAGTGTAGCTTTGTGCAAATGAAATTGCTCAGAAGTATATGAAGGCCTTGAAAAATTAAACTAAGGGAGGTGAAAACTGGTTTGTGAACATCAAATTAAAGAGAGCTTCCTCCTTAACTTTGTAAGTCATAACAATTCCATTTCTCTAGGCTACTCAAACAAATTTAGCTTTGTCTTCCAGGCCAGTGGAAATATACATTGCTGTTTGAAAGTAAAATGGCTTCAGCAACTTTATGGAAAGGGGAAAAGTTCCCAGGTTTTCTGTTCCCAGTCCAGTTTAATTGCAAGTCTCATGCTCAGTTTCACTTGCACAGTGCCCTAAGAGAAAAAGTAATTTAGACTAGAGCTGCATTCACAAGTTAACAGCACTGACTGCAATCCTTCAAAATGATGGATACTGGAATTTATCCCCCTTTACTGGAGGAATCACATTTCTCAATGTCACATAAGGAAAAGAAACAAACATGCAGAAACAGCAACTGGCCCTCGGATCTTTGAAGACACATTTGTGTTTCCAAAGCTGAAGCAATTTTCCTGCCAGAAATCATGGTGACCTAAAATTAGAACTCTTGTATCTGTGCCCTTTGTTCTGTGTTGACCTTGTTAAAGACACAATTCTATATATTACAGTCAAAAAAGAAAGAATGCTAGGGGAAGCAGAGAGATCATGAAGCAGGATAGGATTTGTCTCTTGAGGTAAAGGGAAACCTTAGACACAAAGGCCGGCTTCTGTTTTCTGTCTCTTGTATTCTGCATGTTATAAGGTACCAGCAAGTGTTTAAACACAAATATTTAGCAGTTTTGACTGGTTTTGCAGTATTATATCTGCTCTCTATATTTTGCATGGCTTGATTTACTGCTGTTGCTTTGCTACACATTCACACCTGTGCACATACACCCACATGCACGAAGTCCTTGCCGAAAGGTGATGTCCTCAAAACATTGTTCTTCAAGAACCTTTGAAGGTAAGAAATGGATGGTTTTGCCCAAGACAGGTGGAAGGATGATACAAAGCCATTCTGATCTCTTCCTCTAATACTACAAACACTAGTAGCATTAAAGGGGGCCTAAAAAGATGTCATTTTTGCAGATGATACCAGAGGAGGTTATTTCAGTTTGACTAATTCATCTACATACCCAAACTCTACATCTCTGCAAAACTATCCATGGCCTTTATTGAAGCTAGATGAGAGAGGTAGTTCTGTCACATTGAGACTATTGGATGGGCACAGTCCTCACACCTCAAACTCAACACCATCAAACACAGCAACGGTCAGAAACCCCTAAAAACATAGAAAGCAAGAGCTGGTAGAAAACAGCACATCTCCCCTGGTTAATAAAAGCAGGTGGAAACAGCTGTCTGTGCTGCTAATGGATCTACTCAGTGTCTCCTTCAAAGAAGGTGCACCTCAAACCCAGATAAATATGCAGGTTTAGCCTCTCAGACAGTCAGCACTCAACCCTGAGGGACTAACAATGATTAATTCTTTGCAACATAAGGCATAACTCAGTGTTGACTGGATGCATGTTGTTCTCAGAGCAAGATGTTAGAGCCTTCACCAGATTATTTCTTTTCCAGATGGCAGTTATCCATTCAGCATTAATGGAAGCAGCACACTCAGAGATAGGCTTATGTCAGTACATGATATCTTTTGGCCCCAGACACAGCTGAAACCTCTGTGCTTACATTGATGGACTTTGTTGGAGTGAAGTACAAGATATTACTATTATGATATGGAGAAGAATATTAACTGGAATAGTATTAGTAGCTTTTCGTGCTTCTTTAGATCTGGTTTATCTCATCTGTTCATCTGGGGTGTATCTCAATGTACTAAGGTATTGCAGTGTTGGGTGGAAGTCAAGTGATGTTCATGTATTTCCCTTATATGTGACTGCTGTGATGAGAGGACAGAAAGGATGACACAATCAGGTGATTTCCTGAGAAGCAGCAGGCGTTGGATCTTGTTGATATTTGTGTTCTCTGATCTTCTCACTTGCCCTCCCCACCCCTGAAATCTTCCCTTACCAGTATATGTGTTCCATTTAAATAGGCAGGGAAAAATACCAGGAAAAAACATAACAAAAGGATGGCTGCTTCTTTGCTGGTATTTTGAGGAACATTTTTATGTAAAGACTTTGAACATTTATTTTTTTTTGCAAAGAGGTTTTGACATTAAAACCCAGAGAACTGACAAACAAGCTGGAGTAGGTTACTGGGTTTTATCAAGACTGTTTGGTGATGCATTGACATTCAGTGTCATGACTCCATTAATCAAAAATATTTCGGAGGAAATTCTTCCTGCTTCATTCATCCACAAATAATTTACACTGGGAGCAGTGGGTCTAAACCTCTTTGGCAGACTGAAATGGAGGAGCATGATGAACAGCTAGCCTGGCTCCTGAGTGACCAGACACCCACTGCTTACCAGGGGTCTCATTTTTTTTTTTTTCAGGCATGCAGTTGGTCTGTTGTGCCTGGAGGGAGCTCACAGTAGATATTTGTGAATGATAAAATAAAAAGGAGCTGAGGGCCCAGAGACTCAACAGAGGCTCTTAGGTGAAAGAAAGCCCAGTTGTTAACCTTCCTGTGCCTGATATGTGGTTTGTCAATTAGGCAGCAGAAGCTGAGTTGGTTGTATATTGACCTACAAGCATTAAACAACTGGCTGGGAGCCATATCCTGAGAAGACTGTACTGTCCTTTTGATTTGAAAAGCAGCACCACACTTGTGGCTCCACTTTGGGTTTTTGAAACACAGGCTTTAATAAAAAAAGAAGAAGAAGAAGAAAAAGGTATCTTTCACCAGGTGCATGCCAACTACTTACTCAGAAAAAAGAAAAGGGATTTTGCACAGAAGTATCAATAGTTTTCCAAGGGTTATTAACATGTATAGCCATGCCTGGCTTGACCGTGCAGTGTGCTCCTAGACAGAATGACAAAGCTGGAAAAATGAAGTCAAGGAAATATGAGCTGATTTATTTTTTATGTGTAACAAGCTAAACCTTGATCCAGTGCATCTGTGGAGCAAAAGAATATTTACTCAGTTCCACCATCAAAAACAGTGAGAAACACATGAGGTGAGTGTGAATTGTCTCAGCTGAACTCATGTGTTCTCCAGACATAATTAGACACTGGCCCAATTTTTAATGTGGGCTACTTAATTGGATGTCAGAAATTCCACATTTGGAGGTTCAGTTTGACCTTTAGTTACATAAAGAAGCATTTAAGAGTCTCCAGTGAGTGTCAGTGTCTGAATGCAGATGCCTTATTTGAAAACAGTCCTCCTTTACAATGATACATTCCAGGAGGAGAAAGCCCTGATCCTGCAAACAGTTTGAAGCAGGCTTCAGCTTGCTGGAATCCACTCATTCCGGGGAATGATCGGCTACTAAGGACAAGCACATGTGGAAACAGTTGCAGGGTTCAGGTCTAAATTAGCATGTGATTTTTCTCCCATCTAAATACACTGTACATTTGAGAATACGCTTTCATTTCAAGGTGGAGATTCAAAAATGAAAGTTCTCAGATAAACATCATTCTCAAAGGCCAGAGGATTTCTAGAGATAAACCCAAATCAATTATAATGAGACTTTTAAAGTAAGTGATAGAGTTTGTTACAGGTGCCAAAAGCAGGTGAAAATGGGACTTTGGTATCTACACGGGGTCCTTTTTAATCCAGCCAGCCTGGAGAAGTAAATAGCACTGAAACCTGGCAAGACCACCTGTAGCTCACTCCATCCACCTAGGAAAGAAGCAGGGCACATAGACAGGTATTCTTGCGCATAGCTATTGGAGATGTCAGTAATGCCTAGTGCAGTGTCCTGAAGGAATACTTCTGGAACAAGGAAATCCTAAGCAATCTGAACCTGCTTTATATGTGCCATAAGACCTGGAGAGGCTCTTGCAGCTCCTGCTTTCTCAGGCTTAACTCCTATCAGGGTGTTACACAGCAGAGCTGAAGCAAAGCAAAGCCCATTATCTACCTACATGCTGCAAGCACTGCTCCAGCAGGGTAAGTTTGGAGAGGCTGTGGCTCACGTCACAGTGTGTGATATCCTTTCTGTAGTTTAAAAAATAGTCTCACTACAAGAGCAGAAAATTAAGGGAAATGATTTACTGACTAGTTTTTAAACCTTGTAACCAGCTCATAGCATTTAGGAATGAGGTGAGAATCCCCCAACTTTGGTTTCTAATTTTTCTGACTTGGTTTCTGATACTGCTTGTATCTGTACATACAGGTCCCTGTTTGCTATGATCTTATGCTCAAACATGCAAACAGATGTTCTTGCTCCCATATTGATTTGTGTGGTCAATTAAATTAATGTGAAAACATAGGGTGGAGACATGATTAGTAAAAGGCATTGCTCTCTAAAGTGTGTCCTGCACTTGCCAGCTACTACTTGGCAGGAACGAGTACGGAAAGTCTTCAGTTTGGTACTTTCTGGAGAAGGATGCAATAGACATCATACAAACTACAAAATCCAGGGGCATGGCAGATTACCAGCTTAGAGTTATTTTGTTTGCTGAGCCGCAGGGGATGTTAAAATCCATAGGTAACTTCTCTACTTCACATAAGTACTTCACATAAGTTCTTCTTGTGCGTGGCAGGACAGATGTCCATGAGAGGGTAAAACTAGTTGAAAACTGGATGTCAGTCCATACACTCTGAGTGTGCTTCTCTAACGTGAAATACATCCACAGTACAACTGTGGATGTGTACGACAGCTTGAATTGATTGGTCTAAGTGTACGAAGTAGTCCAGCAAACAGGGAGTTTTGCAGGAGAATTATGCTTGTCTTTAGAGGTAGGGATTCTTTCTCATTGTATCTGCTTAAAGAGAAAAGACTTTCATGGATAAAGAAGTGCAAGTTCCTTCCAGGCAGAAAAAAATGTTGCATAAAAATAATATGTGGATTGGATAATTCTAGTGACTTGATCCTAACCTGTGGCATGTAGAGGAGAGCAGTCTACAACCTTGTAATTTCTAGTGGTACTGAAATCACAAGTTGATCCTTGCAATATTATGACCAAAGCTTCAAAAGTGAAGACACTTTAAAATATTTGAAAGCAAAAATAACTTGAGACACACGTTTCCAGGTTTTTCTCTGTAATTCTGTGGACTAGAAGTGAAAAGGAAAGAAATGCTGAAATCCTCAAGGCTCTGTGAGCTGGAGCTTTCTATTCTTCTTCTTTTTTTCTTTATAGAAAAAGCCCACCCAGTATCAGAATATAAGTAGCAAAAATCAGGAGTGTGGCAATCCTCTTGTCACACTGAATTTCCTGAACTTTTTTTTTTTTTCTTAAAGAGATGATGGCCCTGGTGAGAGGGTGAGACTGTGCACAAATGTTTGTGGTTTTGAGCCCAGTTTTCCAAGGAGAAGTCCAGAATACACAATACGTCACCTGTTTGTACTCCAGCTCCATGAGGCAACTAAGACAGAGTTATACAACGTTTCCAGATCAGCTTTCCCATGGGGCTTTAAAGCTCAGTTTTGGTCTCTACAACACACAAAAATGTTTCCCCACATGAATTGAAATATTACTTCTTGGCTGTACAGCGTGCTACAGGCTTTATCCACTGGTGTTACACTTTCGTACTGTTTTAACCATTCCCAAACTAAGATGTGGGAGATGGGTTTGCCAGCGTAGTATTAGTCTGCCTTTGGCTAAGGAAGTATTTGCACTTCTTGCTGTTACTGCTTAGCAGTAACATTAACATTATTCACTGCTTATGTAAAGAAAATGTCTAGTGTCTTGCGAGGTTGTAATAGACCTGATGAGAGGCAGAGAGGATTTTGCCAAGTGGGGTTCCTCTACCTCCAATCTGATCCATTTTTATGACTGGCTTTGGGAGTAGCAGAAATCAAGACCCAGTGTAGATGTTTTTATTTGATGTTGTGTGAGTTTAGAGCTCAAGTGAATGCCTGAACATGTCAAAAGAAGGATTGCTGTTGTCCTCAGCAGCATCGGAGGATATCCAGTGAGTAGTACCAACAAAGACTTTGGGTCTAAAGTTGGATCTAAAATTAGGACTGGTGCTGATACATAGTTCTTGCTCTGTGTTACGATGGTGCACAGATTCTCATTGCTGATAATCCACGAGAGAACAAGCCAGTGTTGAAAGTCCCAGTGGGCATGTTTACTCTACCCCGTGGTCATCCATGTTGGGGCATCTGTCATCTCCTTTCCCACTTGTGCTCCCTTGGCCCTGCTCTGAAGACATACGTGACATATATGGGGTGCTGGCTCCCAAGACATGAAGCAAGTCCAACAAAGGTGGACTTCAGCAATCCTTCTGTGTCAGATTTCTGAGTACACACACAGAAGGAGCACAGAGCATGACCACTGCATACAGAAATGAAGAAGCTGGCAGTGCATAGCTCAGGGATTTTATTACAGATTTTACCCACTTACATGGTGTGTAGTTCCATTGATTATTATTGCTTTTTTTTTTTTTAGTTTTTCAACTATTTCTAGTTCTTGAACTGTAGAAGGTCTTTGGCCAGGTGGCTTTAAGCTCTCAAGTGCTGTTTATATTAGAGACAAGTTGTGGTCATATTTTCAGACACATTGAGGTCATATTTTCAATCAGGGCAAGAATAAGACTATTCTTCTCCCCTCTCTAGTTAGAAATGTTGGATAGAGGCATCTTTCTGTTGTCATTTCATGCTTGTTCGTTTTAGTGTGGACAATGGGTGGTCAATCACACTGCTGTAGAGCACAAAGACCAGACAAGGAGAAGAATTAATTTGCATCCTTATACTCAGGGGAGTATATACAGCGCAAATAAATGGAGAAGTCAGGCTACTCACAGCCACTGAGTGTTCCCTTTGTACATCAGATTGTGATTTTTGGCTTTTAAAGGCAAGTAAGTGGGCAAAATAGAGCAGAGGGTTTTTCCACTAGCCAACTCCAAGCTGGCCTTTGCCAAGAAAATAGCTTTAAGTGCAAACGGAAACCAAATCATATACAACTGCATGTTGAATTTCAAGGGATGGAAATACTGTGTTTGCTTTCTTGGAGTGGGGTTTTTTTTCCCTCTCTGTAGAAGAGGAAAATGGAATTTTAAGTGGGGAAAAGAGAGGAAAGAAAGACCTGGCAGAACTGATAAAGCAAAACACATATTGCCACTACCTGACAATAATATGCCTTTAGCTGCCAACAAAGGGAATGCTAAATAAATATAGAGCTCTTACCAAGGGTTACTGGCCAGTTTTATTTTGCTTTTGCATTTTTCTTCAGCCCCCAGTGTTCTGGCTAATTATAAGCTGCAGCACCAAGAATATTTAATTTTGTTGAAAGGATGTGTGGGGGTTTTTGGGTGGTGAGAGTGATGTAGCCAGGAGTCCTACAGAGGTGAAGTGTCCTAAAGTAAAACTTTTAAGCATTCTCTCTCCATCTAAGCAAGCACTTTGTGACGTTGGGACTTACATATATAGCTTTACCACTAAAGCCAGCATTAGAGTGTTCTCTGTGCGTATTGCTGATACATCTTTACTGATTTTAAAACCTAAATACAGAATGCTGTTATAAACAAAAAAAAAACCAAGTTACAAAAAAACCCTAATGACCCTTGTACAAAAGCTGTGGAGTCAAGACCTGTGTGAATACCCCTGTTCCTATTGTGCTACACTATGTCTACATTTTGTGTCTCATCTGCCACATGTGTGAAGAAAACATTCCAGGTCACAGATAGCACTTGTTCAGATTTATTAAAACCTGTTCCAGTTTCAGATTGATTTGGGGAGATGGGATTTGGGCAAATCAGTTCAGGAGAGTGTGTGGCATGTAGGGATCACAGTACTCTGAGTGTTAAGAGTGCTGACATAAGGCTTATTGTTTTGTAGTCCTTCAATGTCCTTGCCAGGTAATTCTTGCAGGCTTCAGTACCACAGGAACTGCAGAGCACTTCTGACAAACTCCTGCCGAAATACTTGCTGGCAGAAAATATTGATGTTGTAGAACTAATTAAGTTTCTGTTAAAACTGTGTATGTATAGATAATGATCTGCTGATGGTGAGTGGTAATCTATGGTTATAAAGCCAAGTGAGCCAGCTGAGCCATGATGCCTCTAGTCCAAGAATTCTTCTGTGGTCACAGAGACCAGTATCTCCTGAGAATATCTGAGGTGGTAGATGTTGTCTGTCTTCTTGCTGACTACAAAGGGAGAGGATGCTCCAAGCTCAAGCATATCCTTTAGGTTTCTAACTGTAAATAGCATGAACCTGAAACTACAGCATTCTCTTTTTTTTCTCTCCTCTTTTCTCCTTTTAAATGTAAAAATAGATTTAAAAATTTTGCAGCCAGACTATTTTTGTTAGAACTTTCTTCTTTCACCTGCTACTGAGAAGAATAACACAATTTATTTTTCACGGTGCACTGGGCATGAAGCTGAAATAAACATTAAGTTTAGAGTAACTATGGCTAGAACACTTTAGAACCAAAGTTGTTCTGGTCTTCAGGATTCAGTTTTGGAAGGAAAAAGTGATGACATTAGCCCCAGCCCTTGTCATTTCAGACTCAAAACGGTGGTCTTTTAGGGTTTTGTCTGTTCAAAGGATCTTCAGTTAGCATGTTAGCAGCAATGGCATTTGTATTAGCTAAGTTGATTATACTTTTGATCTGTTTTTTTCTCTACCTGTATGCCCAGGGAGAGAGAGCCTTGTGTCACTTCAGATTTGGTGTTTTCCTTGGGATGGAAAACCCCAATGCCTTAAGCTGAAAGCTCAAATCTAGCATGAATCTATACCAGACCAACTAAATGCTCTGAGACAAGTATCCACCTGTATCCAGATATCTCTGAAGAATGACAAAAGTGTGGAGTATCTTAGATAAAGCAATCCAGTGAGTCCAGTGTATCTAGCTAGGTTATTATATCACAGGCCAACTTCATAGTGTCTAGGTGCCCTTCCCACAGATCTACTTAAAGTTAAGGCTGGTGTTTAAAGAAGCAAAAAAGAAAAGCAGATACTGATCTGTTGACACACAGTACAGTGTTTATTCTGCCAATGTCTTGTCAATGTAAAAACTCTCCAAAACAGTAGGCCTGGAAGTAGATGTTTCTTTCATCACAGCAGCATCTGGGTGGTCTGACTCCTGAACATTTGCTACCCATTATTGAAGACCACTGTATAAAGGTGAGCGTCCACAAAAATGAAGTACTGGAGCTTGTACTTCCTCACATAAAAGTACACTTGTTTATACAATTTTTAGCTTCCCTAGATCATTAATAGTAGTTCCCATATGTAGTGTTTAATGGTTTGAGCTGCTGGAAGTCCACTGAAATCCAGTCTTCAAAGTTACAGAGCTAAAGTAGAGCTGGTACGTTGTTGTTGTTATTGTTATGTGAGCACTAAAGAAAGCAAGCATTACTTTTATAGCTGAAAACTCTGCTTTGCATTGTTACAAAGTCTGCATGTGGGGCTGGTCAATGAAATGAGAGAATACTTTTGAGAAGCACTGTGAATTTCCAGAAGTGGAGCAATAGTGCTTTTTCCAGGGCTTCAAGTAGGACTGTTCTCTAGCTATTGCCACCCTCCAGCTCCCCAGAGTAGGTACCCAGTACAATTTAGGTACTGAGGCAATTTATAATTTTTAAAACTTCAATTATCTTCAAAATTGGAAAGTATTAGGGGGTTTTATTGTCAAATACATATGTTTGTAGAGAAAAATCCTGCCAATTTTATATTTATTTTCATAGATAAATACATATAATCTGTTTGCATTGATACAGATGCATACAGAGGCTTTTGGGACCTTATTTGTTATCCTAATGGGTACAACAGATCAGCTTCAGAGAGATAAGAATGAAAATCTGATTGTAGTAGTAATCAGAGCTTACTATCATTGTGCGCCACAGTATCAAGACAGAGTGGCAAAAACAATATATATCTATATGGACTGTGTATGTTATACAGAAGCATAATCTTGCTGAAGCTGAATCATCTAAAAGGTTGGAAGTGATCTAAAGTGGGAATGAATAGGAATATGCTTCTTCAGAAAGTCCGGGGGAGATTTTCTCACATCAATTTTCATGACAATAGGTGGCAGCCTTATGCCAATAAATATCATCTTGTTTAACTTCACTGGGCTTCCTTGGACTTCTCCACTGCAGTTCCTCTTACCAAAATGATTGGAACTAAAAGCAAAAGCAAGTCATCAAGACAGAATATTCATTAAGGAAATGAGGGATATTAACTGGAAAACAAAAATGTGAACTCCATTCTGCCTTTTGAGTAACAGGTGACCTAACTTCCAGTACTGCTGTGTTGAGGAATTTGAGATTTCATAGCATGGGCATGTGTTGAGCTATGCACACAAGCTGTGTATGCGTGTGCTTTAGGACTGAGGAGTTTTACTCCTTTGGGGTTACTTCAGAGTGCAAGAGAAACAAAATGTGGCTGGTTTTATTTGCCCTGTTACGCCAACCCTTGGGTGCATGGGATAGGCAGGCAATGTGAAACACACACCTGTGCAAAATCAGAAGGGGAATGTTATGAGAATTGACTTCTCTCAGTAGTTTTTTTGTCACTTTTACTTCCAATGTGAGCCAAAACCTGTAAAAAAAAAAAAAATAAAGGTTAACTAAACTTTGTGAAGCCACAAGCATTTGGGCTTGTGGTTTGGACCAATGTTCAGGTCGCTTCTTACTGTAACCTGAATGGACCTTATTCACTGCTCCTCTGCTGAGTTTGAGAGGAGATTAGGAAGAGGCAAAAGAGAGAACATTAAGCATCTGCTTTTATTGTTTATTGATTTTGCTTACATAATTGGGTATAAGAAAAGAAGTTTTGCTAAACATAAATTTTATGCATTTTATCATTTTCTTGAAAATAGGGTTTAAAGATCTGATGTAATGCTGAGAACATGAATTGTTCTACGTCTGCAGATGGCCCATAAAATTTGCAAAGCCTCTACCATTTATTAGCTGGAATTGGATCAGAAAAAGCTTCAGGATTCATTGAACTTTACTAGCCTTGGCAATGTCTCTGTCACACTTTTCCTGGCATTTTGTTTCATCCTTACATTGCAAAAGTAGCATCATATGGTAGTAATGCAAAAATGAAAGGGAACATGAATTTTGAAAGAATTGATGGAGCTAATGGGGTTTCCTTCTAATTTATGAGACTTAACACACCTGTTCTCTTAGCTAAAACTTTGCTGAAGGAGCTAAGATGTTGTGGGGAAAATGAGAATTTCCAGTCTTTCTTGAAACGTTATTTATTTGATCCCTCTTCATTTCCCTTTCTTCATCTCATGCTCATTTTTGCAGTTTCTTTGCAAAGCAGTGTAATACCTTGACAAACCGTGTATCGTTAGAATGAATGTTGTCTCCAGGCTTTGGTATCAAAATAGGGTTGTTGATTTCTGCTTAGGATTTGATTCTCAGCAGCAACAAGTTTGGTTTTAGATGGGTAGTCGCAGAGTCAAGAGGTCCAGGAGTTAAGTCTAGCACATTACATTTAAATGATATGAAGTGAATATGATGCTTTACCTAACACTTCCATATGCTCATCTTGGGCTGACAAATATCCTGTTGCCACAGTGAAGTGTTTCTATTCCTTCAATTTCACAGATGGGAAAACTCGTGGGTAGAAAATGATCTTGTAACACTGTCATCTTTTGCAGCTTTCTATGACAATACAAATCCTAAGCGTGATTATACATTGGTTTATGTTTTTAGCAGTATTTGTTTTGGCATCTGCAAGTTCCATTTGTTATAGCACAAAAACAGCCTGTACTCCTCTCCAGCCTTTTATGTGTGTGAGTACTCATTCTGCAGCAAGAAGCATGTCTCCTCATAGAAATTGTCATGTGGTTTGGGGCCTTTGGTATTATGCTTTTTAAGTAATCTTTTCAGTATCAGTGAGAAAGCAGGTACAACTGTTAAATGGAAGATCTGTGTCAAAGTTGCTGATAGTATTCTAACCTGTTTGGAGACCTGAAGGTACCATCTCTCTTTAAATACCACTTTTCCTGAAGAAATCATCTCATGGTGCTGATGCATGACAAAAAGTGCTGCAATCAGGCCCTTGTTTTAAATTTCCCATAGTTTCTTGGTGACAGAAAGACTGCCAAAATGCTGGTGACAAAGTCACCAGCATGTGGAATACTTACTTTTTGGTCCTGGTAAATTGTTTACTGAGTGGTCCAGGAATGTGTCCTGTTTCCACTGGAAAAATGAGCTTCTGGCAGCAGATGTCAACTGAAAGGCAGTATCATTTCTGGTCAGACAGCTGTCCATAATGAGATGTAGCTCTAAGTTTAGGCCTCTGTAGTCCTTAGTTCCTTTGAAGAAACTTTCTTCATAAGAAAGAAAGGGCCTATATACAGCTCGCTTGTGCACTTGAAGTATTCTGGCTGACTGTCATCTGGTCAAATTTTATATTAAAAGAACCCAAATAGATTGTGTGGTTTGCAGGGAGGTGAAAAACTAAATGAAGCACATTAAAGACTCATTTCTGGTCAAATTCCATTTTCCATATTCCCGTATTAAACACGAACATAATTGCCTAGGTTTCAAACCCAACAATGTTCTCCTTAGAACTCAGCGTCTTTGTTTTCAGAGTGTTAGGAGTTTCCATGAGTTACACTGTGCTTACAGCTTACAGAAATGGATGTGGGTAGTAGGACACTGCTCTTCGTGGAGCGCTGTGAGAGCCCTGGAAATTTGGAGCAATATGAAGATTAGAGGTAACACCCATGCTTGCAACCTTTACTTCAAGTTTCTCAAGGTTTTGAGTTTCTCAGTGGGGTCTCAGATTTAAATTTCAACTTAGACTTCCAGGGTGTAAATACTTCTCTAGAAACAGGTCTTGATGTTTCTGTGATTCAGCTGCCTGTTTTCTGCTTGTGGGCTGTGCCCCTTTGCCTGTTGGTCAAGAAGTTTTGGGGCATTCTCCTGTAGATACATATAGATCCTTATGTGAGGGACTCAGAGCTCATGGGAGCAGGACATCCAGTTTTTTCTCTCTTTAACAGGAGAACAAAGATGTAAGACAGATGAGCATGTCCCAGTTTTCAGGCTGGGACAACCTGCTCAGGCCCAGAAGCATTGCAATGACATGAATAAGTAGTTGCAGGAGACGCCTGATGACCTGATGTAGTAGCTGTGGAAGTGAGGTGCTCTTAGGCTTTTGTAAGAGTGTACAGACAAACTTTTGTTTTGTTTCCAGCGCTACAGCAGAGATGCTGAATGCTTTGTTGATGGCATGAAGCAGATCACCTCTTAGTATCTCTCTGTTCTACTGCCTCCACTTTTACCAGCAAATGGTTAAGTAAGGCATGATAGCCCTGCTAATCTTCAGACAACCCAAGTGCTTTCATACATCAGATATTTCCACAGGACTTGTGGGGAGACAGCAGTAGGGCTTACCACTAAAATGTGCTATTTTATTGGACGTGGGCAAACAAATAAGGTTTTGGTCATAGTGGTTAACAAAGACCAAACTGTCATGCTGCTCACTCACTTTTCTAAAGGTTTTGTGTGTATTAGGGAGCTTTGGGCTTAGCTGGAAACCTTGGATGTCATTAATGAGCCACTGTGCTTTCCTTATGAGCCTTCAGTGTAAGGTTGAAAGGTGAAAGAAAGAAATCCCAGCTCCTCCTCACACCATGCTGCAGAATACACGGATTTATCATGCACGGGTCTCTGGAGAAGTCTCCCACCAAGCTGACACTAACACTGCCAACCAGATGTGCAGCTTGGATCAGAGCAACAATGAAAATAGACTGTGGTTTACAACTGCTTGCAACAATAAACAAAGCATATCAAAAGACCCCCAAAAACACACTTTCTCTGTAGAAACCTACATGGTTTTATTATTCTAGTCTTCTGGCTTTAAAGCATTTTTATCATTTTTGTAGAAGAAGGATTAAATAGTTGCAGATTCCTGTCAGGGACAATTGTCAGGGACTGGACTGGCCTTACTGGTCAACCACATCCATCCCAAAGAGACTATGTGCATAGTCAGCAAAAACTTCCTGAAGGAAGCTGTTACTTGCCAAAATCTGCTGTCTTAAATGTGTGATGCATTTTTATAGGGACATTACTTATATAAGGCTCTTCCCACTGCCCTGTGCAAGTTGTTACAAATGGCATTTAGGTAGCTTCAGTTAGTCTGCAACATTCAGTCCTTCACATAACTGAAAGTTATGAGTTCATCTGCCTGGTTAAGGGGATGAAACAAAAGTATCCATCTCCACTGAGCAAGTGTGAATTGCCTTTTAGGAGTAGTTGCAAATATCACAATATGGCATGACAAAATGCCAGGACAATCTTTTGAAACACATCTATATATATAAGCATTTGAAACCTGTAGGGTGTAAATGGAAGCGTGGCCCTGTAGAGTCATTAATTCAGCTTCGCAAACTGATCTGGAAGAACTAACCTGTGAAGGAGAAAGTGACAAAAGCAGCTTTAGTGTGAAAACAAGTAAAGCCTCTGTTTCAGCTTGCTTTTTCCCTGAATCTATTTTAAATCTCCAGCATTCTTTTAGCCTCCAGATTTCTCTAAAGTTGAAAGATGCCTTGTTCTCCAAGGCTCGTATCACCTTACTAGGAAAGCCATGGTGGAGGAGTCATAATGTCTTCAATTATGCAGCTATATCTTTACTTAAATGTTGACATGAGATTCTTTTGCTGAAGTTCTGGCAATAAAGCTGGAGAAACTTATTCCCTAAATTGTTTCAGCTGATCAAGCAAAATTTGGAATTCTCTCTATGTCCTGAAACTTCAGAACGTTAATAGATTGTGTTCTCCTGACTCAGTCAAACTCTTGTCACTTTCCTGGAATCTTTGTGGGCTGAAATAGTTGGATATTTTTACTTTTGCAGACATCTGCACTCTGCCGTGGAATTAAATGTGAGAAAATTTTAGTTGTATTTTATTACTGGAGAATAGTTCCTTATAAGGCACTCTAGGTGGAAAAGAATAGATGAAATAATTGTTCTTGGATTAATTTCTTCTATTCTGACCTTCTCCTTTGTATATTACTTCTGCAAGGTTCTGGATTTTCCTGAATTGAGCTAGGAATAATCATCAGGCAACAAAATATAGAGGTAATAATTTCACCCATGCGTGCTAGGTCTTCAGATTTCAAATGACCACACACAATGCCATCATTTCCTTGCTTCTCAGAGGTCACAATTTAGGCAGCCAGTTGTTAAAGAAGGATATTTGAATTGGAAAGCCTGCAAAGAAACCTGTGAGTTCCCTGAATTACAGGAGAAGGAAGGGAGGTTTTGTGCTTATTGCTGACAAGATAAATGGTACTCTGCCTTTGTCTCAGGTGGATGTTTTCCCTGTGATGGCTAATTGGAATGAGATCTTGTCAAACACTGAAGATGAGGCTATTTAAGAAGGTGATATGAAGGGAAACAAACGATAGAGGCAATCAAAGCAGTTCTGTATGTCAAAGTGGGTGGCTATGAAATCCTAAGTATGGTCAACAATGATTTCTTGAGTCTTAAGATGAGATTAAATGTTCAGAATATAGAGACAAGGGCCATGTGCCTTCCTCTCCAGGCTACACAGATGCTTTTGCTCACTGTCCTGAACACCCAGAGAATTAAGTGCCCTTTGTTGCATAGTGACATGACTACAGAAAGGAGTTGGTCCTGGCTGCAAAGTGGGAATACAGGCTTAAACATGAGACTGAAGAAAGCCTAGAGGCCATGCTGCCCACATTATGTGTGTGTGTGTGTACTGCTCCTGCCGTCACCAGTGAGATGGGCATAGTATTGGTTGGGAGTCTTTATCATCACCTGTATATTTTTCATTACTGCTGTAAACAAGCACCAGTAGCTGTCTCACTGTGACTCTCTTTTCCCAATATTCCTGACAAACTGAAGACTTGTCAATGAGTGGAAATGGGATGGAAGCTGGAGTACTTGCCTAGCTCACTGGGTAGTCTTTATATGCTGCAACAGACAATCTCTCGTGGTCATGGGATTAAAATATTACAGGCTTTGTTCTGAAACGATGACACAAGGAATGTTTGCAATGACTCCTTGTGCAGTGGTTTGTGATTTAGCTCATGTCTGGAAGCCACAGTTTCTAGACTGCAGGACAGCTCACAGCTTGGGAATTTTCAAAATGGCAATTAACTGGAATGTCAGTTTACCTAATTGTGTCTGTGTGAGCTCAAGTTCTGTCCTCTTACAGGTGGCAGTGGTGTTGGGCAGGGGAAGGGAGAACAGGAGAAAACCTCTTACTGCTCATTTTGTGTGGGTGCAATGGAAGTTCAGACTTTTAACTCTCACCCGCCATGTCTGGAATTGATCTATCTGGCAAACCAAGTCCAACCATGGCAAGAAATGATGTGCTACACCAACACCTTTCCTAGGAGGCCAATCCAACCTCTTACAAGGTCAGTGGAAAAGCCTTCATAGGCTTTGGTGAGAGTAAGAACAGCTTTAAGTGGGCTCTGTAGGTTCTTCAGTATGCAAAGGCATCTGCTCCCTCCTGAAGTTCATTCTGAACTAAACACTGCAAAATGGATAGGATCAGAAAGCACATAGGAGGGTGTTTGAGACCCTCAGCTAAAAATGATAAATGCTATCTCTGTCGTGTTTGACCCTCTACTCTAGAGGAGCTGCACTGCACCTGTGCACTAAGTACCTAACCTCAGGCAGGAGGCATGGGTTCAGATACACCTCTCCAATTAACCGGTTTGCACAGTGGTTGTTAGAAATCTCAGGTTAAGATTTCTGGTGCAAATTTAGAGCCATAAATGCAGCAGTACCTGCCTCTGCTCTTTCCTTATTGGATGTCTGCTGAAGCAAAATCACACAGTCCCAGTTCTGCAGAACAGGACAGATTCTTACCTTTGATCAACTCAGGTCAAAGAAGACTGACAGTGAGAGACTATTCTTTGCTGAAGACACCATGAGCTGCAAGAAAACACCTACACTCCCCAAAACCCTCGGCCAAATTCAAAGTATGTCTGAACTGACTGTTCAGATACTAATGAATGAGAAAAAAAAAACATAAGGAAGGAATGAGAGGAAAGAGAGTGGGTTCTGAATGTACTTTTGGGTTTTGGTTTGCTTTATTTAGGTCAGTGCATCTTCTAGATGAAGATGAAAGATTCTTCAGGCACTCAAAGCTGCTCTTCTGTTTTTATTGCCATTTTTCTTTCCTGACAGGAGGGATGTCTCCTGCAGATTTGGTGCATAGGAAATGCAATAGGGAAGCTAAGAACAGATGTGGTGCTGCAGCACACTCAGATCAGTGGAACACAATGAACTTGTGGAAGAAGTGCTTTCAGAGGAACAAACACAGCAACCTACTGAGGCCTCAGCTGTGAGCAAACAGACCAGGAATTGCTAACCAGATTTTTTTTCCAAAATTGTCTTCCCAGGCTCTCAAAATAGCAATATTGGCCTAAATGTTAAGAAATAGAAAACCATAATATTAACACTGAATTATTTTATTTGCCTTCTCACCTCTTTGACCTGAAGGTGGCTAATTTAATGTTATGCTAACCTTTTTGGAACTGAATGCTCTTTGGAACTGAATGCTCTACTCCCACATCAGAGGAACACCAAGCTTCCTCCAGTGCCTGTTTAGTGTCTTTTTCTTTAGTCACCAATGATTCTTTGACTTTCTCCTCATACCTATCGTGACTAGAAGTTTATGCTTTTAAGGTGAAAGGTCTGATTGCAGTTTAGCATCTTTGAGTGACAGAGCCAGAAATTTTCAACCAGAACATCAAATAATGAAGAATTCCAAACTCAGTGGTGATAAATGTTAATGATACAGACATGTTTACTGAGAAGTGGTGCATGTGCAGTAAAAATGGTAGTGAAAGCTAAGGAACCCTGCTGTAGAAAATGAAAAGCTGCATTCATAGCCGAGACCCTCACGTCAGGAAATGCTCAGCAGAGTATACAGCAACTTACTTCCCAGCCTGGCATAGACATTTCCCTGAGATAAACTGCTGCTCAGGCTCTGTGAGTCTGAAGATTATTGAACAAAGAGGGACAGCAATCTTTTCTTCTGAGCAGATCTTGGATTATTTTTGTACAGTATTGTGCTAATACCTTAAGTGTTAGAAAACAAAACGAAGGAGAGGATTGTAAGGTGGATTTTGTCTTGACAAGTGAGCGATTCATTTTAATGCACTGTAAACATGTAACCCTCACCTCTTCTGCATTACAAGGTAACATATTGTTTTGTTTTCAGTTTACCTCCCACCCTCTAACTGTTGTTCTGTTTTCTATTACTGCAACTTGCAGTGTAACAACAGAATTGTTGAATCATATGAGAAGGGTCCAGCAAATCTTATTTGTTCCACCAAAATTCCTTCCATGTGTTAAAGCTTCCTTTTTTCTTTTGCTAATTTTTGTCATGTGCTTAATTTTAGTCATTTCTCCCACACATTGGAGGCCAGCATCCTTCCCTCACCACTGACAGGTTTCAAGGCCTTAAAAGAAGTAACCAGAGCCTGTTGGACTTACCACATCCTTAGAAGAATGTAATCACTGTGCATAACTAAAAGCTGCCCTCAAAAAGAGGGGAGAGAAGAAAAACAAAATAAAATAGCAAAAACAGAGGGCTTGGACTGGAGAATGTAGCTGGTGATTGAAAGTAGAGATGCTAAATGGTATGAAAGGAAGACAAGAGCTAGACCTCGGATTTCAAAATGGCTGGCCACAAAAAACCAATTAGCTGTATTCCAATGAGGGAAAACGTTCCACCTCAGAGAGAAACTGAGCACACTCATATGGGAGAGTGCAAAGCAGTGTGGGAGCTTGCGCCTGTTCTGCCATAGGCCCTTTGAAGTCTCTCAGATAGAGCTCAGAGTCATACGGGCTTTCGTCAAGAGCTACCGTGTGCCTCATTTGCTCAGCAGTGTGTTCTGTGCATATATGTTTGGGGCAGGTTTCCAACCATTTAATGCCTCCTTCTTCCCTTTGGGAAAGGATCATTTGTGTCATTGGTCTCTAAAGAACTTTTTCCAACAACGGTTTTGATTTGCTCAAGGAAAGTGAATGGGAATTCTATTAGAAGCAAATGCATAGCAGAGACATCTACTACTGCCCTTTAACTGCTGGAGACTTTGCTCTTGTGTGTTTTATTCACCTCATAAAAAAAGCTTAGAACCTTGTAAAAAAAATATATCACAGAAAAGATGTGAGACTTAGCACAAATATATACCACACACATAGGGTGGTCTTTTCTTTGCACGTATCCAATAA
This sequence comes from Urocolius indicus, assembly GCA_013401255.1. Lineage (NCBI taxonomy): Eukaryota > Metazoa > Chordata > Aves > Coliiformes > Coliidae > Urocolius > Urocolius indicus. The sequence goes on from WBNH01005498.1 coordinate 60,657, forward strand.
ACTTTCTTTTTTTCATGTTGATTTTGCCAACTTCCCATTGTTTCCTTATATATGAATTTGCTTTGGCTTGAGCCACGGCACCTCCATTGCTGTCTGAGGCTTTTTCTCTCTCTACAAATTTATACCTATCCAATAAAAAAAAAAAAAGAGCAAGGATATACTTTATTAGCAGAGCCAAAGTATGTAAATGTTTATAAGAAGAGATGCTTATATTAATCTTAAGTAAACTGTAAAAACACATAAAACTCAAAGGCTTAATACTTTCTGGACACTACATTTTGGTACAGGATTAGAGCTATTGCTAGCCAAAATGTTAAGGGCTAGAGAACTGGAGCTGAGATCCACCACTGTGGCATGTAATTTCTGAATATGGGAGGGTTTCAAATCAGTGTTTGAAAACGTATTTGACAATATTTGAGTCATATTAATATCCAAGCCCCAAAGGATTCTTTGCATTCTTCCATCGGGTTAAAGGCCTGAGTTCAGAGAGGTGGAGGACTCAATGTGCTTCTTCATGGCCCGTCATCCATCAGTACAGCTACTGTCATAGTTGCTTCTGCAGCTGTGGCTCTTCATTCACATTCTCACTGGAGAAGCCAAAGACTCTGGAATGTGGATGATGAAGCATGGTCTAAATTATCTGTCTTTTGCAAGACAGAAGTTTGCTTTTCAGCACAGTCTTTAATTGCACAGAAGTTGTTAGGCAGAGTATTTGCACCAGCATGCTACTTATTATCAACATGGTTTTCATTTAAGAACTCTTTTTTTCCCCCAAATCTCTTTCAGGGTACTCTCCTTTTTTAAGATGTTGGACTTTATTTTCTTAACTTTAGGATCACTCCAGTTTCTTGTAGGAGAATAATTTATCCATGGCCCTCCTCTATCTATTTTACTGTGTCATTTCTTATATAAGATGATTTTGTAGTGCTGCCTTTTAGTATAGATGAAGGCACCTGAGGACCTCAAAAGCCCATGAAAAGTACTATTTTGACCTAATGGGTATTACAGCCCTTGGAAAATCACACAGGTAACCCTTTCTAGGCCAAATAGCTCCAGCTAGACTAAAATATTCTAGAGAAAATGATCATTTGACCAATAAGCCTCCATTACCATTCTCTGAAGCAGAGCAGCAGCCTCTGTCCAGGGAAAGTTCCTGCTTTGTTGGTTTGTTGCAGTTTTGTATGTGAGTATGGGGCAACACTGTTTGGCTTATCCTGTGAGACACCCTTTTCATAGCCTGGGTCTGAGGAAATAGAGTGTTTTCTGAAGGAAGGTTTCAGCAGTTTCTATTTCACACCAGGACGTTTGGAACTCTGCTTCTAAATGTAGAAATGGGTACATAAAAAAGAAGTGCATTTCTTCCTTGTCTCACCTGTATTTCACTAAAATACGAATCAGTCCCAGTGAGGGGTTCCTTTTGAAAGAAGCTGGTATTTATTATATTTGCTTCTGAAGTCATGATCTCAGCAGAGACTTCCTGGCTGTTCTCAACACGTTGGAGATCTGTATAAAAAAAACACCCCAGAATTAAATAAGCTTTCATGCTGCACTGTGCAGTACAAAGTGAGCTCAAACGGGCCAAAAAGCAGGCTGTAATATGGAGGTTGAAAACTTACACGAAGAGCATAAAACACTGGGTATGAAGCACCACTTTGCCACTGGTCAGTGCTGCATAAAGCTATCTGCAAAGCAGTGTGCTTCCAAGGATTCCTGTTCATGGGGCTGTGGTGGGCTTAGTGGAGAGGCTGTTCTCTCAACAGTTATTTCTTATTTGTCTCAACAATGACATTTCCATCTCTTGACAACTTCCAGGTGTCTGAAATTTCTCTTTACTCTTCCTTGGAATGAAGACAAATCCACCCAAAGCAACAACTCTTTCACAAGAAGCAGTGACTTCTGTTTCAAATTGAAAAACTGAAGTTTTTGACCAAACTCTCTCTCTCTTTTTTTTTTCCCCTGAAACTAGAAAGCCCTCCTACATGTTAGGAACATTACTGTCAAAATCTCTTTCCATGGAACTTTTTAACAGAACTATATTCTTTTATGAAAAACAGCTCTGTCAAAAATATTCTGACCATCTCCTGTAAATGTTTCACAAACATTTTTTAACCATCTTATTTGGATTTGCACTTTCTTCTGGCAAGGTTATGAGTTTGAATTGTGATGCTATGCATGTGGACAGTTACTGGTTTTGTCTGAAGGCTGAAATGGTACTATCTGAAACTCTCTTGTGCCTCTTCTCACCTTTTTCAATCTAAGCCATTCTCTACTGCCACCAAGGCATTCTCCCCAACTTAACTTGTCTAGACCCACTGCAGCTTACTTTCCATGAGATGTATACTTCTGCATCCAATTCAACTGAAATCAGCCAGTGGGTTTAGAAGTTCCTTGTGGGAGGGAGAACACACCCACAGTCATGACATGCTCACATCAGCCTCATTTCCTTCAGAAACCAGCTGAAAACCACAGAAGTGTAAATCACTGCAAGTGGTGAAGGGCCTTGGCGAAAGAGACCCAGTGGTCCAGTCTGTGCTCTGAATCATGTTAGTGTTAGTGTTAGTGCAGATGAGCTGCAGAGACGTGAGGGAGGCCAAGTCCACATCCCACAGACTCAGCAATAAAGCTGTGGACTTGTGGGGTAAGGTTATGACAAAGATTATGGCGACTCCTGGACAGGGAGAATGGCCTTATTGGCCATTGATGCTACTACTATCAGGGCAGCTTTTGCAGAGCTACTGAGAATTACCTTTGCTGACTGCAGAAATACTGTTCACACTGAAATAACCTATCTGACCATTCCTTACTTGGGTCTTTTCTCAGTACTCTTGTCTGTCCTAAACAGAATCAGACAACAGTTGGTTTTACCGTAGCTGAACTTTGAAATCTTTATTACCGAAGTAGATTTGTTATTGATTTACAGTCAGACAAAACCAAGAAAGGTTCACAAATGTCCACTAATAATATTTCCTTTTCACTTTCCTCAAGCTGTAGTTGTCTCTTTTACAGCCTGTTTCTCTTTGGTGGTCTTAAACCCAGAAGACTCCTTCCAGAGCTCTGCTGCTCATGCCAGATGCCTGCAGTGAAATTCAAGGGTGGTAGGAACAGGCTCCAGCCATTATGCAACCACAAAAATCTCCTGATGATTCAGAAATTTCAATTAAACAATAAAAAGCAGGGTACAGATAACAGAGAAAAGAAGACGAAAAGAAGATGCAAGTGTGTCCCTCCTTTGCATTTCACAGCCTACGTCTGTTGTAGCTAAAGGTTTCGTTAGTTGTGCTGCTGTTGTCTTGCACTGTCTCCTTTAGGCATAGTTCTTCCTATGAAAACATAACACACTAATTGTGGGCTGGCTGTGTTAGATGGCCCATTCTTAAGACACTTGTGTGACTAGGGGCTGATTCTGACACTTTATAGATCAGGCTGTTATGTATGTAGAGCTTTGTAAGGTATGTAGCAAAAGCAGGGGTGGTGGTGGAAGTGACTTGGGTCAGCAGCTGTGGGAAAAAAGGAATAAAATATTGGAACATTTATTTTTATATGCTTGGCAATAACATTGAGACCAAAAGCCAGAGTAGTAGCTGCTCATTCTCATTCTCATTGAGATGTAGATATTCCTGGGGAAGGGGGATCCCGAGCCACATTTCCTCCCTGTAACAGTCACACTAATCCACTGATTTCAATGGAGGAGGCACCTGACCTTGTGCATTTCATTAGTGATGGTATTGGCCACAGAGCTGCAAGAACTGCTCCTCTAGAGCAGGAATCCTCCCGAGTGTTTCTGATGTTCTCTACTTTGTCACTAATGCCTCTAATAGGAACTCTTTCACTTCTAAGTCACTCATCATAGAAATGAAGACTTGGTGTGGATCGGATCCCCAGCTGCTGAGAATCTACAGTTTACCTAATCGAAGGTGCAGGATTGTGGCAAAAACTAGTGGGCTGAAAGTAACCACCTCAGATTTTGCTCTCTTTTCAGCATTTTTTGTTCACATTTGTTGATGTGAAAGAATGTCTTCATGGTGGGACAGCAAAATCAGAGCACAGGAAAACTGCAAACTTTAAGCCAGTAACTGCCTGATGCTGGGTAATACTGGGTTTCACAGATAATCTTAGCAAAGGTGGCAGGTTTGATGACATGAACAGTCATCTTTTTATAAATTAGTAGACTTTCCAGTCTTCTTCCAACTGTGCCCCTTCCTTTTGATATTCCTGTTTCAGGTGTGGCTGTTAGAGCCTCTCTGGATGCATTTTACAAGAAGGAATATCTCTGTTTGTGTCCCACTGTCAGTTGTGAGCAAGATGTTTTGCGAGTCATTGTCATGACTGTTCATAGTGACAAATATCTAAACATCTAGAGAAGCCGGCAGCAGAGTGTTATAAACCTACAGAATTAGCTGTCACCTGACCATGAGTTTTGATCTGAAGTTTAGGTCAAATGCAACTTCATTGTCTCCATTCTTTTTCTGTTTCTAGCCTTCATCCCCCTGTTCAAATGGAACTGGTTGTTTATGCTCCTTTGAAAAACTAAGCAGATGACTGTTAAAAGGCCTGGAAATGTTTTGCTTGTGCAGGAAACAAAAAATATTCTGAATGCTAAGTTTGAGTTTTGTGTACTGTGATCAAGAATGTTATCACATAATAATTCAGGGACATTATCTCCACTCAAAGCATCTTCAAGTGACCACAGATATGTTCTGTCACATTCTTTGGTACATCTTTAATGTGTTAGTGGACTTTTATTTCCCATTCCATTGGTGCCTTTCCCCTTATCCCTTCATGAGATGTGTTTTGTTTTATCTTACTCTTCAGCTAGCAAACAGGGGTATAAGGACAAAAGTTTTAAAAGTTATTTGCTGTTGGGAAGTGGGCTGTTGAAATGAGATTATTTTTTTTTTTTCTGTGTGAAGTGATGTTAAATGAATAAATCTCATTACTTGCTCCACCACTGAACAAATAACCTCAGAAAAAGGTTTGTCAACAAGGGAAAGAAGAATCATTTGGAAAAGGGAAGAAATGTCTAAAGAAAGCCCTCAACAAGGAAAAGAAGGTAGTGAAGTCAGCTTGCTGACGTTGAAGGATATCTTTAGTTAAGGAAAGCTGAGTAAGAAAGTCCCTTCCTACATGTCCAGTTTTGTCCATTCCCATGTTGCCATAGACTTTTTTGCTATGTCCTGTAGAAACAGAAATGATCCTCACCTTAACTGGAGGTGATGCTGTTAGGTGGCAGGTTAATACACTGGAAAAGGTGAATTTGAGCAGAGTAGTTTCTGGAGCTAAACTATGCCCAAAGTTCAAGGGATTTTGGTATCCTATTGGTGTTTTGTTTTTAACACAAATGAATTGCACATTCCGATTACAGGCTTCTGAAAAACTGTCTGTGTGTCAAGCACAAGGCAAGGGGGAGGTGGCCTTGACAAATACACTATCTGCTGTGTGTAGATTCTTTCTGTGAATGTTTCTCATTGAGTTTTGCCTCACTTGGAGTCCCAATGAAAAAGCACCTGGTTATTTCCTCTAGGGATGTGCAGTATGAACTGACCAAACCTTGCCTGTGCTGACTATTTGAAGGGTCATTTTTTAACAAAGGAAGCCTTTACACAGTGAGTTACAGTTCATTCAGGAAGAAAATGACTACTCATGATGTTCAGAGCAGGAGAGAACAGACAAGCAGCTTCTGCAGCTGTTGGTAAATAACTGAGAAGGCATATTGTTTACTATAAAATAAATGAACAAACTGCAAAGGCTGTGACCTGCGTACAGAGGAGGAACGGGGACTTTTTAAAACCTGTTTGCAGGATTCAGCCTGACACTGCGGAAGCTGAACAGCCACTATGGGAACAGCCACTAATGGAAACAGAAGGATTTTCTCAGTGCTGTCATAGTCAGCAGTGGCCAAACTAGCTTTGGGAGGGAGAAGACTTTAAGTGGGCCTGTGTTGTGTGAGCCTGTCTCACTGCCTTTGCTGCTTTGCTTCTCTTCTGGTGGCCTCTGGAGCTGTCCAGCAGAGTCACAGAGGTGCTTTGTGGTACGGGCTGGGAGGAGGACAGGCATCAAGCTCGTCACAGCCAGGACACCTATATTTGTTTTCGTGTTTCTTATGCACAGAGGAAGCCCTGGCATACTGCTGCTTAGACAGTCATTTAAATTTTATGACAGCTGACAAAAACAGTTGAGCAACTTCTCCAGAATTTCCATCTTGAAGAAATCCTGACAAGCTGATGTTTGTTTCAATTCCAAATCTGAATGAAAAGACAATATAATGGAAGGAGTTTTTTTTTTGTGGATTGAAAAGCTCAGAGGAGTTTTCATGAGAAAAAAAGTATTTGGCAGAGTGAAGCAGTTTAGTCAAAACTAGTTTGTCCTTCCACACACTTCTAATAAGTTATGAAGAGCTGTGGTTTCAAGGTTGTTAGCTCACTGGTTTGCTTTTCCAGTCATTGTTTTGCTTTGGTTGATGTATCTTTTCATGTCAGTCCTTTCCACCTTTGACCGTATCTCTGGACAACTGTTGTTGGTGTGCAGTTTTATTATGGTGAGCTCTGCACAAATCAAGACTTGCTGCTCTCTTGATGATATGAAATGTTTTCTTAAACACATGAAACAAAACAAGACACTGATGGTGTTTTGACTTTTTGTTTTGAAACGAATGCAATTCCTCCAGTAGCTTTCTACATGAACAATAAATGAAGTCAGAAAAGACAGTTCAGACTGAATATTTCCTAATCAGAAAATGAGATTTAGTTAAAATAGGAAAAGAATCTCTGCATGTGTTTTGTGGTGTTGTCCCGTGGGACCAATGGTTCCAAATCTCTTGTGTTTAATTCTCTCCCCCAGGCTCTGGATGGTATCTGCATTACACTGCAGGGTATGCTCTGGTGCTGCACTGCTTTATGAGTGTGGAAGTCTGGCAAAAAAGAAGCAATTTTTAGTGAAGTAGATGTTATAAAGCCCACAGAACTACTCACCTTCAGCCATAGAGGAGGATTCATTTCTTCCCTGGCTTGGATATTGACATCTAAAAAAGCATTTGGATATGGTTTTTTTCCCCCCTCATGAGAAATCTGTGGCAATCAGTTCTTTCCTGCAGAATAGCAAGAATGCAATTAATGCTTAATTTTCAATGGGAAAAATAATTAATTGGATTTTCTTCTAATTCAATGTTATTTGGATTGCAGTCACTCTTACACATCCCATCTGTGTTTGGGACCCATTTCCCTGGGCAGTGTGCACCCTTTCAATTAAAAGCCAAGTGGAAAAGCAAAGTTTGGGAGTTACTGGACACACAGGCCTTTTACATTCCTTTCCTGAAGAGAATCTATAAAGAGAAGAATTTAGAGTTTTTACACAGCTGACAGAAACAGGCATTTGCACCAGGTGTTCTACAAGCTTAGGTAAAATAAATGTTATTGGTTTGAAATAAACTGCTTTAAATTAGATTTTCTCATTTCTCAGCTCTTCATTCTGGACTGGAAGTTTTTCCCATCCAGCTGATGACATTGGTCTTTGACCAGTCCAAATGACCTCAACTGCTCTATGCTTCTGCTAATGTCTCTTTCTTCAGATATGCCAAAGTAGGGCACTCTCTTTGCCTCTCTCACACTGAGGAGTCTCAGAGCACCAGGAATTCTTCAGTGGAGGGGAACAGCTGGCGCTGGGCAGATGATTGACCAGTTTCATTTCTGGGTTACTTGTCTCAGGGACAGATTGATGTTAAGAACTGAGAAATGGTGCTTTAATGTGCCTGAAGGGGGAGAGTGGAAAGGTTTTAGGTTTAGGAAAGCACACTAAAACCTCTACATGCTAAGCTACACTTTATCAAGCCTTGCAACCCTACAGATCTTACCTTTTACTCCTCATTACCCAATGTCACATGATACCTGCCTGTTATCTGTATGGAGATGATGAAATTATTGGTACTGGGCACAATGCTGGAGATAATGTGCCGCCTTCCCTTGATCTTCCTTTATTGTAGTATCTTTGCAGTCTTGGCTTGGCATTTAATCCACTCAGAAAGTGGTTATATAGCTTTGAAATGTGATTGAGTGATACTGCTAATTTCATGTGTGCTTGGAGGGGGAGAGAAAAACAATTGACTGCTCTGTCACGTCTTGAGGGACTGGAAATGAAAATGCTTTGATTTCAGCCTAAAACAGTTCAATTCTGGTTTCTCAAAGTGCTGATAAAATATCAAAATACCTCTGTTGAAGTCAGTATTTCCCAAGTCAGATGAAGGCAAGCTGAAGGCAACTAGTTTTAAGTATATAAGGTACAAGCAATCTCTGACAGAAGATAAGTCTTTAGTGAAACTTAAATATCTTAGTGCTCCTTATTCTGCACTGTTATCAAATTCTTCTCAGTTGTGGTTTCTGTGGAAGGATAATTTTCTCCATCCCCTGCTCCAGTAAGTGACTATTTTCATTCACCCTAAGAAAATAAACTCAATGCAAGTATATATAAACATCTGCCTCCAGCTACTCCAGTAGAATACAATCCAATATGTACAGAAGTCTTCCTAGTGACTGCAGTTTGATCATTTCCATCCAGTCCTGTAATGAATGACAGTTAGTTTAAAAAAGAAAAGACTAGGATGAAGGCTTTGTGAAAAATGACATTTGATATTGGTGAAATGAATCCAAGTGTAGCTGGTTTTTCTGTTGGGTTACACAGTTGTGTCGGATGTTGTGCTTTTAGAGGTTTGCATGTGTTCAGGAACTTTGATCTGCATTGAATCCAGTTGGATCTTTAGCTCCAGATGCTTGTAACACACATACCTGTGTAAATTCTTTACAAGAATGGTTTAACCTACTTGATTCCTGGTAAATTTTTGCTTTGTCTGACTGTGTAAGGTGCTTGCTGTTTTGCAAGTGTATATACAAAGGCATCTGAAGAAAACCATGCAATAAAAGCAATCCTGAGCAGTCCTGGTTAAGTCTGCTGGCTCAGAGGGCACAATTCTGCCCTCACAGATGTCAGGTTCACATGATGTGAAAACTGCTTTGGAATGAATGTCATATAAAGCCAGATCAGATTCCTCATCTGTGAAGGGAATGGCTTTACAGGTCATGGCCAGATTTTGGGTTGCTTGTGACATGAGTGTGTAAGTGTACACCACTGTGTAATTTAATCAGTACTTCTGAGTTTTGATTACATGAATTGTGCAATTATTTGAACGTGGCACTAAGAGAAGCAGGCAGCATCATGAGCTGAGTTACTAGAAATATCAGCAAACTCACTCATCATCTGAGGATAAGCAATTCCCACGTGTTACTGTGGGATGAGATACCTCAGCCTCTTCCTGCTTATTAGTCAGAGCCTGAGCAAGACTGTGTGCTGCAACTTGTCATGTTCTGTGAGCAGAGGAGCCCCAAAGTGACCCTTGGAGTGACAAGTTTTCAGTTGTGGTTGGTGTGCAGATTGTCATTTCAGCAAAGTTCCAAGAAGCTGCAAGGTACACCATATGTAGGACTAGTCCCATTACATTAGACATCTGATTTCTCTTCCTGCCTCCGCATGAATCTCCCAGAGCTGCTTCTCTAGATGTCAGATGTTTTGATTTGGATCTCTTTCTTTACCAATCAGACCAAATCTATGCAAACTCCTTGTCTAGGCAGGTTTCCTCTGGATGACGTGTCATGCAGCATGTCCCTTTGCTCTGGCCAAGCTCAGATCATATGTCAATCATAGGAAGTGAAAAAACAAAAAGTGGTTGAACCACAAAACCCATTTCCAAGACAGAAAATCAAAAATAGAGATGTTGCAGAGTGGGATGCCAAACTATCATTGCTATCTGGGAAGAGGCCTTTGGGCACATGAAATACAATTCTTCTGTGGAGATGTAACAAACCCTAAGCGTGTTACAGAGACTTTTGCAGGCTTTGCAGCCCTTGGTTTCAGTGAGTGTTGGACTGGACTTTGAGTAGCTGCTTAATATCCTAGTCATTGATGGAAAAGGTAGCTTCATTTCCCAATGACTTTTGCTCAACTGTTGCTTTTTACTTACGATCGTTGTTACCACTCACATATGAGTTATTTGTGTAGAATGAAAGCACTAATACAGAGGAAACTGAAAGTGTCTGGTGTGTATGTTTCCCCTTACCCTGTCTGCAGCACATATAGAAAAACACCAACCTTTAACTCTGACACTCGCTTCCAGTAGCAAGTTATTGTTGCCTGTATAGCTGACTCTTGACACTTGGCTCACTGTCAAGATGGTGTGACATATATTCACCACATTGTCTCAGTATCAGGAGAAGTACTCAAAACAATTCAGGAAGAAATCTCATTGCTTTCATTTTCTCTGCTGGCTATCAGCAATGTAACATGCAATTTTTCACTGTGTAGCCCAGAGCATTAAATGTGCCAATCTGTTTAACAGTGCTGTGTATTAAGAAGGTACAGTCTGAGCAAAATGATCCCTCGGTTTAAATTGACAGCCTTTCACTGATTTTCCTGGTGAGAGAATCATTTGCATGAAGTGAGGATCATACTTGCAGTCTGGATCCTCAAAGGCCACAAGTGTGTGCAAAACTGCTCGAGCCTTTTGTGCTTCTATTCAGTGCAGACTTATGAATGCTGCAGCCTAACCAGGGTGGTTTGAGGGGACACTATATGCAGAGATGTGGAGGTACCAGAGTAGCTGCAGGCACATTTGTGAATTAACCAAAGTATCCCAAGATTACTGAGGGAGGGAAGACTGTAGAAGTTTGGTTTAGTTCAGTTATGTGTCTTTTACCAAGGAGAAAACAGACCTGAATATTACCCAATGCCAAGGTAATTCTTCTCCTTCCACCTGGAGCCTTGGAGTGGGTGATATAGAAAAATCATGGCAGCTCTGCTCTGAACCCCTGTATTAGGTACATGAAGTCTTTTGCTATCTCTTCTGTCTGAAAGCCAGAAAAAAAAGTCTTTTGCTTAGTCTCTTCTGACTCAAGAGACTAAGCCTGAGTATCTAAGGGAGACCTCTCCCCTGTACACAATTCTGAAACGCTGATGTTTTTCTTTGGCATTCAGTACATCTGAGAGGGAAGAGTGTTATTCTCACCAAGAAGAACACAGCTCTCAGCAGTATTGTTTTTTCATCAAAAGAAGCCCGGAGTAAGATGAGCACCAAGTTAAAGGAAATAATGGGAGTGTAAATGTCATTTAAACATATACATCTGCAAGCCATTCTCTCCTGAATGCTTGGAAAGTTTACTGTCTAAATATTGCTTTTTCTTACTCTTTCCCTGCTCGGTCTAGCTCTGATTGTTCTCAGCCTGGGGACAGAAAGTGGGTCTGATGCAGCACACCATGGCTGCAGAAGTCTTTAAAATCCAGATATTGCTTGTGCAGAGCAATCAAAAAGCTCTGCCATTAAACAGGCAGGTGGAAGCCTCGGCAAGGAGCCCAACGCAAGAACTAAACCATTGCATGTATGGCTCGTTTAAAGTACCTTTCAGTTTGGAAATGAGAAAAATGCCTTAGGCAGACCATTCCCAAAATAGCGTGGAGGACACAAAGCCAATATAAACATTAGAAGCTCTTAAAGTGCATTTGTTTGAATTGACTCCTTCACCACTGACAGACAGTGCATATAGCTCACTAGCAGCTCTCCAGAGAGTTCTCAGCTGTTTGTGTGGAGAGGCAGAGGCTGTTCTTCAGGGAGGTTTCTGTAACATGGCTGTTTCTAGAAGGTAAAAGGTCAAAAGCAAAGCTCTAGAAATGTAGCAAATAAAATACTGTAACAGCCCTGCCCATGATCTGTGTTGACAGAATTCTCCTGGAGTTATTAGTGTTATTTATTTGTTTTTACAACAGCAGCACTAATTTCTTTTTATTAGAAGCCCCAGCTGTGGTTGGTGTTCCATTGTTACAGTCAGTGGAGAGGCATGTCGTAACAGGCAGGTCCTCTCTGAAATATGAATGCTTTATTCTGAGCAGCAAGACTGTATGGGAGGTAAGGAGGGTTCTTCTTCTTCCTACTCTACAATTGGAAAATGGTGGCATGGGAAATTTCACAAGTTGTCCAAGGCCAAGGCCACCCACAGTCCAGAAACTGTAAGCTGGGGATTGTAAATCTATCAGCTGTAACAAAGTGTCTGGCTAGAAAGAGTCTCATATGAGTCCAGTTTAAAAAATAAACAGCAAAAGCACTGCAAATGTTCTACAGCCAACATACTGTGTGCGTGGTCAGTACTGCTGAAGGCAGCGCAGCATGTCTCTGTGTGCTGAGTGCACATATGTGTGCGGTCACCTTAGTCTAGATCAAAGCAGAAAAGTGGAAGATTGCAAAAGAGAGAACAAAATGCTGTGGAAGTGCAGACTGTACAGCTCAGAAACTACAGTCTACCTCCTTTCTTAAAAATGAAGCAGCTATAGCTACTTTTACTACCATGAGCCGTATTTCTGACATGTCCCTCCAACAAAACATCAACAATGAACACAGGCTACTTTTCTTCTGGACATAATGAGTCTCAATATTGTAAATCAGCATGCAGTTCCTTGACCTACTGAATTAGGTGTCTCCCCTCACACCTGCAGCAATGCAGGTGCTCACCATTAGTTGGATGATGTTTCCTGACTTTCACCAGGAGGCTGAATACAAAGTACAATGAGAGGGAAAATAGTCTGGCATATGGTGGTAGAGGAGCCAAAAAGCTTCTGAAGTAAAAGACTTAGAAAAAAGTCACTAATGAACTCTGAATGTGTGTCCTGCCTCATTTCATATTTCCTGAGATATAAAGATAGGATGTTGCAGATGGAACTGTGTTTCCAGGATGATGGAAGGTTGTTTGTGCAATCTGAAAACCTGACATGTTTTCCTTTCTTGAGTTTGGGAAAATGGTATTTGCAGGCAGCATTTGTGTTACTGTGCCCATGAAAGACTAGGTGTCAAAAGTCATGCAGATAATCACTAATGTTTTCCTGCTTTAGTCCCTGATCAACTCTTTGTTTGGTTGCTTGGGGAAAAGCAGCAAACTGAATAGGAGAAAGTCTGTTCTCACCCTCTGTAATTGAAGATAAAGGAGGACTAATTTCTTCTGTCACTTTTCAACATTCTCCATTTCTTTAATGGCAGCACAAATTGATGATGTTAGGATAAAGATATTATCACAGATTTCTCACCACAGGATTCTAATGCTGTAATGCTGATAAGGGATCTGAAGGGAAAACAGGGAACTCTTCTAAGGATGAGCCTGATTCATTGCCAAGTGAAGTCAATGAAAAGGCTTCCATGAACTCCAGTTAGGCTCAGGTTTGAGTGTCACAATTAAATGTATATGACAGTTTTGCCTTCCTGTTTTACCTTCCAGCAGGAAATAATCCTTCAAAGTTGCAAATGTTCCCTTTACTGCTGTTGCGGAGTGGGGTAGGAAGTGCAGGCTTGGAGTCTGACTGCATCTGACTGCTTGATGTTTATCTAGCTGGTGAGAGACTTTGGGGCAGCCTGCCATGACCATGGCACTCCTTTTGTCTGTGCAAAGACCCTGAGGAGGATAAACCCTTTTCTCCATAGCACAGTTGCATTCCTCATTTGTGTGATCTGAATGAAGATGCAGAGCATCTCATCATCAAGTACATGTCTGATCATGGACCAAAGCACAGGCTATGGCTGGGCAGCTTTCATCTGCTTACAGGGTGATGTGACTGAACCTCCAAGAAAGAGGCAGAGTAGTTTGAACAATTCCTTACTGTCAGCATGTCAGGGGCCCTCAGGATACAGCGCTGCATAAGAGAAGCAGGCTGGGGGAGCTGCACTGACAGCTCAGCCCAGGCCTCAGGCACACAGATTAGCCATCTCTGATGTAGCCTTCCAAAACCCAGGGCACAATAAATAGGGAGTATGTTATTTCTCCATCTTGTCTGCATATGCAATATTAACAAGGAACATTGCAAGGAAAGGAAGATGCTCTGTTAAATAGGTGCTAAAACAGGCTACTTCGGGCCAGTCCCATGTAATTGAAAACACTGCATTCATCACTATCTATTTTTCCTGAACTGTTTGTAATGTTTGTTCTTAATTATTTTCCACTGGACTCCTTAATTTTCAAATAAGAGATGTCCTAAAATAGCCTTGATTCTTGTGAATCACAAGGTTGCCTGAAATATACCCAAGTAGACTTTCTTCTTCTTGTAACTGTGATAGTGAAACCTGAAAGTAAATCCTCTGTAGTCACTGAGAGGATGTGGGAGGTGTTTGCACCTTTTAAGATAGCCAGCTCTGCACTAGGCTTTTCAGCTAGAAAAGAGCTGAGCTTTTTCCTTGGGAAAAGGAAGGGCTGTTTTGTAAGTAGTATGTCCATGCTGCTTTTACAGAGAGCTGTAAGCTGAAGAAAGCTTGGATTGGGAATATACTGCTCTGTAGGAGTGAGCTGTAGGCCATCCGATCTGTAGGTAGAGCTCTTTTTATAGGGTGATGATGTTAAACTAAGGAATACTGCCTGGATGAAAGCTATTGCTATGAAGGTGGCTCCTGAGGGAGAGTAGTGTGGGGAGGCAGTGAGGAATAGAGTTCATTTGCTCTGCACAAGGTTTCCTGAGATCTCAGAACTTTTTCTCTGTGGAAAAGGAGAGACTACCGAGAGTGCTGCTGAGAGCAAGGAGTAAGAATGAGACCTGGCAAACTTGCTGCCTTGCTTGGTGCAGCTGAAAGATGACAGCGAAGAGCAAAAATGAACCCTGCTGAGTTGAGCTGGGTAGGAGATCCAAGGTTGCTTTTTCCATGAGAAAAATCTCCTTTGAAGATCTGGGGGCTTAACTCATTTGTTGTTACCTGTTTACAAATGGCTGGCAGATGAGATTTGCTGCAGACACAGGCAGCTTGGGTAAGCAATGCAGCATTAGTTGCTTCAGAATGGTGAGTGTGTCCTGTGGAGACCTGTGTTAGATCTTGAAGTGCTAATGTCATTGACAGGCTTGCTTGGAATATCACAGTCTATAATACCCTTGGCACAGAGGTAGCAGGAGGTTGTGCAGGAGGTAGCATTATTTTACGGATGAATATACAAGAAGGTACCTGCCAACCTGCTGTGGAGCTGTGGTGAGGCTGCCAACTTGCTTTGGATGGCTGTGTGTGCCCTCTGTCTGTAGCTTGCCAAGATGCATTCCCTGCTGCTGAGGGAAGGAAAACAGAGGAGGCTGACCCTTGTGATGCAATCTGATATTGGAACCTTTTGTTAAATTGATGACATGTTGTTGGGGTAATGTCTGTGAAGCTTTTAACAGAACAAGCAGGGATGCTTTGATTTAAGTACAGGAGGACGTTGTAAATCCCAGGGCACTGCAGGTTCAGGGAAAGAGTGACATCACTTAGACATGCTTTTTGAGCAGGTTCACCATAATCTGCAGACATTTCTTGTTCCAGATGAGCTTGCAAGTGGCTAATGTCTGATAATAATTTCTTTTGCACTTTGAAGAACTGAGACAGATGTTGATAGATATTGTTGTTATTGACTGGAAAGAATGGCTTGAAATCCTTTGTCCTAGTATGGCCATTTTAATGTTTCATTTGTTCCCAAGATTAGTTAAGATACAGTTCACTCCTGGAGCATTAGCTGTGGCTTGTCATCGTCATGTGTAAAGTGATGACCCATGGGTTGCTATTCTACAGAAAAGTCTGAAGCTTGTATGGAACTCTTTTGCAACTTCCCAACTCCTTGTGCCTGAACTGATTTATGGGGAAGTGGTAAGGATAGTAGTGCTTAGGATGCTTTGAGAAAATGACAGTGAAACCTCGTCCTTACTGATCGAAGGGAGCTCTTCCTTCCCCAAGCCAGTTGTAGATCCAGACTCTGTTGGGCTGATACTACTTGGTGTGTGATTTGCCTTGAATGGTCCCTTCTGTGTGATGGTTTGAGTAGTTACACTAGCTATGGTGGTGGTTATAGCACTGATACACTTACCAGCTTTCCCCCTTTCTGTGTGTGGGGAGACACTGAGAATGCTTCCCTGTACCTCACATACTGAGCTGAGGATGTGCCTCTCACACCTGATTTCTGTTGCAACTCTATAATACTCTGCTAAATAATTTTTGACTGATGCTTCATATCTTCCTTTCATTATAAGGATGAGGAGTGGGAGTTTGAAGAAGCCAGAAGAGGTTTTAAAGCTATGGGATCTTCCTTCTCTTCATTGCACTTAATTGATGTCGGCTACTGATATTTAGCAATCACTCACAGTTAATAGGGTTTGCAGAGTGATGAGGAACACAGTGTGTTAGTAACTATGTTGTGTAGTCTAATGTCCCAGAGAGTGAAAACACTAGTAATGTTTTGCCTGCTCCATGTGATGCCTGATGCAATGAATCCCTCCCTTTTGAAACACTGTGTGGTTTGGGCAGGACAGGGGAGTAGAAGTTGTTCTTCAAACCAACCACTTTTTGAAGTTAGCCTGTTCCCTGACAGATTAGCAGGGATGCTGAACAATGTGTGCGTGGTCCAGAAGCTGGCTGATCTCAAGAGTATCACTTCTCTGGAGTTCTGTAGTAGCCACTATTCCTGGTGGATTTTTTTTTTTTTGCTAGTGTTTTGGTTTTGCTTTCATTCTCACTAACGTTGTGGAGGTTGGGTCCTGAAAGCCCCAGATTGGAGTAGGAGATGGTTTGTCCAGAGATGATTGAATCTACTTGATGAGAGTGGGGTTGGGCAGGTAACATCTCAGCAGGAATCTGAGGAACCTGCCCATCATGGAGAGACAGGGAAACCAATGCTTGGGAGTAGCCAGCCAAGATTAAGAGAGCAGAATTGAAGACTTTCCCTGGAGCCTCTACAGGGCTTGTAAAACCTATTCTAGAGGGAAAAGGGGTAGAAGGAAAGATTAGTGTATAGAAGTCTTGATCTTGTATAGGAGATGATCTAGGAGCCAGACTGGGTGAGCTGGGGTCCAGTTTCAGGCTGTCTTGTTGCCTACCTCTTGCTGTGCCATTCCAGAGCAGAGATGCTATTTCCCAAGACCTGCAATCCTAATGAAGTTCTGAATCCTTCACTGAAAATGCATATCTGCACATTATCTCATTTTATGTTTTTTCCAGCCAATGTTTTGGATCATGTGACAAATGGTGTGGTAGGAACCTGTCCTTTCCCCAATTCGTATCAGCTCCAGAAGCTGAGGGAGGCCTCTGCAAAGAGTTTCTTCATTAAAGATTGTTTTAAGTCTCTGCAGAACATCAATAAGCAACCGAAATGGTGGGAAGCAGTGAACGTAATGTGCACGCTGTAATGGAGGAATAATGTTGTTGGACACTTGCAAAGTAAGTGAAATGATTTTGCTAACCCCATGACTTACATTTTGTGGAATTTCTGTCCTTGGAAGACTCAACTTGACGAATCCCTGAGCAACCTGGTCCAATGGCACCTGCTCCGAACTGGACATTGGAGTAGATGACTGGCAGAGGCCTCTTCTTACTTCAACTATTGTGTCATTTTAACAGGAACATCTCATACCTCAGTACCTTTCTCTCTGTGATGTGTGATGTACATGACACTATTCTGGCAGGGACTTCCTGATTCATTGAAGTAATTTACTCTAAAATAATCCTTGAAAAGATCAACAAATGTTCTACCACACGGTATCATCTTACTGTGTGTGCTGCTCTTCTTGGCTGAATTCATCACTGCTGTAAATCACTGCAGCTATCAGGGTTGTTATTTACCATACTTTTATTTCTTTTGTATCTTCACATCTGACACTTGGTTTTCTTAAGTACTGTGTCCAACGTGCGGTGCTTAAAATGTTGAGGTGTTATCTGTTAGCTTGACAATTAATAATGGAACCTCTTTTTAACTTGGGCTAAGGCTCCTCAGGGGCAGCCAAATAAAATTCATGATTGCTTCTAATCTTTTCCTTATTGCTGCTATGATTTAAAGGATCCCCTGTGTACAGGAGAACTGGACCCTAAGATGCTTTCATTTTAAGATGTGAGTCCAAAGTACTTATTTAACGTTAACTGCTTTCAAGCTGGTGAAATGCCACTGATTTTTATTGGCAGAGAATCTGGCCTGTTCTACAGTGTGTTGAGGACTGACAGATTGAAGGTCCAAGCTCGGCCAGTTGGCTGGGAGGGAACACCAAGCCTTGGATGTGCTTCATCTTATGGGAACAGTCTACTTCTGGAAATTGGGACATATTTCCTTGAACTGCTGATTGCTGGGAGACTGTACCACAAGAAGGATCATTCACTTGCTTTGTTTCTGTTCCTGAACAGCTGTTTCCTGGACATGGCTGGAAATAGGGTACTGGCCTAGAAAGACCTTTGATTTAACTCATTATGGTTGCTGGTATTTCTCTGTGAAGTAATAGCTGGTTGGAGCTATGTCTAATAATGGTTGGTAAAGGAGGACCCAGACAAATGATACAGCTGGGGATTAAGGGAGCTTGCACTGATGAAGAGTGATGGAGGTGGTCATACTTGACTGTTGGAATGAGGCTTAATTGCTGGTGTTCAACAAATACTGCTGCTGTTCCATGTATGTTTTTGGCTAACATCTCCCTTGATTTTGAGGTCTTAATCATATTGCCCTGACAATCAGCAAAATGGCTGCATGATGTGGACCGCAGGATGTCAACAGGACACACCCACTGTCCACATTTGGCAGCTTTCTTAAAACAGCGAAACAGCAAGCTCCAGGAGAGCCAAACCCAAAATGAAGACAAAACCAGGACCATCCAGATGGGTGTGACACTCTGTTTGAAACAGACCTATTTTTTTTCTGTTTCGACAGGTCTCATGACACATTTGTCCCAAACTGGAATCCAAGTCATCAGGTTTATGGTAACAAATTATTCAAAGTGAGCAACTCCCTTCCCTTCTGTATGTTCAGGTTTCTTTAGTTTTCCATTGTGAGATGAAAGAAGGAAGAAATCTGTGGTTGTCTAACCTCAAACTGCTCATGCAGAATTCCATGACCAGTGAGGGATACTGTGTTGTGGACATAGGAACTGCAAAATGTATCAATCAGATTGACGTGTGGCCGAGTTGCCAGCAGAAGGCTCGGAGAGACCTTCTCGCTCTCTACAGATACCTGAAAGGAAGTCGTAGCAAGGCAGGGGTCTGTCTGTTCTGCCTGATAGTAAGCAATAAAACAAGAGGAAACGTAATCAAGTTGCACCAGGGGAGATTCAGGCTGGATATGAGGAGGAATTTCTGTCCTGAAAAGGTTGTCAGGCATTGGAACGGGCCGCCCAGGGAGGTGCTGGAGTCACTGTCCCTGGAGGGGTTTAAGAGATAGGTAGACACTTATGGAAATGATCTAATGGTTGATAGGGCTGGGGCAAAGGCTCTTAATAGTTTCTTCTCTATGATTCTATACTTGGGGCACTCAAGTCACTCTTTTAAAGGACTTAAGGAAGGCTCTCAAAGCATGAAAATCTCATAATGACACAAACCAGAAGGACTGAAATGATCAGGAAGCCCTCTGAAAACAGAACTGATGTTACTGAACACTCTCTGTTTACTTTTTCACCTGCACATCTATGAAGATGTATAGACAGTTATTTATAACTTTTTTGGGTGCACCATTACTTCTGCAGAACCGATTGTTTAAAATTAAGCATTCCTGTTGTTTATTCAATATTAAAGTACACTTTTATGAAGTATTCTAGATAGCAGATAGTTTAGTTGGCAATAAGCAAAACTTGTTGTTAGATGTTATAAACAAAGGAGCTCTGAAGTTTTTCCTCTATATTGTAATATTTGCTAGGACAAAAATATCTGCTGAACCTTTTTAGTTCAGTCTAACCTTTGTAGTACTTTATCCAGCATTCCAAATCTGACACGGCCAATTAAGGCCCACTGCACTTGCTTATTTTGAATGAAATTTTGGAGCATGTGGGTGATTTGAATATGTGGGAGTTTCCTCTCTAATATATTGGTGTCTTGGAAGCTACTACTGTGTGCTTTCCTCCTTCGGTCATTGAGAACGGAGTGGGTGAGCAAAACTTTCCATCCATTTGTGACATAAGGGCAAAGTCTCATTTCAGCCTGTGCTAAACAGATCTTGTTCTGTTTAAGTTGGTTGACATTCAGGGATGGAAATGGAAGTATTAAAATGATCCCATATTATATCGAAATATATATATATATATATGTTAAAGGTGCTTTCTTCTGCAATAGCTTGAGCAAGCGTGTTCATGTTTGCTTTAATGCATAACAGATTGTTAATGACAGCTCACCTGAAAGTCCTCTTCTATCTGGAGGAGGATGGAGGCTATTTAGCTTAAGCGCCCACTCAGGATTCATAAGTAAGCAAAGTACTCTCACTGTTTGTACAAACTAAAGATTTTGGGCAAATTCTGACTCTTCTGTTGGCAAAACAGGTTGTGGATTATTTCCTCTGCAGAGGGAAATTTCAAATTTCAATTCTGCACATTGCCCAATTTCCCAATCGTAGCACTGGATCTCAAATGCTTTGCTTTTTTTTTTTTTCCACTGCAGTCTCTTCCTGTGTTAAATAACTCTTGTATTTGTGATTTGTGGAGGTCTCCAGAAACAGTACTGGGAGTGTATGTGTGGGGTACCTTTCTAGCAAACTGCTTCCTAAAATACAGCTTCATGGGTTTAAAAATGTAATGCAGGAGTACCCGTGAGACTGCAGCATGAGCTAGGATCACTTCTGTTAGGTGTCACGTACATCCAGTTCTAAATAGTGATCTGAGTGGAACACCCTTCATTGAAAGATGTGATTTTATTTTTTCCTAAGCTAGGAGGAGACAGAGCCTTTAAAATTTGGCCATCCCTATGTCTTGGCAAGGTGGAGAGAGAGCAAGAATTCTGAGAAGATAAAAACTGAAGACTTGGTAGTCTTTTTGCTGCCTTACAACACAGGTTATGGTGTCTTAATGTGTATAAAGAGTGACTTAGTCACAATCAGGTTGAATAAAGCTGTTCCCATCCCTGCTGTAAAATGATGACAGTGCAGTACTTTAGGTGAGTGCACTACTTCAAGTGGTGATACTTCTTAGTAGCTTTTCAGAGTCAGACTGCCTTTCGGGTATCATGTGGCGTCCTTGTGCAGAAGGCCTCAAGATTTCCCTCAGTGACTGCAAGACTCCCTATGTTTTATAGATGAAGAATTGTTCAGTTGGAGTGGTGAGGTACATGAGCAAATATAGATTAGAAGCCACCCTGGCTATCTGAGGAAAGAGTCACAAGATCTCAGCAACCCACCGCAGGTCAGTAGATGGATTGTGATGGCATAAACCAACAGCGATGATTTTATTTTTATGTGTTTGGCAAAACTTTAGGAAAGCTGAAAGAAATGTCTTTTTAATAGTGGAAAGAGTGGTTTTTCTTTTGCATTCATTACCTTTGGTGGATGAGTATGTATTTCCTTAGGAAGATGCTCAGTATTTGCAGACTAGCATGTTTGCCAAGTACTGCTTCAATTAGAATAGTAAATATTTGTTTTTGATTTAAAATCCAGTAAATATTTGTGTATAACCCATATAAATGGCCAGAGACATTTTACAGCTACAGCTGAGCAGACACAGCCCTGCACTGGCCTTTCCTGGAAGTTTTCCTCTTCTTTCTGAGAATTAAGTCATATACTTTTGCGGGATAGAGACAAAAATAGCTGACATGCTCTCCATGTTCTGGGGAACTGGAGATAGGGGCAATGAAAAAGCACATGAATAAAGATTATTCCCAAATGTTCAAACTTGTCTGAACTTTAATAATGAGGGAGCAGTCCTGATCCAAGCCTCTGCACCCCAGGCCCATGTGTAATTGTAAGGTTGGTTCTCACAGTACAACTTTAAAACGTTGGGTTGTTTTATGGGGAAGGAAAGCAGCAGGACAGAGGGGTAGTTAGTTATGATGCCCTGAGAACTGGGTGATTTCTCTTTATTCCTTAGTTTACTTTGGGAATACATGTCTATTATCTTCTGCTGGAATTAAAAGGGCTATTTCTTTTCTACACCTAGAAATCATCTTGCTGGTACCCTATAGATTTGTCTCCAGCAGTTGTATAGATGCATTGGCTTTCTACTGCAACTTTATCTATGGCTCGGTTTTGTTCTGAATTCCTTGTGACATCTTCACAGTGGCATAAATACTGTAGTCAACATGTCTTCTTGGTTCTCCTGTCTCAGTAGAAGCACTCTTGTCTCCAGAGTCATTAAACTGATGTAGAAATGGAGTGCAAGTCAAGCTGTGGGTGATTTTTCTCTGCTGGTTGTTAATACGCTGAGGCAGAACTTATGCAACAGGGTGAGTCTGCTGCAGTGTGAGTTCAACAGCAGTAATACAGAAAATGCTTTCACTGCTACTGATAAGCTTTGCAGGGGGCATGAAAGGATGGTTTCCTCCCTATTTGGGAGGTCTAAAAGCTAGGAGAAGTGGAAGCTAGGAGTGTTAGGAAGAAAGAGTAGTGATTGTGCTGAGTAATGAGAACATGTGTGTTAGCACTAACATAGGGTTCACTTCTTAGGATCTGTGTGCAAGATTTCTGGTTGAGGAGGAAATGTTCCCCACACATTCTTTATTTCATGCTTGTTCATCACAGGTTTTATTCTTTTTCTCAAAGCACCTCATGCAGACTATTGTCTGCTTAGGACTTGATGGAATATGACTTGCTGTTCTGGCACTATCTAGCAATTTCTCTGCTAGGTTCCTGGAATGTATGAGACATATTGAAATATAAGAGTGTGATCAGATCATCATTAGATAGTATGTAAGTTCCATATGAGCAATATCCAGATTTGCAGCCTGCCAGCTCTACTTTGCTACAGATGGCAGTTATATTAACATAGGCACAGGGATGTGGCACCAGTGATGTGTCTCTTCATGAATCTACCTGCATCAAGTAATTGCAGAGGCGACTGTCTCTTAGCTGCCTCTGTAACATACCCGCTTTGAAAGGTTCTAGTCCGTGACTGTGGTCTTGCAGTTTAGCAATGCACAATTAATGACGGGTGTCCATACTGAATCATTTGCTGAATGTGATTAGCTGTTCTTTATGGATGTATGTAAGCCAAAAATATGCAGATGGATCTCTCCATCACTAATTTAGTAACCAGAGTATTCCTATCAATGGACTTATCTTTCAAAATCAACACTTAAGTGACTTACTAGGTGTTAAAATTCAGCAAGATCAGATAAGTGTGATCAGATAAGTGACTACTCATAGAAGAGTTTCCAGCTCTTTGTTCAGACTTAGCACTTTGGATCCAACTATTTGGAGTCTTTTGTTTTTTTGAGTTGGAGTTGGAGTCTTTCACTAATGGCAACATGAACAAAATGTCCAGGTGGTTTTTTGTTTTTATTTACAGGACTTAGATTTTCCTGAAAAAACTTCTGTTAAAGGTGTTGCAAAATCATTAATCAGTGTCTTATCTTATGGATTCCTCAGCCAGTTCTGAATGAAACTCAAATAATTTCTGCAGTGCTCATTACCACAAGATCACTGAGGCAAAACATTTACCATGACTTTAAATAATAAAGGGGCTGATCACACTTGTGGACATGATGGATGTCTCTAATCATGTTACATCTGTATCTCAGTTACTCAGGGTGCCTGAAAGGTAAACTTTATCCTCTTAATCATTCAGAAATAACTGTCTGGAAGATATAACATAACAAAAAACACCATTCTTGGACATGCTTGTGCTGAAATCCTTCCTCAGACTGAGGGTCTGGAACCAGACCTGAAGAAAACCTAAACCCTGAGAATTTTCAGGTATGTTCACTTTATGACCATTTCCACATGTGGGCTCTGTAGGTAACCAATCTCTACAGAAAACAGTAAAAAATGCATGTGAGAGGAATGCAGTTCTTCCAGAACATCCTCTGACTGTGAGCAGGTTCAAGTCAAACTATGTTACTCCTTACAAATTTTCTTTTAACCTGTCCTTAATTCTCCTAATGGTGGATGTGCTCTCCAAGAAAAACATTCCTGTGCTTCACCGCTCCTTTGCTTCCAATGTTTCCTGAATATGTGTAACTTAATCATATTTCTATTTGTTCTGACCACCGTGGATTAATTCTTTCCCCTTTTTTCATCAGCCCATTTCTCTTCTCTTTAAACAACCCCAGTTTCTCAGTCTATTTTGGCAGCTCATGATTTCTGAATTTCAGACCATTCCCATGACTCTTCTCTGGAATTTCTCTAAATGATCCAAATCAGGGCATAATTATTCAGCTGAGGTCTTGCAAAAGCTGAATGAAGTGGGCACTTCATACGCCTCAGAGTTTTTACTCCTGGTTGTGTGTTCCAGGATGATGGTTACGGCTTTATTTATTCAAAAGTCTGATTCCCTTCATGTAGCCAATAGTTCTGCATGGTCCTCACTTCTTCTAGCTACAAGCAAGCATTCCTACTTTGTTTTTACCACATAATTTATTACTGTAATTTGGAATCCTAGTCCTGTCCTCCAGGGCAGGTTCCTCTCTAGCTGCAACACCATCCATCTATGTTATGTTGTGCAGGCCAGAGAATCTGACCAAGTTAATGCCAGCTCAAAGGTTGGGCATTGTGGTTGAAATGCAATTGACAAGTCTCCTTTTGAGTTCAATTCCTGGCCAATCCTTACAGGAAAGGTATACAGAAGAGATCAGCATCTCAGTTTGAAGAGGAAGAAACTGAGGCCCAAAGGAATTAGTAACTTGTTCAAGGTCATGGAGAAAGATGGCAGAGGAGTAGAGTCCAATCCCAGCTGTGTCAACTCCCAGACCAGTGCCTTAACCACAAGCCCATCTTTCTGCCCAGCTGAGTCTTTCTGTCTGCCTCTTGGGCAGAGCCCAAGTCCTTGGTGAAAGATCAAGATACAGTGTAAGCAAACTTGTGTTTATTTTAAAATGTGGTACTTTGTAGGCTCTCAGATAGTCGGCGTGGTTGTAGAGCTGCTGGAGATGTTGCATATGTCATGGGGTTTGTGCTACATTGGTATGTGTATAAACCCTCTGACCAATACCAGTGTAGCCAAAGCAGGCTTTTGGAAGCAGGAGGTACCTCAGATGGAGTTGATTACCACTTCTGTATATCCTGTTGGCTTGGGGAAAATCTGGCAAATACATGTTGGGAAGAGTGGATAGTGAGGATAGGAAGGAATTAGTGGTCATAGAGAGGTCAGAGTGAGTGGCACGGCTTGTTAATATTAGTCCTGAAGCCAGATGGACTTTGGGAAAGGTGATGGATACCTGTCCTGGGAACTCACTGTGAGATATGCCTAGACTGGCTTCCTAGAGATCCCAGCTTGTCTTGCTATTACTGTCCGTCTTGGCAGTAGAGGTTTAATTATGCTCTTCTTTGCTTTTTGGCCAGTTATCACAGGCAATGTATACCCACTTCACTGGTGGCCCATCTTGCAAGCATTGTTTAAGTACTGGGCCCTAGAAAGGTCAAGCAGAGGTCTGTCAGATTATCAGAAGGATAAGAGTTTCTGGTTAAGAGCAACATCTCTTGTAACTAGGCTAGTTCTGAAGTCAGAGATTTATCTTTGAGGAAAGAGAACATCTAATTCAAAGAATATCACCTAGGTAGAAATCCAGAAAAAGAAGGCCATCTTGAAGAAATGTCTAGTAGTGAAGCAACTGGTGGGAAAGACCCTTTTCTAGTCAACTTAGTCATGGATCAGGCACCTCTGCATTGCCTGACTATGTAAAGTGCTAGGGTTAAACTTGTGCTGCTTGACTCCTGAGTGATACTGGAGCGTTCATAATAATAGGAATAAGCAGTGATGCTGTCTGTGGGACGTACAGTGGTGTTTGGGAGAAGTATCTGTGCTCTAAGCTCCTCTGAATAGGAGAAAGAAAGAAGGGATTAATGCAGCTTGTGAGGAAACAGGAGAAAGAAAGAAGGGGTTAATGCAGCTTGTGAGGAAACAGGAAATGTCCCAGCTGGAACTAATTGTATCTGCTGTGCAGCCTAAACTCTTCAGATGGGAGACACATGGCAGAGAGGAAGATGCGTTGCTTAGCTAACAAGGATGTGCTATCAGTAAGTGGGGTCTTTTTCATTGGTTACAAGTCTCCCTCCATACTTAGGGACGGATCTGCTGGGCTCTTGGCCAAGTGACAAATCACATTTAACCTTTTCCAATGCCCAAGGAGAAGGATGTGAAGTAAAAGCTGCATGCCCTTGTGCATCTGGCCAACAAGCCAACACACCCGCTGCTGTGTGGCTTTAGATCATTCTGACTCCTCAGCTGTGTGGCTGCTATCTCAAGGTAAAACTGTGACATGAACTGTGGAAGCAACAGGGAGTAATTGGAGATGGGAGCATGACCAGGAGAGCCCTACTGTCAAACAGACTCTTGTAACTTGACAACTGCCAGAGACATGTTAATTGTGACTGTATCTAATTAGCAGGGCACATGACCTCTGCACGAAGTCCTAGTTCATAGGCAGTTACAATACGTGGAAGCTTTTTGTGAGTCATGACATCAGGTCCGTGTTTCTTCTAAAGCAAACGCAGCCGTGAGCATAATCCCATGTCCGGCGGTGGTTTGTACCAGGCTCTGTGGGAGATACTTCCTAATGAGCAGATGTGGGACAAGCCAGCTCCAAAATACTCATTTGTGGCTAGTTTGGTTTTTGAACTTAAGAAGTATTTGTTGCAGAATACATCCTTACTTTGGGGGCTTTTTTTTTTTTCCCCCTGTTTTTACATGTTTTAGTGCTGAGGCAAGAGCTTCTAGAAACATGCCACACTAGGCACCTGCTTGGCTAATTTTCTCCATCTTTACAAGGTGTCTTGCAGCCTCTGTCACATCCTGGTTTTTTTTTTTCCTTGAACTCTGTGTGCAGCAGCTGGGGAGCATCAAGGCTCATGCACCGAGGCAAAGCTTTGATGTTGCTCCAGTGATACTGTTGATAACACCTGATTGTTTTCCATCTAGATCTCCTCAGAAATTGAACTTGATTGAACACATGTCCAGCCCTGTAAAACCAGACAAAAGCTTCTCCAACGGGGCTAAAACAGCAGTTGCACAGCTTTGGGTTTGTTTTCTTCATTAAACTATTTCTCCTTTTTGTCTTCCCTTCGCTGGGGGCAGGGGGAAGAAGCAGATGTGGTTAGAGTCAGTTCACACTGGGGAGGGAACTGATCACATTCCTGCTGATTAGAACTGCATAAAGACATTTTTGCCTTTGAGTAGTAACTCATATTATTACAAGAAAACTGCAGCTGGGCACTATTCAACGGCCCAGACAGGTTCAACTTCACTGTCTTTTACAGCAGAAGGGCTCTTTTGTCAAACTGTTTCCTCGTTCCCTCAAAGAGCCTGTCCCTAATGGTTCAGGCTTTCTGTCACACCCTGGCAATCTGGGAAGATAATGATTTCTATTTTGAACGTACCTTCTGTAGTTCTGATGGGGAATGGATCTGAGTAGGTACAGGTTTTCCTCAATTCTAGGAAACAAAACAAATATCTATTCAAGCAAAAGGAAGGTGAGCATTTGTCCCACAGTAACTGCAATTGCCAGAGACAGTTGTTCCCACAGGTATCAGTGCTGAATTTGACCTTGGTGTAAAATGTGCTTGTGTAATCATAGCTGGGCTCACATTGCTCTATTTTTTTCCCCTTGAGAGCATTTTTGAGGTGATGCTTAATATTTACACAACAACAACCACAGAACTTCTGAGTTGTTTCTCCAGAATGACACCCACATACCTGTGGTTTGAGAATCCATTCTTACACGTGTGCTAGTCTTTGTTTCTCTTATCCTTCACTTTAAAATTGAAAGGATAGAAAAGATCTCAGGCCTGGGGATTAGATGGGGAGGTGCCAAGTTTGCCACGGACAAGGGAAAGGATTTAGTGGTTGACTCTGCCAGAAAGGTCTCTGGGAGAGTGGAGGTCTTGCTACCAACCACTCCAAACCCAACGGGAAGACGAAGTCCTCCCCTGAGCAGAGCCTGGGCACTTAGTCTATGTGCCACTTCAAAGGGGATTGGTTGAGACAGAAGTGATCCATGGGGCCTGCTGCCTGAGGGTGCATGATTCCTATTGAGTGGCACTAGTCAGGATAATTAGAGATGGCAGCTTGGGTCACAGTTGTCTTTCATCTGCCAGGCAGATGAGATGTACAGCTTCAAACCCTGCAGTAGTGTGACTGACTTGATGCTGTGCTGCAGAAACCAACGGCAAAGCTCCCAACTTGACTTTCCTTACAGCAGGATCAACATCTGCAGGAGCTCCTTGGGTTATGAAATGCAGTGAGAACTGCATTAGTGACAATGAACTCCTGTACTTGTGAAATGATAAGATCTGTGCCATAGTGCAAGGCCAGTGCTAAAGCTTCCCATTTGTCGTTGTGACCGAGATTTCACATTAGTTTTATGATGACTGAGAACGTTGCTGTCAGCACAGGGGAAAGTTTCTGTACTGCTCTGTTCATTTTTAGCAGTAAAGCCTGAATATATGACTCCAGCTTTTTTCCCTGGTGAGGTTTGCCTTGGCTTAGTGATGGGGCCACTTACTGTTCTCTTCCCTGTGAGTTTTATCAAAACTCTGGCAAATGCATCTCAAATATTTGAGGCCCTCAGAGTTTTTCTTACATTTGTTTAAGTGTGATGACACAAATGATGTAAAAACTTTTGCTAGATAATTGTTTGAGCCTTAACATCTTTAAGTGTTTGCTGATGTTCTGCAGCTCCCTATGCAACTTGCTTTTTTTTTTCCCCTCCCATGATCTGCTTTTGTGGAGATCTTGACATCCTCTGCTTGCTTGATGAAATAAATCTGGAGGCAGAACTCGAATCTTTACACAAAACATCTTTGGTTGTCTTGATGATGGTGATTTAAACACCACTGATTATTAGATTCTAAGTGACTTGTTGGAGTTCAGAGCAGATCTTCAAAAGACCAGTGGCCTAATGATTGAATGGCTCTTCCTATCTAAATAATTGGAAAACCTGTTACTGAGAAATTGCACCTGATCATTTTTTTTCAGTAGCTTTTCTGACTTGGTGCAAGAGGAGCACTTACTCAAACAACTGTCTTTGCACAGTTGCAGCAGAACTCTGCTTGGTGAGTGACACAAGCTGGAACAGCAACCTGGCTGGGAGCTGGTGGAAGGCCAAGGTAGTGTGACTTCCTGGCTCAACCAGATGAAGGAGGGAAGATGCTGATCTGAGCTAGTAGCTAATTTTCATTCTCCCCTACATCTCTCTTATGCTGCAGTAGCATTCCATTAACAAATATTGCTGCTGAAACCAGATGAGGCTCTAACCCACAAGGGAAGAGAAGAAGGAAAATAATTCCATTTTGAGTTTTCATACGCTCTTAGTGCCACAAAATGAGGAGGGGAGGAGGTGATACTCAGTACAGCTTTACCTAATGCTGTGGGTCATGTAACTAGAGGTGCTTGGTGGCCTGGCCAACTGTAATGGGAAGAAAAATATTATGAGATTCTTAGCTGATCTTATCCCCTAGTTGAGAATAAAGTCCCTTTCTCTACAGATGAGCAAACTCCAGTCCAAAACAGGGAATGTATTTCTGCATAAATGTGGCTTAATGGATAAGAGAATGTAACGTTTCATGTGTGATTCAGCATTCTGGCTCCCAAAAGGTTATTCAGCTAGTCTAAAATATACTGTACTTGGAACAATGACAGCACCCCTTCTGTTATATTGTAGAAACTTTTGCTGTATTTTGTTAGGGATCAGTGAAAAATGAAACATTACTCCTTAATCCCTGAAGAGTCATCTAGCAGAGCAGATCAAATGCACAAGGAATAGCTATGAAGAAGAAAATAATGGTCTGGCTGTTTAGTCCAACAAGAAGTCTTAGGTGGCAACTTCTGTTTTGCTATGAATAGCAATTTCTCTGTGGCCTTTTTAGTTTACATTGATGTAGGTCAGTAAAGCAGGGAAATTTTGTACACAGCCAGAAGTCAAACAGAAAAGCTTTGCTTTCTGTCTTTGCACTTGTGAATGCTGAAATGTCTCCATTGAGAAGATCAGCCTTAATGTATGGAAGAAGAAGACCTGTGTTTCTTGAGGGCCATCCTGTGGGAAGGGAAAAGCAACAGCACTACAGTGATCATGAACATCTCTTGTATTCACTGGCGAGGAACTAAGCAGATACCACTCAGCTATTGGCCTTTATAGTGTGCAGTTTATTGCACCTGGAGAAACAAATTCAAATCTGCGGTAGGCAATGGGATAGATGAGTCCTGCTGGGATTACCTGGAGGATTGGCATATCTGCTTCTCCAAGTGGCTCTGAAAATTGTACATGAATCTTCTGCCAAAAGCTGCTGAGATCTACAATGTACTGTAAGGTATTTGAAGAGGCAGGATTGAGAATGGGCTGCGCTTCAGGAATTCATTAGAAATGTAGGATCTAGTGATTTCATTTCCCCCATCCCCCCAATACTAGCACTCCTAAGTCACTGATGTGCTTAATGTTCTTGTCATCAGCTTCTATGTGGGGTTAAAACACTGCTGTGCCTTATGCTGCTGTCACAGTTACCAAAGCTTGGGACAGAGGAGGAAGCAGACATTAAACACCAGCTTGGCTTTCCTCTGGGGCTGCACAGAACCACTACTAGTGCAGATCAACATGCAGAGGAGCTGTCACCAGCTTCATAAATTGATGAATGCTATCTCCCTTTTGGCTTGGGAGGGCTGTATTCTGCAGAGTTATGCTTCCAAACTGTGCCTAAAAGTCAGGAGCCTGTGCTGGGTAATTAACATTCAAAAGGCAATCCCTTGCATTGGCAAACTGAGAGTATCACATGTTGTCCTGTCGCTTTCTTACTAATGTTGTGGATCTCATTAAAAGGTAAACCAATCTGATACCGTGCTGTTGACTTGGCTGTGGTATGCCCTATATTTAGAACAGATGCCACAGTATGGTATTTGTGCTGCATCCTGGCCAATGTTTACTTTTAATGATGCCATCAGTGCTTCACTGTCACCTTCTTTCAAATGCTTTAAAAATGGGTAAAAGAAAGTCAAAGTAGGAATTGATAGTTAAAAATTTGTTGCAATGTCTTTGACATGGTGCCCATTACCAAGAGTTTGCAGAGCTGTGTAACTCAAGATACAGTGATGGAACAGACTGTAAAACTCTAGAGTTAACTCAGCTAAAGGAGACCCTGGCAAGAAGATAATAAAAATAAGTAATCAACGGTGGGTTTTACTTTTAAACAGAAAAGGAAAACCACAAAACCTTCCTGCTCCAAATGGAATAGAAATCATTGCAAAACAATCAATAACAAGAAGGCAATGCTGAGGAATGTAGTGCATGCAAACTCCCTCGTGTCACCCACCCTGGATGTTATCCTAAGTCTGTTCCCTCCTTTGGCTGACTTGGGAGTGCCCAGAGGTGAAAAGCTGAAGATGCCTCTGCTAATTCCCAGGGTGAGGTTCTGCTGTACATGGCTACTCTCTGCTGCTTGTGCTGTGCAAAAACAACCTAGGAGAGCCGTGAATCCAGCCAGCCCAGGGTATCTGTCGTGGTGAGGATGGTCAAAGAGGTTTTATTCTTGATGTCATTTAGACAACAAATACCCGAGTTCTGCGTTGTGTTACAGCAGCACTGGGAGGTTTCAACTGAGCTTATAGTTTGTCCATAGTCTTACCAGGTTAGCAGATGTCCTCTGCCTCAAAGCATGTAAAGCCTTGGAGCCAACTGAGTATCTGACCTGACTGGGCCTCCACCCAGATACTCAGACGAAAACCCTTCCAAGGAGGAAACACAGCATTCCCAGGGCTGCCAGGGTCTAAGTGCCCTGCTGAAAGCTTGCAAAGGGCTTCTGGGTGTGCAGCTGTCTACAGGGCAAAGTCAGAGACCACTTCACAAATCCTTTGAGCTGGCAAGTCATGGGGGACTCAGGCTTGCTCCAAATGAGAGTATTGATCGAAACATTAATTGTTGTTAAGATTGATTCCTCACTGAATCTCCCGATGAACTTTATGTATAATATGAGCTTGCAAGCTGCAATTTGTTTAATACTTTGGTCTAAGACTAAAAATAGACAGATCTGGAAATGTGAGTTTGTGTATGGTATCATGCAAGTGGGCTGTTATTCCTACTGATCCTAAAATTATCCAGCATTGGTGAAAATACTGTGATTTATCAGATGGATAATAAACAAGCAAGCTGATCAGATTGGCCAACATTTTAGAAGACATAACTCTAGAGGAGAAACATCTTGAGTCTTGTCCAGCTGCCTGTTCAAATTTTCAATGGTGCATACAAACTGCAAATAACATTTAAGACTGATACTTTTTGCAGGTGCTGAAGGCATCCCATGAGCTGCTTACCAGAGAGCTCAAATGTTGCACTGACGGAATCCTAATACAGAGATAGAGTTGCAGTGGGCCAATGCTGGACAACTCTTCAGCTGTTTGTGCTCTTTCTTGGCTTTATAGGTTGGCAACACCTACAGTTAGTGTAGCATAATGGTAGCAATTATGATATTTTGTTGCATGGATCTTGACATAGGTGGGAGGATCAAAGGAAACGGACTTTTAATGCTTACCAGAAAACTAGAGATGCTTATACAACTTAGGCTTTGAAAACAGACATGTGCTAAAGGAAAAAGGTGTATAAAATGCTAAGATCTGGTCAGGAGTGTTCCCAGCTGCTTAGCCAGAAATATACTTCTTAGCTGTTCTTATTTGTTTGCTGAACAGAGTGAATAACTGCAAGTTTTGGGGGCTGGAAGGAGAAAAAACTAATTCTGGTCTCTGTAGATAATATTCCTCTGACTTACTGTGTTCTGCCAGACTTCTGGCTATTCAAATGGAGTAGGAGAGCTGTGCACCTTGCAAAAGCAAACTTTTTAGTAGCACGGGTTGTGCAGAAAAAGACTCCTGTGTGAGCTGCAAGAGTAGAACAACAGAACTTAACTTGGGATCGCCGCCACAGTCTCGTTGTTGATATTCCCTTCCCTTACTATATCTCCAAGGCAAATTGCTTTGGCATGGCTGCTGTCTTTGCTCACAAGCAAAGAATTGTTGGAAGTGTCACTATTTGCTGTTTGCAATCTTTTCTGGAGACCTTCATCTCCTGGAAAGCAATGCTTATTTATCAAGAGACTCTCTCAAGAAGCAAAATTACACTTCCCTACACTTCTGACTTCTGTTTTCTTATATTGACATTTACTGTGCCAGTGGCTGGGTCAGCCCTGGACACAGGGAGGTTAAATGCTTAGATCTGCATAGAATCACAGAATGGTAGGGGTTGCAAGGGACCTTTAGAGATCATCTAGTCCAACTCCTCTGCAGAAGCAGGTTCATCCTGAGCAGTTGGCTAAAGCTCTCTTCATACTCTGGAGATAGAGTTATGCTGACTAGTTTTGACCATGTAGAATGTTAATTTGTCCCATGCTCTGCTAGGAAATGAAAAGTAATGGAATTGGTAAGATTGGGAAAGGATATGGGTCACTAACTACAAGTGAGCATTTCCTATTGCCTTATATCCTATTAGTGGTGACACATAAACTGCTGCTTAACAAAGCGATTTGCAGTAGGTCTGCAGATCACATGGAGCTGCTGCAGATAGACTCAGTGCTGCTTAACAGTAGATGATGAAGGGAAAGAGGAACTTCAGAAAACCCCTGTCTTCTTTTCTAAGCGTTTGACAGTTGAGTTACTGAACCCTTGCTGGAGGTTGAATATCTAGACCTAAGTGAGAAAAATTACTTCTTCAAGTTACTTCTAAGAAACTACACACTTTGCATGACTCTCTGCATTTTGCATTGTCTATTGCATTTTCTGTACCAGGAAAATGCAGATTAACTGTGATTAAACTTCACTTGTGGTGTCTAAATTATGAAGTGTCTTGTTAGATTCAGCAGGCAACTTGGGCAATGAGACTGATGGGAGTTATCCTCTGAGAGGCCTGAGGCCTCCAAAACTAAGAGACTGCTGGCAGGACATCTAGTACATGGCTTCATGGGCTTTTGTATTTTTGAAAGCTAAAGAAACAAATGAGCATAGAAGAGCCCCAAGGACCCTGTCACACACTGGATTTGATTTGCTAAAAAAGTATTGATCCTGAATCCACACACAAGAAAAGATATTGAGAAAGGAGACAAGGAAGGCTCAGCTTAGGTGATGTGGCTCTGGGTGGAACTTGAGAATGCTGGTGTTTGTATGCAAACCCAATTCTGGTGGCCAGCGGGGATGTAGCAATGAGTGTGCTTCCCATTAGCATCTGTTGTTACACAAGAACACAAATTGCTTCTTTGGCAAATGACATGAGTCCCCTGCCAAAGACAAAACTTTTGTTCTATGTCAAAACTGAGACATTTATATGTTGGTTTTTTTCTCATGTGTAAGAAATTAGAATTCTTGATTTTTTTTTTTTTGCTACATGGTCATGTCCAGCCCTAGGCTTTGACATGGAAAGTCCTGTAGGACTGGACAGCTAAAACAAGACCTTACTGATATAGGCACCTTGGTTCTCTTTGCCTCTTTTCAGAAGATCACAATGGTCCAATGAAAGTTGCCAAAGCTTGTGCAGTTCAACCTATCGTCCTTGATCTAAAAAGAATGAGTAGCAAGCTGAGAGTTGCCTCTGATATGGAGTTATGCAGACAGTCAGAACTACAGCTATCAGTCAAAAGAGGTTCAGAAACATGTCACAACAATGACTGACAAAGTCAAGTCTAAGAGAAATAACAGGTTCGCTACTATCCTGCAGATTTTTCCAAATAGGTCCTTTTTTTCCCTT
Source organism: Urocolius indicus (assembly GCA_013401255.1). Classification (NCBI taxonomy): domain Eukaryota; kingdom Metazoa; phylum Chordata; class Aves; order Coliiformes; family Coliidae; genus Urocolius; species Urocolius indicus. The sequence goes on from WBNH01005498.1 coordinate 95,263, forward strand.
CCCTAAGGAGCCAGTTCTGAAGAAAAGCTGTTAATACAGCTTTGATCATTTCTTACACTTTGTTTTCTCTGGTCTTGCAGCAAAGTTCCCAAGATCCTACTCTTTTGGTGGAAGATGAGAAGACCATACACCTGCATGCTGACACGCAGGGTTATCAGCTGCCCTGTCAGTCAGTTCATATGCCTTCCCAAAAGCTTTAAGGGCTAATATTTACTGTAGCTTCAATGCACCTTGTGGGAAGCTGTGGTTGATATCTCTGTGGCCGGCAGCACTGTTGTCTTGTGGCTGTTGCAAAGGCCAACATCAGCATGGAAAAGAATGAGCCCTATTCAGAAGATGCTGCTTTTAACGTTAGCATTGGAAGGGGGAGAAGATAGGAGTGTTTGGCAGTATTGCCATTGCCACTGATTGTGCTGCCTGTGCTGCCAACAGCAGCTCACGTAGCTGGAGAAGATGCGTGCTTCTGTGAGCAGCTCAGAGGCTGCTGTGTTGCAAGAGCTCTCTCGAGGCCGGAAATGGGAGCCACAGTATTTGTAGACTCCTTTATGTGTAGTCTAACCTTCCCGTGAATCTCATGTGTGTTGTTATGTCTTGTTTTGATTTAGTTTCTTCGTGGGTTAGCACCAGGATGCTCAGGATGTTTAAACAGAATCAAATGGCACTGTTTTTTTTTTCAGCGTGAGCCTTGTCTTGCTGCAGATTTAGTTAATGTCACTTTCCCTTGCTGATTGCTGTTGAGACTTCTGACCAGCTGCTGATAGACACAAATCTCTGTATGATTTGTTACACTGGAAGGACTTAATTCACAGCAGAAATAGGTCTCAAAGAATTGCTACTTCCCCTTGTTCCTAGCAAAGCACGTAAGAGCTTCAAATGCCCGCGTGCATGTATGGCTGCTAACTGAACAATATCCTGTTTGGAGGCACCCTCCAAGTTATTGATCACAAATCCTGTGGCTGCTGCTACTGTGGTACGTTTCCTCTCTGCTCCACCTACTTCAGGCTGCCACTGGTGGTCTCCAGCTCTAGACTTTCATCATCAAAGACCAAAATGCCCGTGTTGCAGATGGTGTTAATAACACCGATTGTGTCTCCAACAGTGCTAATAGCCACGGGCTTCCTTTCATCCATCTTAAATGTCTGAAACGCTCTTCTAGCACCAACCATCTCTTTTTCAGGCAGCTCATTTTTGGCTTAGGTCAGGAATATCAGCAAGGATACTAAGGATGGAACAAAGTCTTAACTGCAGTACCCCATGGATTCCCCATTCCCACTCCCTCCTGACTACTGGCTCTGGAATGAGATTGCAGCTGTGAAGCAAGGTCTTAAATTGTGGGTACAGGAGTAACCCATTACCATGTTGGTCCATCTGATGTGGCCTCGGGAACTTGTCCCAAAGTCCTGTTTGAAAAAGAAATGTATTTCTAGGCTTTTTATGTGCTACAGGGGAAACCCTGGAGGTGAATGGAAAAGCTCAAATGCAGCCTTTTCCAACTGAAGGTCACTATTTAGGAACAAACTTTCCCATTCTTATCCTTTTTTACTGTTCTGTTTCTCTGTCTTGGGTCTGATGGGGATGAGGATATTCAGTCTGTGAGGAACACATCCTCTGTCTTTCCAGTGTGTGAAAATAAGATTGGATGGGGAAAGTTGCTGTCCCTTTCAGGAGCAACAGCAGGTTTTGAACAAATGAAAATCCTGTGATAAGGCCTGTGTAGCCTGCAAGTCACAGAATACTCCAACTAAATTAGTAAATGTGGCATTCCTCTGTGCTGGGTCTGGCTCAGTGCACAGCACTCCAGGACCTTCCTCTGGGCAATATATTCAGCCCTCAAACCGTTATGGAAAAACCTGAGATAGTTCTTGGAGTTGTCTCATAGAAAATTGGGCCAGGAATCAGCTGACTAATATCTTATTTTAGGCTTTTCCTCTGCTGGATGTTCATATGGATAATTTCCGGTCTGCTCTTATCCACACCTCCTGAATTCTATCTGGTTTTGTAGTCTGATCTACTTTCTGATTTACTTTCCAGGGCTGCTGTACTTGTCTTAGCTGACTGGCTGAAATGTGTTGGCTTTCAGGTGGCATCAAGATGATATCACAGACTTGAAAACGAACAGCTTGAAAGAACAATGCCCAAAGTATAGTAGAAAAAAAACCCAGCCAGAAAAAAAAAAAAAAACAACCCCAAACCAGAGCTCTTTACCTCCTGATTTTCACAGTGGCATGTCCCTGGTTCAGATTTTATGGGGCTTAGTGAAGTCTTATTTGAGAGCGGAGCTTCGTGAAAATTAGGTAAGAGAAACACCACTTGTGCAAACTTTGAAGCTGCTGCAAGGTGAGCATTACAGGTCTCTGCCTCAAGGAGGACTTTGATTTAGAAATACATTCAGAAAGGCACCACCTTTATTTTGTCTATTCTGGGCACTTCATTACATTACATCTGTGCTTTCCTAATGCTTTTTTCTTTTGCCTTGGAAAATAGGAAGTGTCTTCTGAATGTTGATTCACAGGAAAGGTAGTGACAGTGTTTTTAGTATTCCTTGCTGACTCTAAAACTTCACACAATCAGTAAATATTCTGGCCAAGGTGATTTTTACAGCAGGTTGAATGAAGCAAACCCTCCTTGGAGAAAAGTAGGGGAGAGGTGACATACAGAGAGAGCCCACCAAGGCAACGATGGCTTAGAGCAAAGTGTTCAGTAGTGCTCAAACCAGTCGTTTTCATGTTTGAAGTTTGCAATGTCTCTTCCCAGTAAACTGGGAGGTGTGAGATGGGTTGGATAGAGCCACAGAAGCATGGAAAGATCTGTATGTATGTAAATATATACACATACAAAGCTATTGCTGCACTTCTTACATTTACCTGGCCTGCAAAGCCCTTGTTGTCTTCCTCCATGAGCTTCTAGTTTGGTTGTTTTGCCTTACATCTTCACATCCAGCATAAAAAAGCTTGAACATCATGGCCAAAATACCTGATGGTGTAAAGAATGGAGTTTCTTGAATAAGGAATTGAACTGTGTCTCTTTAGGAAGGGAGGCTGAGTGTTAATGTGGTGTTCCCCTCTGCAGGGGCTTTAGTAGGGCTGTGAATTTCTATGCTCCAGAGCAACAGTCTTCATGGGATTTCAGATTCATCTGTTACAAAAGGCAAATGACCCTGATTTGAACTTCCTCCAAGTCTTCCCCTTGTTGCTCGAAAGCCTTTGTTCTCGCCAACTAAGCAACAGTTCAATCCCACCCCTTCTCCCTCAAACACCACTTCAGTCTCTGAAAACTCTGATGTATCATATTAGACACAATGTACATCAGATACCTTGAGCTCAGTCTCACTATTCCTGGCATTTCTGACAGAAAGGATTCTTGATTGGTGTGAATAGTTGCCCAGCTTTTGCTGCTACTGAAGAAGGGATGCTCTGAGACCTGCGACATAAGCAAAGATTTCACAGTGAGGAGGTGGGAGTTTTCAGAGCCAGATGGCAAAGATTGCTCATCTCTCAAGGGCTTGCCTGGGAGAGGGAATAATCAAGGGAATATTGTTGACTCTCTTGGATATAAACATTTAGTAGAAGAAATGGTGCTACTTTGCAGTTTGCTCTCACATCCAGTTGTGGGCATTGACTCTGCTCCTGCTTTAGGTTTGGGTTTAACATGATTTCTATGGTCTCAAAAAATCCTCTATTCTTGCTCTTCTGATCACTCACTACTGTTGGCATATTCTCCCTTGGTGTGAGACAACAGAGGCTACACATTAGCTGAGCCATGATCCCATTTCCTTCATAGCTTCTCCTGAAGTATATTGAGAGGTGAATATCTCCATTTCCCAAATGAGTATCTGCAGTTTTCTTCCTTCTTCCTCATTTCTCTGTAACAGGCACCCAGATCAATCCCTTTATAACCAACTTCGAACACCATTGGATGTGCCTTTTCTCTGAAGGCATTAAAGTGACAGGATGGGAGCCTATTTAGTCCTTTATTTTCTTATGTCTTCCAAAATCTCTGATAAGTGAAAATGCAGAATTTCTACATGTCCGTTGTGAAACTGCATAAATTCAGAACCTAATGAATTGCAATTAGTGGCTTCATAATGGGCTCCATATGTTAGTAAGTCATTTAGGAGGAAATACAGTTGTTTACCATTCTGCACAGCACTGACAAATTAGGATTCAAACCATACAAACCTCTGTCTTTCGTGGCTCTTTTCTACAATATGTTTGTCAAGACTGTGCTGGTACAAAAAGATGTGCAAAGCAGGATGCACGGGGCTGTGCCGTCGTGTTTCCATGTTGCCTCTTTGTATGCGAGACAATCGAGGATGTGCATGCCTGGTTCTGTGGTGCAGGATGTTCAGATCATCTCGAGACTGGGATAAAGGAGCACTCAGACTATAGGTTACCTTCTATATTTCACTACATCCCGGACTTAGAAAATAACTGCTTCCCAGGGAGAGAAGTATTGTCTCATAGATTTGGTTGTCATGCCTGAAGGTGCTGTATAAATGACAAACAGACATATGTTTGTATAATCTTCATTACTTTTAACACAGCCCAATATAATTTCACAAAATGTTTCATTTATTTTTATTTCAAAGATTGTGACAGTTAGGATTTTGAAGTACAAGTTGCCATCTGCAATCAATTTATGATCTCTCCCTAGTGCAATTGTGGAAAAAAAGCAGAGGAAAAAGAGAGAATTATTTGGAGTAAAAAGCATTGAAAAACAAGTAGAGTGGAGTAATAGCACATCTGTTTTCGTACGAAATCATGGAACCTGGACTTTTTTCAGTGTGGTATTTTACTACCACATGGCTTTAATCCTACATCTGGGCCTGTTGTTTTATGAAATATTTCCCACAGATGATGTCAATTATAATTTTTGTCCCGCTCGTCAATTTACGGACTTTTGGAATAAGACAAAATGAAACAACCAGAAAAAGAACAACTTATGTGGTCTACTCTCTGACAAAATTATAGCTGTGTGATGCACTTCTAAAATCAATAACTCTGTTAATGATTAGCAGAAAACATTGCTTAGTTTATGAGCAGAGATGTGGCCCACACTCACCAGATGTTTGGCTCTAAGTTGCATTCTTGTTTGCTGTGTATTTACCAGCAGATGTTCAGCAGTTTATTTAATACCTCTTGTATGAGCCAGTAGTAGGTCTAAGTCTGTGCAACATTTATAAGCCATCTGCCAGCAATACAGGTGGAATGCTTTTATGATTTTTCTCTTTCTCTTCCCTCTCTCTCTCTCTTTTTTTCCAGTGGTGATCTATCAGTGAAATTGTAGATATGTCTGTATGGATTTATATAGCTATTAGGAAGCAGAGTGCTTATCTTTGTAGGAACACCCTAAAATGCTCTTTGTAGGAAGACTCTAAAATGCTCAGCAGCTGTCTTTAATTATTATTTTTACACTTAACCTGCAGTACTATATGAAAGATCTGATGAAACTCTCCTCCTCAGAGGTACTCCAGCTGTTTTTAAGTTCAGACCCTGATTCAGCTATGAGTATTCTGAAGGCTTATTCTCACTGGAGTCTGAATCTTTCTTCAAACTGGCCTTTGAAAGAAGGGCCTGGGCATAGTAAAGATTCAGCTTGTGTTCCTGGCTTTCCCGGAGCTGAGGAGTGTTTGAGTTTAGGGTTTACAGAGAACTAGACCCAAATTGTTTCAATGCACGGGCATGTATGAATTCCAGTGCTGGTTTCAGTTGGAAAAGCTCATGGGGTCTGATACAAATCCTGTTGAAGTGAAAGACTCTTGCTGACCTCAGTGGGCTTTGGATCAGGTCCATGGAAAAGTGTTTCTATGAAAAGAATGCATTTACTGTGGCCCTGATTCAGCAAGGTATTTGAGCATGCACATAGTGTTTCAACATGTGTATGGTCCCGTTGATATACACATGTTTATTGTTATGCAAAGGCTTGCATTGCTTTTTGAACAGGGGCCCTCAAAAGCCTCCACCCTGTCCAACTTGGGTGAGGATTTCTTCCCTGGTAGGGGAGGGGACAAGAGGCTTAGCCCCAAGGTCTACAGAGCTTTAAAAATCTGCTCTATGTGGGGGAAATACATACAGAAAGCTTGCATTCCTGGCCCAAGATTTATCCTCACTGGCTCTCCAGAAGCATAGCTGGAGTAAGTAATAGGATATTATCCTGGTTTTAATGGCATATTGAACTACATCGTACTTCCAGAAGATAGTCCCATTGGAGAGATGGTCAAGAGAGTACAGTGAGGAAAGGTGGTCCCTGAGGCGTGACAAACTGCAGATCCGTGAGATATCTGAGGCTGAAGCTACCCGTAAATGCAGAGTCATATCACAAATTGTATTAGCACATGAATTTAATTGCTATGTTGTACATGAATATCATTTAGATATGTACATGCTCCTCCTGTTTGCCTCAGTATCCAAAACTCATGCATAAGGAACTACTTTGGTAATGAAGTGAAAGAAGCTTCTTGCTCTACAGAGGAAGGAAGATCAGAAGCAGACTGAGTAAATAGAGTAGGCATTCCAAAGTGTATGGTAATTGGATGCCATTATCGCTGCCTGTTGCATTTTCTCACTGCATTAAGCATTGTGGTGTTTTCCAGACTGGGTACTAGCCTCTCTGTATTCATTTTGTGCCAGTCCTGGACAAACCCAAATCAGCCCAATTGACAGAATCACAGAATGGTAGGGATTGGAAGGGCCATCTGGGGATCATCTAGTCCAATCCCTCTGCTCAAGCAGGTCCACCTAGATCAGGTAAAAAATATTCACAGATTGAAAAGGAATACTTGAGTTTTCCATAAATAGTTTAAGGTTGGTAGAAACCACCAGTTGGAGATGGGAAGGGTGGGATCTGCAGGAATATTTCTGAAGTATTTCTTTAATGTTCTGACTAGAACAATTGTCCAGGTCAGTTACTTCATTTCCACTCCAGTGAAGGTACAAACTTGATGAAGCTTCCAATCCCCAGTGTCAGTTCAGTTCTGGGGCAAGTGTGACCTTTGTACATAAGAATGTTTGCCAGCGGTGCTTTTGCCTGTCTAGGCAGCCTTAAGGCTTGCAAGAGAGCCCAGTCATTGTGTTCCTTCAAGAGGAAAGAGTCAGCGTCATAATTTTCAGAGAGCCTCAAAAATGAGCCAAAACCTGAGCATGGAACTTTTAGATCTGTCACAGTTGAGGTGCCTTCAGCATTGTGTGGATACTTACCTATGAAGAGTTGCTGGGATGGTTGCACGAGAACAAGACTTTGTGGTTGGTCAAAGTCAGACTGCTTCAGCCTAGAACGAAGGTGGAATCTCTTAAGAGTGATGTAACTGAGTCCTGGAGCAAATTAAGAGAAGGAAAGGGTTTTTTTCTGTTAAAAAATAAAGGTTTATGAGCACTGAAGGTGCTCAGAGTAAGAGCATGGACTCAGTTCAAGTTTCTTACAGACAGGACAGCTCCGTGGCACTTAAAACCTAAGGTCCCTGAGACCTCTGGTCTCTCAACCTCTGGCTGAGGCTGGTCTGAACTAGGACTGAAGGTACCTGTGTCCTTTTGGAGGAGCAGTCAGGCGAGATCCCACCCCACACCTTTCCCCAGCACCTGAAATAGCCCAAAATGTCTTCATGCAGTGGAAGCAAACCCTCCATGTCTGCCTGAAGGATACCAGTGCTTGCATCCAACTAGAGAGACAAATTATTTGTTCTGTGGTTGTATTCATTCCCCTCTTAGGGAGAACAGGAAGATCTATACTGGTTTCAGTGTGTTCCTAATCCTTTTGAAATGGAAAGCTGTAACAAAATCTCATGTTTTGGGGCTTCAGCCTGCAGGACTTGGGAAGGATTTATTGTTTGCTTTCCTCTGAAGCACCAGATTTTTTCCCAGCTGGAGACATGACACTGGAGGTAGGCCAGTACTTGGATGTGGTACATAAAATCCTCTTTTTGCAGATGACTGGTTGGTCAAACTGATTTGATTACCGGGTTTGGGAAGAAATTTTCTGCTGCATCACTTGGTAAGGCCTAGAACCATAACAAGGCATTTTGGTTGGGAGAGCAAAGCAGAGAAGACCCCACGGGGTGGAAATATAAAGGAAGCAGCTGAGATGTTAAAGGCAGGACTTCAGAGGGAGATGCTCAAATTTAACCCAGCCTTGAGTTCAAGAAGGTATCTCTCAGCCCTCTCACCACTCTGTCCTTAGGAAAGGGATCTAGACACAGCTTCACTTAGAGTCCTGAAGCAAAGTTTGTAGAACTAAAATGAATGGCTCACAGAGGCCTCCATCCCCTGAGAGTCTTGGGGCTCTTAAATGCCCAAGTTTTATACTAATTAATTTTCCTGCTGCTCTGTAAATGCCCTGGGGAATGAACCTCTCCTAGCTTGCCATGCAGTGGCTCGAAGAGGCAAGAGCCCCACCAAAGGTATAAAGAAGCTCATCTGCTTCTACATCCTCATCATTGCTTCCTCAGCAATGAGGGTATGCTGTAGGTGCTGCTAGACACTTGGTATGCCACAAAAAAAAAAAGCAAGGCTGGAGTTTACTTAAAACAAAAAGCATTTTAATCCCTAATACTCGGGGCTTTGTCAGGTGCCTATTACCAGACCAGATTGTTTGGCATTGCCCTGTCCCAATCTGCTGCTGACAAAGCCTGAGGAAAATAGCAGCTGTGGGAAAAAAATGCGTTGACTGAGATAGTCAGTTGCCACCTGCAGAGTCGGGAGATTCATTTCAAAACTCACAGAAACGGAGTGCCCAGATCTTCTAGACAGCTTTGGAAGTCTTACTGCTTATATTTAACTGTGCTCAAGCTGCATGAGAATCTGGAATAATGTTCAACAGCAGGATCTTTTCAAACAGTTGAAACAAAAGAGCTGTCTTGAAACGGCCTGTTGACAGAAATCACAGGTTTTCAATTAAGCTTACTTTGAAAAGAGGGTTGCTTTCCAGGGAAACCTGTTTCTTGAAACCTATGTCTTGAAATCCAAAATGTTTCCATATGGATAAGCTGAAAGGCTGGTGTGGGAATTTGTTGGTATTCTGCAGCCTCAGGTCCCCATTCATTTCTCTGGTGTGTGTGTATCCCACCAGGAATTAGGAAATACAACTTTGGTGATGCAGCAACTCTTGCCTGGAAAAGGGGAAATCAGCTGTATGGTGTGGCATAAAGGGAAATGAGAGCATGAGATCTGGAATTCCATCTCCCAGGGCACCATGCAGCAGCATTTCCTAATGGAAATATTTTGGGTTTTGGTTGAAATATATTGGTATTTGAGTTTCAGCCAAAACATTGAAATTTTTCCTTTGAAAAATCAAGATGAAAACTATTTTGTATTTCCATTGAAGTTTTGCCCAGGAAAAACAGAGCACTTTCCAAGGAGCTCTACTGAAGATCACAAAATTCACTCTCTTGGTTGGTTTTTTCTTTTTGACAATTTAAGCAGCTGTTAAAGGATTAAGATGGATGCTACAGGCAAGAAAAAAAAAAAAAAAACAAAGAGAGAAGAAAGTGCATCAAAAAAACAATTTTTTGAAGGCCATTTTTTTTTTAGAGCAGTGCTTTAGCCATGTCAGCAAATTGTGTACATAAATGTGCCTCCAAAAGATTTAACTGTGCATGAAAGGTTGTGGAGGCTTGTCTGCTTGTTCTGCTTTGCATATGCTACTGTTTGTAAGTTAAGATACATACAACACTTCAGTATAAGCTGGCTTTTGCAAATGCTGATGGAAACGTGGGCTGTCTCATCTCGAGTGCTTCTTGGATGCCTGTTTCCTCTTAGTGTTGCCAATTAGGGAAAAGAAGAGATCAGAGGCCTAAGCTCTGAGCCTACACACTTGTAATTATTACATTTTCCTCAGAACATCCCTAACTGCTTACAATATCAACAGATCAGCACGGGCATTGTCTTTCTCTGTGTGTGCATTCTTTGTAGCTTTAAGTACCGGTCAAGTAAGCCTTAGGTAAGTGGAATAAAGCCTGAAATACGAACATCTCTCCCTGCTTTACTCTTAGAGTCAATTCATTATGCACAGAAGGGTATTTGGTAATCTTAAGAGCAAGTGACCCATCCAGGCCCTGATACAGGCTACAGAAATGGTCCCTCAAAAATGTTTTGGCTTGCCTAGCGATTCTCACTGCTGTGACTCCGGTGTAAGCCAGACCCGCAGCAGCTCTGGGTGTATGTGCTGCTCTGGTGTGCCATTTCATACATACTGCCGTGTCAAGAGTAGAAGATGCAGGAAAAGGTGACTGAGGAGAGGATTCTTTGAGGGAAAAAGCGTTTAGAAAGAGCTCATCTTTGGGAGATATTCGAGTGGAACGACAGTTGTGCAGATGCAAGTCCTTGTGTGCACGGCTTCACTCCAAAATGTCTTTCCGCTCAAGGCATGTCACCAGCATACAAGGAAAACCACTAATTTTTGAAAGCTTTAATGGTATATTGTGGCCATGCCATTGATAATTATGGTCTCCATAAATCCCAAGACAAGGTTGAAGCTATCCTTAAGGCACTCTGACCACAAAGCATGTAGCAATGATACTCTTTCCTGAAGATGGTCAGTTGTTATTGTAGGTTTTTACCTAACATAGCAACAGCAGTTCATCCTGTGAGCTGCTGCACAAGAAAATGAAATGCTATCCATCCACATGGACTTGTGACAGTGCAAAGGCACCAATGTTGGTTGAGTCCTTTCACATGGTTTCAGTGCACCACTTGCCTGCATTGTGGCAGCTCTGCATGAGAAACTCTATCTTCTTATATGGCAGAAGGCCTCTTGCCTTGAGCTTGAAGTATGTCCTTTTTGTCATGTAGATCTGTTACAATATCTGAGATACCACTAAAGACTTAAAACAAGCTCATAACTGTATTGATGGGGGAAATAACCACGCAAAAGCACCAGCTCTTCCTTGTTATCCTAGAGAGAGGGGCACAGTTGTAGCATGACTGGAGGTGGGTAATGTGCTATGGTCACTGTTACAAGACTGAGACAAAAATATACTAACTAGTGATAGCTGCTTTTTGTGCCACCATTGATGGATAAAAAGAAGAGTTTGGATGTGGAGATAGCTCAAGTATCTTGGGTTTAACAGCACGAAGATTGGTGGTGCTAGAGAACTCACAAGTGGTTTTGAATCTGCTTGATCCATGTCCTGAAAATCTTCAGGTAATGTGCAGGAATACGTCCAGTTTTAGTGCAGAAGGTGGAAGAGTTAAGACAGCTCAAATCAAATCATTGATGGTGATTTGCCCTGTAAAGGATCCCAGTTTGCTGTCTGCTCTGTCAAACATCTTGCATGATCTCATTTGTAACTGCTGCAAATGAATTGACAAGTATATCCCAACAGTCTGTGCTGTGACATGTGTTGTAGGAATTCAGCTAATGATAATGCAACTAACACGACAGTGTGTTCATGGATTGTAAATGAAACTCCTGCTTTGACTTGCTTAACTGTCATCCACAGGGGGACACTGGGGGGTTTGATTATTTTGTGCATTTTGTCTTACCCAAGTGACTTACTTGCAAAGGAGAAAGGTCCCAGAGACAGTTTGAGTACCTACATCAGACTTACCCTCTGATTTAGAAATGGCATTGAACATGTGAGTGTCTGCAGCAATCAAGCACAATATCAAAAGCAGCTTCTACATCAGTGCTGTGCCCTCAAAGCATGGAGTGTGTGCTAGTCACCCATGGCCACGTGTAATATTGCAAGTGAATTTCGGCTACTGTGAGTGACCAAGGGCTATAGAATAGAGAGCTTTTACTGGAAAAACTCTTAAGTGCAGGCACTGCTCCAGATGCCTGTGACACATTATTTAGACAGAAGTCATCATTCGCTTCTGGCAGTTAAACTGGGGATGAAAGTTTCAGTATAGTAATGCACTTGTAACTTTTCTTCTTTTCCCATTAGGACATGAGGAAAATGTAGAGTAGGTAACAGCTGGATCAAACAGCTTCACATGAATCATAGCTCCTCAGAGACACTCCTCTGTGCTTCCAAAGCCAGCTGTAGCATTGTTGTGTTTATATCTGCATCCAGATACACAACAGTACCTATGTGAATCATGGCAGCCTCAGCAAATTTTGGTGGCTTTAATACTGTCTGTGATTTTTCTTCTTGCTCCTATTGCCTTGTTTACTACTTAATAACACTAAAACTGACTTTTGCTTGTAGTCTGTTTTGGTTCCTCTTTATTGAACAAATCAAGCTCCTTGCTTCCTCTTGCCCTTGTTGCCTTTCCTGCACACTGTACCCTTGGAAAGGCAGCAGTGCAACAGGTGTTACAAAAGTCATCAGGATGCCTTAAATCCTGCTTTGGGCAATCTTGTATGGCTAGTAGATTTTCAGAGGGGAAAAGAAGGCTCTTCGACATTACTTGCAAGGTTCAATGTTTAGGGAACCCCATCTGTGATTATTACCATTTTTTGCTGTTTCAGTCTTTCAGCAATTTAGTTTTATTTCTGGATATAATTTCTTTTCCTGTGCCTGCAGTTCCTGAGTAGCCTGTGTGTTCAATGCTCATTTTCCAGTCAGATGAGCTATTCCATGCTATCTGTCATGCCAGCTAACCTATAATTTTGATTATGTACTGGTGCTTTCAGTTCCTCCTGTTCATTTCCCATATTTCTTGCCTGAACATGCAGATATCAGCAGTTTGCCCCTCCATTTCCCTTTCTGTTCCTTGTATAACCCTGTTATCACTACCCACATTCCCTTCCCAAGGGTTAGGCTTTCTTCCAGGTCACCACGTTCTCCCTGGTTGCCCTGACATTACTTCATCTGTCAGTCACACACGTACAACCCCACTCCAGGCATGCTCTGCTCTGAACTACCCAGGGAACGTTTTCTTTGGGGGCTTTTTTGTCTGATGGTTCTTTCTACTCATATACTTAGAGAGGGACTGAAGAGTCGGCGGGGTTGGGGCAACAAAAAAAAACAACCCCAAACCCAAAACAGAATTGAGGAATGAGCCACCAAGCTGAAGGAAAATCGTTGGGGTGAGTGGGAAACTCTGGCTCAGTGTTTGTGATTTGTTAGGCGAGCTGCTGTACTCAGGCTGAGTTATTGGAGCACTGCAGTGTACCATTACCTCTGTTGAGTATGTCTGATAGTAGGTCTAGGAGATTTTATAGTCTGTCTTGCACCAAAATTATTGCAAGTGACATAGAACCCCTTCAAACAGGGCATTTGCTAGAGGACTAGCACTAATGACGTGGGTGGTCTGGGGATTACTGAAGTGACTTTGAGTCATTTTAATTTTCCCTTTTATGTCTACCTGTGTGGCCCTACAGGAAGGAGAATAATGAGGGAAGCACTCATTAAATGTGGAAAAGGGATCTAGTTACCCATTTTCAGGTGTGTTGACATGCAGAGATCCTATATGGAAAAGTCAATGTATAAAGGAAGGGAAAAATATGTTAAATGTGACCGTTTGAAATTCTGCAAGCCTTGCACCTGCCTTTCAGTGTGACATGTGACAGGCAAAGAGGGGAAAATTGGCCCAATTATGCCAATAAAACACTTGAAACCTAAAATAGTAATGAGAATTTTTATGCATCAACAATCCTCGTCCTGTAGGAGCTTGTGAACTGCCAGGGGAACGGGGCCTTTTGAACCCAAGGACTTTCCACATCTCTAAGAGATGTGTGACTCCTGTTACTCAGCAGAGAAACCCACCGTGGTGTTGCTCACGTTCCTCTGCAGGCACCTTGGTATGGGAGTGCCAGTGGCTTACTTTAGCTTGCAATGTGAGATGGGGAGAAGTGAAGTGACTTGCCCAAGATCAGGTATGCAGGTGTTTGTCAGAGTTCCTGGTGCTGGCTGAGGCACTGCCCTGCCCCTGTTCCCCCCTGCTCCCTTCTGTTCCCTGGCTGCTCAGGGTGGCTTGGGGCTGGCTGGCTTCACACTCCTGGATCGCTCGTGATTGCCTGTGTGCTGCCCAATTCCACAGTCTCTTGAAGCTGTGACTGTCACCCATGTGCCATTCATTTCTGCTGGGGCCTTTAGATGCTGCTAAAGTGAAGCTACAAGATACTTGAGCATACACACCTGCACCATCTCTCCCTTTTAAAGCTCCTGTTTAGCGCAGTGGTGCAGGAGCACCCTCTGAAAAGGTACACTGGCTACAGTTTATATCCTGTGGCTATTTCGGTGTGGAAGTGCACCAGCAGGTAACACAATAAGGGAACACATGGTAGGAAAATTGTCCACTGCACAAAAGAGATCCTGGATGACATTAAACAAATGGCCCAAAGTAGCTTTAGAAATGGTTTCATGCATCTTAGGCTGTTAGCTGTTTTATGTTTCCTGTCTGGAATGAAGAGAGAGACAGGGCAAAAGAGTGGGGGCCTTGTTTATGCTCATGTGTTTATTGTATCAGAGATATTTAAGTAGGAGGATATGACAGGTTTTCAAGGGACAAGGTATGACTCAAATCCAGGTGCAGCTTATTTTCCATGAAATACATCACTTGCCTGTTAGACACAGATTTACCGGCGGCCAAAACAAATCTTGGCAAAGTTGGCATTCTTCTTACCGTAACTGAATGGCATCTCAGCTTGTTATTGTTATGTTACAAATACAGCAGGTGTTGCTGATTTCTGCTTGATAACCTGCTGTTTAAGGGGAATTATTTAACTTATACCTACAGATAAGTGGGCTGCTAAACCAAATTCATCCCAGGTGTAATTGCAGTGATGTTTTTTGTTCCTAAACTACAGATTCTTATCCTAAATCTTATTTATTAGAACTGGACAGATGTTGCTGTGTTCTTCCTCAAATAATGAATTTTGAGGTGTGTTTTCTTCAAGGAGCTGAGTTTCCCTCTCCCCCTCCTTCTGGTGTCTTCTATGTGCGTTTGCTCAGGAATAAATGGTATGGTAAGCACATCAATGCATATATCAGAAGCTCACATTCTTTGAGAAAGCAGGCATTGTGCTGTGGACATGCCAGGAATTTAGGTCACAAATAGGATTCCAGCCTGCAAATGCTCCTGTACTCTATAAGGAAAGAGAAAGCTTATTGGAAGAACTTGGAAGAATTCCTTTGGATCATAAATATGTTTTAGAGATCAGCATCCTTTGAGAGATTAAATTAGCATGGCCTGTTTTAAGAAGTACCCAAGCTACTGCAGTGTTTTAAAATGTAAGCCAATGAAGAGCTGTCTATGACCTTACTGATACTTTTAAATTCTTTTTCTTGGGGGGGGAGCAGTGATCCCCAAACAAACACTTCTTTAGATACTGGAAGTTAAATCCAAGAGAATGTTATTTCCAGGTAGCCTGCCAGCATTGGGTGCTGTATGCAGCAGAGCAGATAAGATCTGCTACACAGTTTAAAGATATTTGAACACTCCCAACATTTTTGTATGCTTCCAAAGACAGAAATACCACAGACCTGAGGTTACGAGTGTCTGTGCTGGGTTTGGTGGGAGGGAACAGATTCATCCAGTCACCCCGTGGCACTGAATCACTATTTCCAGAAATGTTACCTCCTGAGTCAGTCAGTAATTTGGGGGTATCCACAAGTCCGTGCCTGTAGGTGGGTATATAAGTACCCACTCATATCTAGTATAAATACCACTGGCAGGATAACTTTTGTGTCAACTGCTGTGCAGTAATCCTTTGGGAGCTCAAGGGTCAATGCTGCCTCAATGGGCCTTTGGTTGTGCTAAAAACTGTCCCCCAATTACTCTCATCTGTGGACAGAGAGAGCTTGACAGACTTACTGTTTTAGAATCTGAATCATGGCAATGGTTTTAGAATTCTTTCAGGTTCCAACTCTGACATGATTCATCATAAGGGCACACAGTATGTTCCTGGGTTAGTATCTCTTGCTTTGATTCTGATTGTGATCACTGGTCTTTCCCATAAAGAGTTTCTGAAGGGTTTGTTGGTTTGGTTTGGTTTGGTTTTCCCAGAAGAAATACAAGTGGAAGGGCCATGTCTCTGTGAATGAACATACACCACTCCTGCTGCTGCTGGCTGCAGGTCTATTTGTTGTATGTACTTTGAAACAAATGCCATAGAGAAAGGTGATTTAATTGATTTGATTTTAAGAGTCATTTGTTACTGCAGACTGCAGCTGATACGGTGGCTGCTCATGCTTGATGCTATAATTATAAAACTAACAATAGGCTCTGGACTCCACAGCTTTATAAACTCAGTAAACAAGACAGGCACTATGTCTGAAAACACTTCTAGCCCTGTTTTATAAGTATGAGGTAGCCTTACAAGACAAAGCGACTGGCCAGGAGGTGACAGAGAAAAGTGGGGTAGAAGCAGGAACTGTCCATTTTAGAAATGAGAAGAAATTTAGTCTTTTACTTAGAGCATGAAACCTGTGACAATTTATGTTCTGAGTCAGTATTTTGGTACTTATAGGTAAAACATAGTTTCTCTGGTAAACTTCTATTAGGGCCAACAACAAACAGAATGCTGTTGCTGGAGCCCTGGGGCAAGAGCATCCAGTCATGCTGAATATGCAACATAAGAACCATCAACAAAGCAGAAACCTTTTTCTTTTCCTTTTTTTGTCTTTTTTTTCCCATTTCGTTTGATATGTTTTTAATTCCCAAGCAGCCCACACCACACCTCATCCTAACTCCTTTGTTTCATGTAGTGGTTCATTGCATTCTGCTGTGCTTCTTGTAGCATTTGAGCACTTCTCATGTTATCTGCTGTATCCCATGGGATCCCTTCAGAGAGAGATGTATGGCTTTGGGTTCTGCTCTTTGCTAAGTGATTAACTGGGTTGTGAAAACTGATCTCTAATCTCTAACTTACCCCAATGTGTTCTTGCCCTCACTGATCCCTTGGGAGAGTGAACAGTGAAGGCAAAAGTATTTGTATGGCTGCCCTGTTTCCTTAGCTCCTTCTTGGTATGTTCTTTGAGAAGAGAACTTCAAACTCTGCCTTTGTATTTGGACTGGGGGAAATGTGTGTTCTGCAGGGATCTTGAGCCTTTCCCAGATGGGAGCTTCCCACCTAGAGGCAGCTCTGATAGTGGTGTTTGTAGCTTTCCAGAAGAGCTGGTCCAGGCCCAGACAACCAACAAATCCATCTGGAGTCCTTCATGGAAACATAAACAAAGGGGTTTGGGTATGACCTGACGATTTACTTGTGGCAAGCTGTTTTCTTCTCCCATGTGGCTGATTTGGCTATTTTCCCTCACTCCCCTTGCAAAGTTATAATGGCTTCCCAAATCTCTTTCCCCTTGTTGCTTACTACTGTTAAGTCAATTAAATTTGTCTTAACTCTTCTCCTTAGTCCTGAACAGCTTTTCTCCTGCACTCTTTGTGTATTGGTGGTATATCTACCCTTTTATTCAAAGACTGAGGTATTGAAGTTGATTTCAGTTGCTCTGCTTACTTTGTAAATGAAGCTGTATAAGCTAGAAGCCACCATTTCCTTCCCTGAGACGTTCTTTGGAGTCTACAGCTCCCTTCCGTGCTCTTGTCCTCTTCTGTACCTTTAATCCAGTTGCTACTTGCTCTGGGAGCTGTCTTTGTCAGACAGAGCTTCTTTTTTTGCATGAACTCAGTGTTCATGTTGCAAAATATGCCTCCCTGAGACATACTGGGCAGATGGCAAACAATAGCTGTCTCCAGCTGGGGAGGAAATCCATTTGTCACCATGTCATCATTGGTCCCCATTGTATAGCCTTCAGACAAAGCCATTCATCAAGACAAGTTCCAAAATGCTGGTGTTTGCCAGGGACACTGTACATAACCCTATTTTTTTTAACAATGCAAGTTCTCTCTCTGTGGTTTCTAGCACTGTTCTTTATTTCTGTTTACAAGGATGTCTAGAAAGATGACCTGGAGTAGTGGCCTGTGATGTTTAGTTTTGATCCCTGAGTGGGTTGTTGGCAACAGGGGTAGAATTTGGGAACTTCTCCTGCCAGCCTGTTCAGCATAGGTGAGAATGGGTGGCTTTTATTGACTAGCATGGAGTAGAACATGAGCTTACATCTGCCATCCTCTGCGTGTCGCCCACCACACCTGTCAAACACCTCATACTAAGAGGAGCCCATCATTACAGATCTTGTAACCTTTGTGGAAATGTTTGGACAATGGTGTGAAAAGGGGAAAAGATGTCTTTGTGTTTATTGGGGTAACAGCAGAGCTGGGACTAGACCTAAGTGCTTCTTTTCAGCGTCCAGCCCACTCCTTAAAGCTTTCTTCTGAGGTGAGGTTCTGTACTAATGTGTCCAGAAGAATGCATGCTCTGAAGGCCAGGAGGAACTCCTGTGGTGATGTAGACAGCCTGCAGAGCACAGAGCATAGGAGTGAATTCTGCAGACAAGGAGAGCAGCACTCAGGATCAGGTGGCTGTGTCACTAGAACCAGTAACTAATGCCAAGTGCCCCATGAGCTCAGAAGAGCTGCTGTACAGTGTCTGTCCTGCACCCCACAAAGCTGGCCCTTCAACTAAGGGCAGGGCTTGGCACTGGGATGTGTACAGAAGTGGTTTTGTTTACACCAGATGAGTCTGACACACAAGTCTTTGGTCTTGCAAGCTTTGCTTGTTTTGATTAGAGGTGTTTTCAGCCAGATTTCCACCATTTATGGGGCAACAATGAGAAGCTTCCTGCCATGGGGAAGCTCAAAAAGGCTAAGAACTGGTTGGAAAAAATGTTCTTGAGACGGCAACAGCAGCCATACAAGCAACAGCACGTGTTAAAATTGTGTAAGAAACTCAAAGGCATTCAGTCTTGGCTGGCCTGAGATAATGAGAATGCAGCTAGAAGAGAAAGGCTGTGGAGTTCATGCACAAAGCCAGAATACGCTGTGAGGTGGGGGAGTTTATCTGGAGATTGAGGCAAGGATCAGCCATAGGCTGAGAGTTATCTAGGAACAATGGTGTGGAGACTCTGTCTCGGAGGCACTGAATCAAGGGGTTTCTGGCCAGGGTGTTTAGTGAGGGAGCGTTCCTAACAGTGAGCAAGCGGATGCTGGTAATCAGAACAATATGGAGCAGGCGAGTACCCTTCATACTGTAGGGGTTTTCTTCCTCCTTTCTTTTCAAACCCTTTTCCTCTCCCTCCCCAGCATGTATATCATGTACTATACGAGGGCTTGGTGGTTTGAAATCAGTTGAAGAGAGGCTGCATTACAAGTGCTGAGGGTATGGTACATGTAGGCTTAATGATGCAAGCTGCAAACGAAAGAAGGGTTGTGTACACTCGAGAAATCACGGAAAGGGTTAGTGTCTCACCAGGAAGCTGACAGCACCACACTGGACCACAATTAAGACTTTAAAATATGTAACAGCATTTTTATGACATCAAAGTAGTTGCTGCACAAGGCAGCGTTTATGAAAAGATCCCTGCTCTTCACCCTACAATCATGATGTACATATTGGCAATAAGGAAGTCAGCAATAGCTATTTACTGCTCTCCTGCAGCTGTGGACTTATAACTTAGGTCCCTAATTAAGTAGAAGCAGGGCTAACCACGAAGCACACCACAGTGCCTTAAAATGGCTTTCATACTGCGGAAATGTGGTGTTTGGTTACTCCAGAGAGCGGGGTTTTTACTCCTTGAAAACTATATTTGCACATTCAGAAATAATTATCTAGAGATTAAAACAGAAAGACCCAAGCCCAAAAGAAAGCTGTCCCGATGCACCCTGAGATCTAAAGAGCTCTTCATGGAAAGCATTCGCAGTAAAAGAAATGCAGCTCTATACGGGAGATATTGACACCAGCCCCATCTCTGTCACCAAATGGGAGTGATTGTTAGCAAAGAAACTAGTCATGCTGCACAAAAGAGATGGCAGCGTGCGCGCAGATCTGCATAACCTAATTGAGCATCTTGGGAACGTGATCTTCAGCTCTAAAAACCCGCTTTTGAGCAAACAATAAAGTTAAAAAAGGAATGTCCCATCATTATGTTCCTTAAATGTCACAGGAACTGCAGTAAGTGCATCTTGGCAGAGGGGAGCCTACATCATTAGTTCCTCTCCTAGTTGCTTTTAGGTTTTTTGTTCCACATGGCCTGACTTGACAGGACAACAAATAGGCCTTTGCATCTGTACACATTTATTAGTGGATTTTATCGTTGGACATCAAGGAAATTGAGTCTCATCTAAAGGTTTATGACTGTACACATCTGTGGATTTTACTGCCCTCCTTTCAAACAAACAACAGCAGCAGAAAATTATTTTTGGAAAGTACAGTTTAAGATTTAATAATCATTTGATGTTCTGAGAAGTCCTTGGCTGTTTGTCCAAGTATTTGCCGAACATTTGTTGAGCACTTTAATTATTGAGAGGTGGGGGGTGGGTAAGGAGCTGGGGAGCAGGCTTGCTCCTGCCTTGCATGAAAAGGTGATTTGTGTAAGCACAGCCTTCCCCTGTGCTCCCAGCACAGCTTGTTGTTGTTGGATCTTGTAGAGAGATGACTTACCCTTGAGACTCACCTTTGTACGAATAACAAAAGCTGATAACATGCAAAAGAATCCTGGCCTGGGAGTTATATTGCCTTGTGCTGCTTTTACTTTTGCCTATTTAGTAAATAAGATTTCAACATGTTCCAGCTCTGCTGGTTGGCAAAAGAGAGCCTGAACTCTACCTCAGGTAAAGCAAGGTCTAAACGGTCTGTGTGCCTCGCTCACTTCAATTCCTGCTGAAATCAATGGGCTAAGGCATTTGTGCAACACTTCCTCATGAAGCATCGCACAGTTCCTGTGTCAGGAACATCACACCTGACTCTAGTCTGAGCTGTTACATCTTAACAGTGAAAAGAAAGACCTTGTAATCCTGAAGCAAATTTTGGAAGCAGCAGCTGGGTGTAAAATGAAATGTTCCCTGCCTAACGTCTCCAAGGGGCTTAACCAACAATCTGGAGTGAGTAAATTGCTGCCTATCTTTTCTTAATGCTGTGTTTATGCAGAAGCTTGAAGATGCCAACTTATTTGCCAACACTCTGAAATAGAATTGTGATAACATTTTGAGGTTCATACCTCCTGTGTGTTTCATTGGAAGAGGACTGTCCAAGGTGAACATTGAGGTCTTAAGTTAATGGAACCTGTTTTGATGGGTTTTGATTTGCTCACGAATATTTCAATAGCTTACAGAAGAGAGGCCAGGAAGCTGTTCTTTCTTGAACTCAGTTTTTTTAGACTGAGGAACTGGGTGGGGGAGGATCTTTCTCCTGACAGGAGGTTCTTGCTATCTTACACAAAGGATGCTGTTTCCTGAAAAGATCTTCAACCTACTTTATTTCAAGTTGCGTTTCAGCTGAGATTTAACTTTGTAGATGAAAAGACTGACTGGCATAAAGAACCTGACAAGATAATGCTTGTTATGCATTGTTTCATTGTAGTGAGGAAATGGGACTCTTGGTTGACCGTCACTCTAAGGTAGGCTTTGATATACCAGCTCTTGGAGGAAATGCCAGGAGAAACAGACAGGATACTGGGCTACTGCTTTCCTTAAGAGAGGACCCTCTTCCCTTCCTGCAGTGCTTACTGTGGCTCTGTTTTGAAGACTACTTTGGGACAAAAGCCATGTTTGGACTTGCTCATGTGCAACTGCCTGAAGGTTGTGACAGGGCCTGGAGCAGGGCCAGGGCCTCCATATGGACCTCCCAAGTCCCTGTGCTGCAGCCTGACCTCAAGACCAGATTGCATTGTCATCGTTCCATTTAAATGAGCTTGTCTGGAGAAACAGAAAGCTGTGTGTAGGACTAAGTAATTGTCTTAGAGGATCTGATGGCTAAACATCTTTATTGAGGCCCAGCAGGAAGCCCCAAGAGCAAGCCTTCAGGATGGAGGATGGAGCACTACTTAGGCCTTTTGTTGAGCTGTTGCAGCCAGCTCATCTAAACAGATATATAAAGGCAAAGTTCAAGAAACAGTTGCTTGCTGGGAAGAATAAATGTATGTTTTCCCTGTACCACACAGCGCAAGTGAAACTGCCACTGAGGTGAAGAAAGCCTGTGGCAGTCCCTCTTCTCAGTCATTTGTAAAGCTTTGAATGAGTTCCCAATGTGAATTGTTACTCCACTCTGCAGTGGGCTACTTTTTGGCCAGCTCAAAGAAGCCCCAGAAAAATATTGCACCCATATGCTCCTTTTTTTTTTTTAACATTCTCATTAAGTTTATAAAACCCACAAATTTAGACCATCTGTCCTATAAATGTTTCTAAACTACACCAAGATGAAAAAGCTGTTCTAGCTTTTTGATATAAGCGGTCAGCAAACCAAACACCAAACCAGAGCAAAGCAAATATTTTCTTGTCATACATGCTTCCCGACCGTGACGGATGAACTGTTAGTTTTGATGTGTGTTTGGATCCAAATTTTGGAGAGAAATGCCTCCTAGATATGTGCATTTAGCACCAAAACAGCTTGATATGAAGAATTCTTTTTGGGGAGGAGAGGGGGGGAAACAGAGGGAAAGTTACACCACATGGTGCCCATGGTCTATATTAAAGAAGCTGTTTCTTCAATTATTCTTCTTCCAACTGCCCTGCTGACTGCCATAACAAAGCCATTCCAGGCATGGATTATGTCAGTCCGTTCTCAGAGTAAGGTGTTCATGCTCCTATTCAACCCACCTCTTTCTGGGATGTTAATCCAGGAATATTTATTGCCTCCACATGAGTCTCGAACATTGAGGTTGGAGCATGATAACGAAGAGAGGCTGTTTGCAGCACTCAGCTGACAGGTGGGATTACGCCCAGGTCCTTGTTCACAGGCAAACTCAACAGCAAACCATGTGAAAAGACTCAAAGCGAGTGGTAGAAAGTGGAAATCTCACTTGAGATCCTTCTTCCTGATGTTTCCCAGCCTAAACCCTTTAGGAATGAGAAGGCACTGTTTAAATTTTAGACCCTGCTTAGCTCTCTACAGCTGAAGCTTTCTTCCAGTGCTTCATCACTAGATGTTTGGAAATATGAAATTCCCAATCTAAGTTTTACCTGCACAGAACTTTGAGGGGGTTAATTTGTGCATCATATTTCCAACACAGAAAGAGACCTAACTAACAAGTCTGTAACTTTTTACACTTTTTGCCTAACTTCTTTGGAAAACCTAGTTTAGTCAAATGCAAAAATTAAGAACGTAAGAATTTTAGTGTGAGGAATTACAGTGTGAAGCAAAAACCATTTGGAATACATCATTTTGGGCTAATAAGGAATTATTTTTTTTCTTTGTCTGTAAACCTTAAAGTTTGCATTTGACACAACCAAGCTGAGGGCTTTTTTTTTGCCCTGGTGACCCAATGGAAGAGTTCACTGTTTCCACAGCCTGGGTTATAACTGGTGGCAGAAGTGCTGTGTTCTGTGTTTTGGCTCTATTGACTGTGCAGTGCCTTGAGAAAGGATGTGTCCTATACAGTCTGCCCTGTTTCCTACAGGATGTTCTGAGATCGATGCTCACCTCTGTAGTGACAGCAGAGGATTTGAGATTTACAGCTCAGTGGGAGTTGCATGGGTCTTTTGATTTCTGCAGCCTTCTGTGTACGCCTTCAAGTGTTTTCTAGGAAGTGGAGTTGCATCATCAGGCTAAGATTGTGGACTTAAAAGTTGTATATACAAGCCATTAAAAAATTGTGAGGTAATGTACCTAAATATAAAAACTTTACATGTGCTTATATGATCACATGCCAGACAAAGATCCAAATTCACTGCTGAATCACCTTAGTGACCTGCCAGCCTCAGCAGCCAATCAGAAGATCTTGATTAATCGGCTTAAGAAAAAATGAATACAAAATTTGAAACACCCCTGAAGTGAAAGAGGAGGATTGAAAAGAAACGTTTGGCAAGTCAAGGCCAACAGAACACAAAGAAATCATTTTGAGAAAGGTTTGGAGAAATCATTAACTCTGCCCCTTTTCTCCCACCTCGCCCCTCAAAAGCTGAAATACAAGTTAGCAGTGCTCTCTTTGGAGGTTTGCAGCGGTTCCGTGTGCATCAGGCTAGCTGGTGCAGCTTTTTATGTACATTCTTTAAAAAATGAAGCAGGAAATTTTGCATTTCAGTTCTATGCAGCAAAAGCCCTTTAACAGAGCTGTGTGACTCTACCATGATTACCCCTCCCCGTGCAACAAACAGGTGCATGAACAGCTGAAATAAATGCCTGAACTTGAAGCAGGGTCATTGATATGAGTGAAGGTATTGCTGTGAGCCAGACTTTTGCAAAACAACATAGCTGACTTAAAGGCAAGGTTCATATCCAGAGGGACAGTCATCCCAATGCCTTGTGCTCCATGGAGTATCCTTTGGGCTTTGTCTGACTTGTGAGGGTTTTCTGGAGGAGGCCTGGAAGGGAGCTGGAGCAGAGGTGCAGTTTACTCTGTCTGGTTATGAAATAGCTTAGGAATTCGAGACACCAGCAAAGCTCTTGGGTTGGTTGTTAGTGATGTCAGCTAATACCTTTGCCAGGAATGCCCAGTAGCTGCCTGCTGTATTTGTAATACATCAGCATCATTCTCCTAGCAAGTTACATTTCATTTTTTACAGCGTGTTTCTTTTAAACTGGTAGAAAATTCTTTTCTATTACTGCATGTGGGAAATAACGTTCTCCAAAAGAACTCAACTTCAGTAGGCTCCTACTGTTGAACCAGGAGAGCATGAAGAATTAGTCTTAGGAGCCGGATGCAGTTGTTGCCCTGTCCATTGCACTCACATGCCTGCAACTCATTCAGTTAATTGCACGTCCCTGTGGCCAAATCCTGACGGCTGTATTCCGCAGATTCTTATCGGTACTGCTCTGCCTAATTGTGTGTTATGGTGGGGAGGATGCTTGCTACTCTATCTGTTGTCTACATCTGTTTCACTTCTCTCTTGAACCTTAGATGCCCTTAATTACAACACATACAGTAACTTAGCTTCTGAGTTTGAATTTTTATCCCCCTGTTGTGCTCCAGGAGAGCAGCAAGATGTGTCTGTATCTATGCAATTCAAGCAGAGGCAGGTTGAATTTCCTCCTGCTTGCTCCTCACCTCCAGTGTGGACAGTAATGCTGAGAGGATTTATGCTTGAGTAGTTTTTCTCCTTTGGTGAAATGCAGTGAGATATCCAGGTATCACATGAAAATCAAATTGAACTCGTATGAAAAGTTATACTGTAATATTTAAATATTATGTGAGTTAACTCACATAGCTAAACTGTACAAGCAAAGATGACATTCTTTCAGCTTTTACATGGATTTCTGTCTTAGCTCTATTTGACTACTTCTCATGCAAATCAGAAGCTCTGGCAAAGCCCTTGATTAATCTGTGGTGTCTGATGCCAACTTATTTCATCATCGCAGGCAAAACTCAGTTTGAGCTGTGTGTTGTCTTTAGCTTTGTACTTGTGTGTGTTGGAGGTGTTGGGATAGGAAGATATCAGCCTGCAGCTAGCTCTCCGTGATCTTTGGACCTTCTGAGCCATCAGGCATCAGATGCTTATAGGAAATCAAACCTCTGTGGTAGCCCTTTCACTCCATAAGTACCACAACAACTAACACTTATCAACAATTTGAGTGCTTGGATTTGTCTGTTGTGCCCTCTGTCTGTAGTTTGAGGGGAGCAAACTGAAAACAGCAGTATTTCAAGGTATGCTTAAAAGCACATTACTAAAAATATTGCTATTCATAAGAAGAAATAAAGCAAAACTTCATCTCTTTCTGAACACACGCTCACTCTCACACTCGCCGGTGGACTTTGGTTCTCAGTTACTGGATATATTTCCAGCTGCTTCTGCCTGCAGTACATAAGCATCACTTCAGTTGCCAAACACAGAGATTGATCAAAAGCTCACAGAAATTAGCAGGAAGCATTTCTCTCAACTTCAGCAAAATTTGTATCAGGTTTGTGCTTCAAAACACCTGTTTTGTTTTCCTTGCCTCCCAAAAATAAAACAGGTGACTGCTGCCAGCTGCTCTCGTGTAAACCTGAGTCTTCTCCAAGAGGCACACGCTGTCTGCTGGCTGATTCATCATCCAGTCAAGAGGTTCTTCTGCCAAATTTGTTGTATCTGTAGTGTTTGCTTTTCCATATCTTTGTGTGTATATAGAAAGTAGGTATTTCCCTACTTTCACATGTCAGAAGAGGATCACCAACCGGCCTTGTTGTATGTGGTTTCAGAGAGACAAAATTGTTGGTGTGCAAGCTTTTTCTATTGACAGAATAGCATCATTTATTTGATCTTATTTCAGTGAGCTAGACAAGCAGAGTTGCAAATAAATGTCACTGTTAAACTGTTTCATTGAACACAAACCTAGCAATTTTTTGAATTAAATATGATTTTTCAGCTGATGATAAATTGTGGATATGTTGGACAAGGTATCCCAGTAATAATGTTTCCTGTGCTGAATATTCCACCTCTTAAATCGAGTACTCCTTGTGCCTTTGCATGTCAGCAGATAAAGAAGCCAGGTTATGATGTGAATGAAGTTCACAGAGAGGTTAGTAACTTTATAATTATAATTATAATTAACACTGGTCGGGAGATAAGCAAATCAGCATTCAAATATGCAAAGCAGAGAGGAAAAATTCCTGCTAGATTTTTCAGGTTGCTATTAGTAGGGCTTATTTCTTTACCTTTTTGATGAGAAACATCTGTGGATTAGCACAAAGTAATCAGAGACAGTAGACAACCTGGTAGGGTCATTGTGCACTGCTCCTTTGAAATGCTCAAGTTTATGGAGTGTCAGAGCAAGCTGGGGCATGAATCCACTGGGCTGAGCTGTAACAATAGTTAGAATCACAAAGGACTAGACCATCAGCTGGTTGAGATCAGCAGAACTCTGCAGTGACGAGAAACCCATTTATTCCAGGTGAGGACTTGCCCCCAAAAGCTTTATCCTTACATCTGCCAAACTTCTATCAGCACAAAATTGTGGAGTGCTCTTGGTTATGATCCTACAGTCACCCCAAAGGAGGGGTTGTGTAAGGGAAAGATGTCAAAAATGTGACCCCAGTGAGTCGTGACCCCAGTGAGTCATAACCTCATTTTTAGAAATAAGCAGAGACGGTTGGGTTTCTGCCGGCTGTGTTTCCAAAATGACTCTTTTCTTTCTTAAATGGGAGATTTGCTTTTTGAAGAACAAAATTCTTCTTTTAATTGACAGATGAAAAGTGAGTATTTTCTCTTACTTTTTTATTCTTTCAGTTCTATGGCTTTACTTTTTTTCCCTGTCCACAGGTTGATCTTCCTGTTCTTTTTAATTACCTGAGTTGAAAAAGAGTGAAAAAAAACAATACTGGGGAAAAACCCAGGAAAACAAGTGATGTACAAGGAAAATCAGGAAAACATTTTTTTAAGGTGGGGGAGGAAAGCAAAAGAATGAAGTCAAATGCCAAAACAATACTGGTCACATATAAAGAAAAAGTAACTGTTACAAACCTGTCACTTACAGCATTTTCTGATGTTTGCACTAGCTCTACTTCCAGTTTAGGTTTTGCTCGGGAAATATGAAACCTTGTCTATCAGTGTATGATCCATTTCAACATTTTAAATGTGTCTGGGCATTGCTCACTCTTTGCCATGTTTCCTTGAGATTCAGTGTTTTGGGTTTCACTGGTGATGGTTTTGTAAGGTGTTTGGTTGAAGTTGGGGTCTTTTTGGGTTTGTGTGTGTTTTGTTGTTGTGTTTGTTTTTTTTTTTTTTGTTGAAGCCACAGTGTACACAAGTTCAATGAGAGTTCTGTGAAATAAATGACTAGACCAGTACTGAAGATCTCAGATGGGCACTTCTGGAGATGAACCAAATTTGTTTAGTGGTGTTGCCTCCTTCTGCCAGATTATAAACTCCTCCAAGGTTCACTCCTCCAAGCTGTGCAGCAAGTTCAGGATCAAACCCTGTCTATTGGCAAGGGGCTTTTTCATTCACTTCTGTTTAGTTTCTGTCACCTGAGTAGACATCCATAGAAAAGTGAGTTGGAATGGGCTATAAAAAAGTGGGTTAGAAAATCCTTTTCTACCCATGCTTGAAATTGCTGTTGATTTGTCCCTGTACAGAACAGAAGAGTTTGAGTATAAAGTCCATTCTTGGTGGAAATTGTGACAGATTTGAAACACTGGCCTTTCTGTCATAGCTCCTCACACATTAGCTCTGATCAGTTCAGAGGGCAGGCTGTATTGGCTTTCCTCAACTCAGTTCAGGTCTTTTTATAGATACTTGGATGTTCTCTGTTTTCTGTGACTCTCTGCCCAGCCCACTGTGTCACCTGCTTCTTCCCTGTGTGTGAAGAATGAGGAAGGAAGCCGGTACAGAGGTTGAGGCTTTGCATTGATAGCTTGGTAAGAATCTGCATTTCTCTGTCCTGGCTTTCAGCATCACAGACAGATTGCCTCAGCCTCATTTCAGGGTTTAGTGTCCAAATACTACATATTCAGATCTTGTCTTCTATAAGATTGGGAGGAAAAGACATCATAAAACATTGATATTTTATTTACAATTTGGCTTGATCAGAATCAAAGTCGTGTTTCCTTTTAGCTTAATGAGTTCACATCTGCAGTCCAGCAGGTCGTCTTGTTGGAGGAGGAGCAGTGTTGACAAGGTAAGAGCTGATCAGCCATGCCTCATGTTGAGATTAAGAGTTAAATGTTGAGAAGCTTTGCTGTCCCCCAGTCACTGGAGTTTCAGCTCTGTGGAGGGAGTTGTGTTACCAATGCCTGTGTGGAAGTTATGAAATTCCAGCAGCATTGGGTAACAGAAGGTTCACCAGTGAAAGAAAGTACAAATTCTGGATCTGACTTGGCTGAAGTAAAGAGGATAGAACAAACAGGCAAAGGATGGCCAACTCTTAGAATGACATTCTCGGCTTGTGTGAATTCATTCCAAGATGTTTCTAGGTGACATCAGCCAGAGGTCTTGGCCATGAACACCTTTTGGGTGCAGCTGAACAGAGTCCTTTCCTTCATGCAAATTCGGGCATTTGGGGAGAGGAGATTGCAGCAGTAAAGATTTGGCCAAGCCTCCTCCAACATTACCTGTTGTAATCTTTAGGAAACGTATTTAAAGTTGAACTTCTCATGTAGCACTTCAGAATGCCACAACCAAAATCTGAATCACAGCCTGTTGGTTTTAAAAATGGATTTTCTTTTTCTTGCATGCATATTATGTGGGGTTGTTAGTTTTCAATTTAGCCATGGGAATTTGAGCTCTTCAACCAAAAATCTAGGAGGAACCAAAAGCTTATCCACTATTGTTACCAAGGATTCAGGGCAGCATCCTCACCAAAACATCAATATCATCCCCTATAACCAGGACTAGAGTTTGCTTGTTTCTTTATTTTCTGTAGTTTATGCAACTGATGTCATTGGAGCTATGCTAATTTATCTCAGCTGGCCTGATATTTTTGCTTATGATTTTTGTCTTGGCAAAGCACACATAGAATATTGTTTTTCCCAGAAGATTGGCTGGATACTCTAAAAGTCATTATTAACTAATACTGTGGTGAGCCAAGTAGGACTAAGATTTCTTTTCAGTAGTGGAAACATCGATCATTAGGTTGAAACAGATTGTGTTTTGCTGAAAGAAAAGCTACTTCTGTTTATTTGTAGGACATAAACATCCCATAGGTCTGTTGAGAGTTATAACAGTGTAAATCCATTATAGCTGAGCGGAGACTCAAGCCCATTATTTTTCAATAAGTGATATTCACCTGTTTGCTTAAATGATGCCAGGTGGAAAAAAACAGCTTTTATAACAAATTTAAACTCCTCATAAACAGAGCTTTAACTTCCCCTCTTCTTTGATTTCGTACTGCAGGCCTTGAGAGCGACCAGGCCATCTGTACCTTTGTGGTGAGGCGTAAGAGCAGGTGAAGAAAAAATCATTTGTCCTTATTCTCACTGTATTGAGCAGATCTGCCTGTTCATGAGATCACAGATATCTGAGAGGGGAATTAAGTTACACTAACTTTTGAAAAGTTAACACTTTCTAAAAGCTGAAAGTCAAAGCCTGGCCCCATTTTGCCAGCAAGCAAACAAGTGGCCTCAACTTCAGCAGGTGTCATTGCCCTCTGCCTCCTCCAAGCAATGCTGATTTACACCAGTTTAATCACACAACACACACGCTGGTATGGGTTTGGCTACAATCTACTAAAGCAGAATCTTCAGCAGATAAGAAACCTGAACAATAAATGAAAGCAGCAAGATTTACTGTCATGTGGCTGGTGATTACGGACAAGAAAGGAGTACTGAGTGGAGGAAAGTCACAGAAGAGAGGCTGTGTCAGGTATAGAAAATCTCAGTAATTTGTAGTTTCGGTGTTGGTGTTAGACCTGTCTCCTAAATTCATCTGAGGGTGCAAACTAATGAGGGAAAGGGGTTATGAAGGCTTCTTTCCCTGTTAATTTGACATTTCAGAGCAGCATCTGGCTGAAGTCTGGTATCAGTATTGTGATTTTGCAGTGTGTAGATCTGCCTTTTTCTTTAAAGCACCAGACACTCAGCTCACAGTAAGATCTTCAGCTTTATTTTGAGTGAATAAGAGCCCAGAGAATGAATTGTAGTAATCCTTCCTGGCTGTGACAGAAGCAGGTATGACCATTTGCAGGTCTGCAGAAGCCTGGCAGGATTAAATGTTAGCCAGAGCCCTAAAAAGCCAGCAAGCTGTTTCAGTGCATGTGAGTACCAGGCATATGAACAGAGGGGTTTGGTTCTGAGGCAAACTCACATTTCTTACAGATGTGCAGACAGGTAGTTAGTGTTCTCCAGAGCCTGCACACAGCAAGGTTTGGGTTAGTGGTGTTTTGCCTACCTTCAAAGTCAGTGTTTGGGCATCTGGCCTTTGTTGTTTGTTTAAAAAGCAAATGGAAAAGCAAAAGTCAAGTACCTAGTTGCTGCAGTTGTGTGAAGGTCTCCCATATGTGCTCAGAAAAGCTTTCCAGTTTTGACCTCCTGGCAGAGTCCTGGTTTTGTCAGATCTCGTGTGGCTGGAGCTCTGTGCTTCCTCATGTGCTCTCATTCTTTTAATTCGCAATTTTTTGATGAATTTCTAAATACTGGATGTGCTCCCTTTCGTTTCTTCTGTAACCTGGCCAGTGTCTTCAGGTGACAGTATGCAATTTAACCCAGTGCATGCAGTGAACACTCACAGTTGGGCTTTTTTTGGGTGGTTACCTGTGCAATGAATGGAAGTGAAACAGAGCAGGCATCTCAGAAATTGCTCCTTGGTAGGCTAATGTCACCTCCTCCTGACATATCCCAAACTAGGCTATTTCACAAGGAAAATTAGTGCTGCTATCAAAGACAAATCCTTCACCAACATCATCATCTGCTGTCTGGTGTTCTGCTGCACTGTGAGTGAGGTGTTTGGGATCTGCCACTCTTGGGAAAACATGCTCCTCAGAATGTGTCTGAGGCTTCTGCTGTGCTCCTAGGTGCAAGAGGAAAGAAAGCAAGAGGAAAGAAAGGCTTTTCTCTTTGTTTACCTATAAGCCAAGATGAAACAACAAAGTGGGGATGAGCAGCCAGCAACTAACCACATCTCTTTAATTAGGAGTGTCATTATATTTTCATTGAGGCCACAGTGCATTTCTGGCTGTTCTGAGGTATTCTCATTCAACCCATTTGGAGGCTTTTAGAAAACATTTTGTTCCAGCCATCGTCAGGAGGTGTCATTACTAGATGTAAATGTGCAGTCAGGCAAACTGGTTTACAACAGGTCTGTAATAAAGCACACTTGACCTCCTTTGAATTCTTCAGATCAAACTGATTAGATGTTTTTCATTCTCCTTTGTGCCTTTCAGTGGCAAGATATCAGTAACATACTGTTCTGTGCAAGTGTACAACGCTCTTGCTGTCCAAATGGATGTTTTTTATGGTTGATGTGGCACTGTCAGCAATGCTGATGCTAATTTGGGCAAGCCAAGAGTTTAGGCAGTGCAGATCCATGGTGACTGCACACAGAAGTCAGGTCTTACAGGCAGTAGTGGATAAAGACTGACCAAGGCCTGAGAGCAATCCATGGCAACTGGAGCTCCTATCAAGGATGACTTCCCAAAGGAAACGACTCGTTCCCCTTTATATTGCTCTGGATACTGTGCTCCATTTGGAGTCCAAGGTGTGTAGTTAGATGATCTTTTGAGGTCCCATCCAACCCTTCAGATTCTGTGATGCAGTGTGCTTCAGTGATTTCCTGTCACTGCTGTAAGATGTCCTGTGTGTCGAGCCCTGGCAGCCCAGGCCATCTTTACATGGTAGATGGATTTGTCTGGAAGACTGTGTCTAACTTCTGTTCAGGTTTCTTATACTCTAGCTTTCCATAATAAAATGTCTTACTATAAATTCTTGGCTGACCAAAGGAGTTTGGCCAATCCTAACTTCTGGATGCTTATCAAAACCAAAGGCTGCCTTTCATCCACTGTGAATCCTAGTCTATTTTTAATGCTGCTGTTTGGAAGCATGGCTCCATGTGCTTTTAATAAAATAGTGGAAACAACATGCAGCAACTTTGTAAACAATCTTAAAAACTATTTTTTTTTATAAAGAGAGCTAACTTATTTGTAAATAATCTACACCAGATGTTGGCCATGACAGAGATTTCCACTATTAATATATTATTATATGGCCTTGGATAAATCACAAGTCTGTGCCTTGGTTCCCCAGCCAAAAAAAGGTGTGGTGGCTTCTGAGGACATTAATGCTTCAGGAGCAAGGGTTATTCAAATAACTGAGAGACAACGTTTGTGCTTAGACCATAGTGATGAGTACTTGAACCTAGAGGCTGTTAAAAGCAGATTTCTAATGCTTACAAAACAGCTATTTTTGTAGTACTTGTCACAAAGGCACAGCACAGTCCAGTCTATGTGTTTATATATTTACTGTATGGTTTGGATAATGCTGCCTGTATCGGTGCTGAAGTCACCGGCCTAATAGTTGGGGCAGAGCTGGCCTATTTATGCTTACAGGTTGACTTTAGAAAAAAAGCTCGAGGTACTTGGAATATTTCCAAGATGTGACATAAATGTAAGGTTAGATTTTCCACAGCTGGAGCCTGACGTCAGGATGCTGGGTGCGATCTGCAGAGAGACTTGGATATCCTACTCATCACAAAGTGTAGAGCTGCCAAGCTGGTTAGGGATTACATGTTTTTTAAGGTGCTAGACCTAATTACTTGCATGGCCAAAGACAACACCTTGGTGTTGCCTCAACTTTCAGTCAGTTAGGTGAGCAGCCATCAGTATTTTCAGCTTAAGGTCAATGGCAAAGCCCCACTGTTTGCTTCAGCATGCCGTGGCAGGCAGAGTTGTGTGCCGCCTTCTTGCCCAGCTTCAGGTCCTTCCTCCCTGTTAAGAAACTTCCCAAATGCTTAGTTGCAAGTTCTGCTCAGCTCACAAATGGGATCTGTAAAGCCCAAAGTGAGACATCGGCTTGAGTGCACAATTAAACAAAGAAGCGTTAAGTCATAAATCAGTGTCTTGTCTGGAGTGAAAGTGGCAGTATTTCTGCAGACCTCAGGGCACTTGTATTGCTTTTGTTGCTGAGCATTCCCTTTACATAAAGAACTTCTCTGTATTCTTGTAATAATGAAAATATCAAAACCTTATTCAAGTCTCCTTTCGGTGCTGATTTGGCTTTGATTTCAGATTAGTTTGTTCTTACTTGGTTTTCCAACACCATATGCAAAGACGTGTGAAAACTAAAGGAGAAAAGACCAGATGTACAGATCAGCTGTAATAGAAAGCTTCCCAGCCCAGAAGTCAGCAGGACCAAATGTATCTGATAGAGCAGCAGCTGAGCAGCTCCCCTCCAGCATCCCTCAAGGAGAGATAAAAGAGCCTCTGGTTTGTTAGGCAGGGTTTTAAACCTCCCCCTCCCCTTCCCCCGTTTTCATTCATCACTGCACAAAGCAGCGGTGTGGGTTGTAGCTGCACACCTGCAGCTCTGTTCCAGTTTGACCTTTCTTGTTATCCCTGCCAAAAGATAGATCTTGACAATAAATTCAGAAGAAGCTGGTATGGTTTAGAAAACAATAGTGGTGTCTCATTTCTGCTTTATTATTTCCACATCTGAGGGGTAAGTGTGGAAGAGGGAGCAAAGCCCACGTGCAGGTAGGAATGGAACAGCTAAGGTTTAGCAGTATGCACAGTGAAGAGGGTCAGATGCAACTCATTTCGTTCCTGAAGACTTTTTCTGCCTGAACTAAGGATTCTTTTTAATAGAGGACATTTTCTCTCAATGTATAGTCTGTTGCCATTTCGCCCTTTAAAACTAAATGCAGGTTTTGAGAACACTTTCAAAGCCCTACTTTTTCACACAGTGAACGTGAGTGTTTTTGTCAAGACATAAAATGCTAGTGGTGGCTGTTCCTATCTAAGTGTTTCCTGAGTGCAAGGAGACTAAAGCTTATTGACCAAAGGATTCAGCTTTCCTCCTCTTTTGATGGTTGTCTCTGGTTACTGAATCCTCATTGCTGAGCCAATCCAGCCAAGTTGCCTGCTCTATTTCTTTATTTTCTTCTTATCACTACTCTTCAAGCATCTTTCAAGAGCTCTTCCACAAATGTTTGCTTGCACTTACTCCTGTTTTTCTTGTGTCTCATCTCCTTGCAGTATAAAGAAGGAAGGAAGGGTTGGTTCTGCCCCTTGTATTTGTAGTGTCCAGTGGTACATGTCTAACATTGGAACAAGTTTCATTCAGAGCCTGCTGAATTCAATGTCTTTGGCTCCCATTCTGAATTGGTTGGATTCTCCCTCTCCCTTTCTGCTGGCTTCCACCTCTCTTACCTCTTACAGCTCATTATGTCCTAATCTTGTCTGCAGTGTCTCCTTCCACAGTGTCTCATTCACTGTGAATGAGAAGTGGAGACAGCTAGAAAGCTCAGCCTTTGTAGGCTGCATATGCATGGACTACTTTTTAGCTTCCCTTAGAGATGTCATTATTTGGCTTTTTCTTTCTTTTATTGTGGAATTTTCCCCCTTTTCCTTTCCTATTCCTGTTCAGATAATTTAAGGGGGGAAAAAAGAAGGTGAAAAGGCAGGGGAGGGAAATCGAAATCAAATTTAATTGGGTTTGAACCAGCTTCTGATTTTACCTTGAAACTTTCAGGAGAGACTTCTCCTCTTACTCCCTCAGGAGATCTGTGTTGGCCACTTGTAGCCACACTAATCCAGCATCTTGTTGCCTTAATAATCTGCCTGATGTGCAGCAGCGATCCAAGAGATTTAAAGGGGTGAATTTCACTCTGAAATGTCAGAGTGTGGCTACAGAGCCAGGTGAATGAGAGAAGTGACCACAAGATCTAGCGAATAACCAGGGCTCTTCTCCATCCTGCTGTGTGTGTCCATGACTAAGACCTCAGTCTGAAGGGAAGAGCAGAGACACAAAGGAGGTTCTGTAGCTTTCCCAGTGGTTGTCCTCTTTCAGGACAATTTTTTTTTTCCTTTTCTGCTTTGAAGGCATATTTCATGGGACACTTCACAGAATCAATGCAGCTCATCAGCAAATGGGTGCTATGTGCACCAGGCCTGTAAGAGGGCAGGCATTTGTTTTCACTGGATGTCAGGGGCTTTCAGTCCTGCACCAACACTGAATGAGGTGTCCTGCAGATCGTTTGGCCAACCTGAAGCTCACGCAGCAAATGAGTTTATTCTATAGCTACAGTTGGTGCTTATCTCTGATTAAAATCCTGGCAGGATATTTTTTGATTCTGCCAACATGACAGGCCACGGCTGATTAATAAGCATCAGGTGCTTATTCAGAGTTCAGTTCAGAGACGAAACTCCATCAACGACAAGGCTCAAATTAACCTCTTTCCTATGTATTTTTTCCTACACATCTGAAAGCCTATGAAAGCCCTGGTAAAGACACCATTTTAGAGTTTGTAGGTAAGGTTTGTTTAAAATACTTAAACTACCAGATCCACAGGGTAGGCTTTGTTTTATAACATAAACTTTTGATAACGTTTAGTGCAAAGAAACTTTAATATGAGAAACTTTCCAAACCAGGCCAAAACTGAGGCTCAGGCCTTGTGCTGTGGCAGGAGTTTTGCCTGTGTTTCAGAGCCAGCCTCAGGTAACCACTACAGTGGGACAGCCCCCAGCAGCCCTGGGAGACTGGCTGATGAGATACAAAGATGTTCTAGCAGTAATAGCTGGCAGTAATAGCTGGGAGATAACTCTTTTTGTTTCCCTCAGCCTTCTCAGCCTTTTTTATCACTTTTGTGAGGGCTTGCTTTGGTGTCCTAACAGCCAGGGATGAATTTTTCTACTTACTTTGATTGGAAAAAATTAGAAGGGGCAAGAGATTTGACCAGAATGTATCCAGCAAGAAGAATGGTGCAAAAGCTTGGGCTCAGCTGGATGATCAGGCTGCGTGTGCCTCAGTGACCCCAGGTGTTGGCTCAGATTGCTGTCACAAGACTGATCCCCAAGTGGGTTTGGATTGGGCTTCCTTACCTAAATTACATCTTATTTTTAAAATTATTATCATTTCTCCTCTAGCCCTGTATCAGTACTTTCTTCCCAGGTATTTGTTTTCACTGACTTAAAGCATATGATACAGGAGGGCTAAATATGTTGGTCTTTCTGCCTATATAGCAAAATAACTAAGAGGTAGCCATTTCTCCCTGTCTCATGTGCCTTAATGCTAACTACCTGCTTGCAGATCCTCTCTGTTTGTTTGATTTTGATCTATTTCCTTTTTTATGATGCCTAGTTCAGTAAGAGTTTGCTGTCACTTAGGACCTCTAGGAACTGCTGCAATATGAATATCAGTCAACAGAAACCTGGAAAAAGAAGAAAACTGACCTACAAATGGGCCAAGGCTGGAATTTGAAGCTTATGTGGTTCGTGTGGTTTTCTGTCATTTAGGGAATTGACTGTGTTGTTCTGTTGCCCCAGTCAGATCTGTTTCAGACTTTTGCATGTGACAAATGTCACAATTTCTTTCCTTTTTTTTTTTTTTTAAATACTTTTCTAGTGCACTAGAAAAAATCTGCACAGACAGTGACACCAACTAAGTTACTCTGTCACTGGCACAGTTACTTTGCACAGGGAACTGATAAGTCATTTTGCTGGTTTCACTTGTTCATTCTCCAGAAGGATTTTCTTCTGTTGTGTTCTTGGCGCAGCTTTCTCTTACTGATTTCTCCTAAATGCAGACAATGTTAAAGAAATGAGACTCCAAGTGATTCCAGGCAGTATACAGTCAATGGACAATATTCTTAATTAATAAACACAGTAGGTCTCAGCCAGGATTAAGTGCTTAGTTCTAAGTGATTTATCAAAGATTAAATGACGTTAATCTGTCTGCAGAGCACACTACTGGAGATGGGGTTTTCAGACAATATTTTCTCATGTATCTGTGTACGGAAAGCCAGCAGGAAAAATTCTGACCACATTTACACACATGCAACTCAAGTTTGCAGTTAACTGAGTGCAAAGTGCTGTCCTGCATACACAAATATAATGGAAAACGTGCATTTTATAAGGATTGGACTACTGGTTTTCAGCATGGTTTTATTTACTGAAAGCTAACATGATATATGGTAATTGTTTGTGCAGTTCTGAGTCTTTGTTGACGTAGGCATGCAGTCACAAACCCACTGCCAGCACATGGTTTCAATTTTTTCCCTTTGTTGCTTGCACGATTTGACACTTTATCCAAACCAAATCTTTTTTGAGAACTGATTAATGAACATTCTCTGATTTACAACAAGACTGATTTACAGAGCATTAATAAAGAATAACAAAG
The DNA here is from genome assembly GCA_013401255.1 of Urocolius indicus. Lineage (NCBI taxonomy): Eukaryota > Metazoa > Chordata > Aves > Coliiformes > Coliidae > Urocolius > Urocolius indicus. Next base: position 132,869 of record WBNH01005498.1, read on the forward strand.
TTTACTCAAAGATGACTTGCACGTTGCTTGTGGTGGAAGTGAACTAAATGTTGTGATCTTGTGAACTGTCAGCTTTGTGAACTGGCTGTGTTGATGTCTGCACATGTGCCTTCACTGAGACAGGGAGAATTGGGCAAAATGAGACACCTCATGATCTTCAGAAAATCAATGCACACTGCATCTGGCACCTCAACAAGACAAGTCCTTCTCTAATAGTGTTCTGGTGTGTTCCCTCCGCAGACATGACGCTTGTGGAAATGTAATTACACTTCATAAAAGAAAAAAGAACTACAACAGAATGGAAAAGAAACACCAACTCAGTTGACATGAGTAAAGAAAATATCCTGTAAGGCTGAATAACCACCATGTTACTATCAATTATATCATTCTTTCTGTAGTTCTGCTATTTGAATGTCCCATCCATTCAACTTGTTCAAATCCATTCTTTTGATCCTTTTTTTTCTGCAGCAAACCAAGTTTTCCTTGCATTTGTGTGTGTGGATGCACCACCTAGAGTCTGTCCCACATGACCATCTTTACTGGTTTGTGTTGCAGGTTTAGCAGACTGCAGCAGTGGAAGCTGCTTCCAGGTACCTCTTTCTCAGTGCACCTGCATCTTGACTTGGGAAAAGCATCCCAGTCTCAGTCCAGCTTGATGCTCAGCAAAGGTGAAATCACTGTAGATGACTGAGATTTTGGGGATGTTTTTACCTGTCTGCTATGCTCTGGGCTGTCAATGATATCTCATGACACAGGAGCCAGTTGATGTCTGCCAGATGGCATTGGCTCTGTCCCTTCCACTTAGGTTGGATTCAAACCAGTGATCTACAGCTGAAAAGTAATAGAGGCTGCAGCCAATTCCTTAGTTATGCAGACTTTCTGTACTGTGGTGAATGACTTTAGACTAATTTTCCTCACTTTTGCAGTCTCATTTTCTTGCTTCGCCCTTTGCAGCAAAATTCTCAAGGAACTTGTGCTCTTGGGGGCTTGGACTAGATGATCTTTCGAGGTCCCTTCCAACCCTGTGTGATTCTGGAAAGACGAGTGTTTCCTCACATAAGGCAGCCTAACCAAAGCAGTAGTGCTGGGGTGGGGGGAAAAGTATTAAAGAAGTAAAAAAATACTAAACTCCTGTTGTACCACAGGCAGCTTGTATTTACTCACTCAACAGCCCACATATCTACTTGCTCTGTGCCTCACTCTCTCATTTGTGAAGTTACTAGCATTAAGACCTCTGTTGCCTTGTCTGCTTAGACTTTGAGCACTTCTGAAGGCGCTGTGCTCTGAATAGGACCATGCAGGAGCTGGAACAGAAGGACCAGGCTCTTTTTGGGTGCGTGGTAGTTGTACTTGTAAAACAGATGAGGTGCAGCTGAGCCCATGGTTGCATTACCCAGTTAACACCAAATCACACAGCGGTGCAGAGGCCTAGCTCTGCTGCTAAGTGTCGAAGGGATTTGTAGCACTGCTTGTTGTAACAAGGATTACAATTGTCAGCACAGCAGAACACCTACTTTTCATCTTAAATCACAAAACTTTGCTGTAAGGGGCTATTGTCCCCTTGCACGTGTTGCATTGCTCTCTCTGGCATTAAATTCTCTGAGCAGCAGCAGAATAACAAACTTGTGTGTATGTATTCTGTGCTAGTCCCTCTTCAGTGCTTAAGACAGAGTCTGGAAATAAGCCAAAAAGAAATGGGAATTTGTGGATCTGGATGATGTTTGGGTTTCTTTGGTTTTGGTGGTGGTTTGGGTTTTGTGTTTTGTTTTTTGTTTTGTTTTTTTTTTTTTTCAAATAACTTCCCCAAAGAGCTATCAGCTCAAATTTGGGATTCCTCCCTCAGTCTGAGTCGGTCTGTTTGACATAATTGGCATGCAAATGCGTGCTTAGAGAGCTGCAGTGCTCTCTCACTCTGCAGTGCTAAGAGAAGAACAGAGATACAAGGTGCTAACAGATTTCAAAAGTAAGGCTTGGGAAAACAGGGCTGAGCTTGAACTGCTTTTCATTAGCTTTATTCTTTAAAAGCAAGGCATGACAAAAGACTCAACTATTTACTTTTTTTAATCCCTTAAAGTGCCTGATACATGAAAAGGAGAGTAGGAGAAAATGCCTGAAAGCCTGATGGTGTGATACAGACAGAAAGCACAAGGTGATGATCATTAGTCAGAACAAGTTAAAGAAAAACATGCAGAAAACAAAATGAAGGGCTACTGTATCATTAGTTTTACTACTAATAGTTGCTGTACATGTTAAGGACGATCACGCTGAAGTTACTTTCACTTGCTGTTTGATACCAGCAGAGCAACAATACACCAAATGGTATTTGGTCATTTGGGAAATGTTATTTGGTTATTTGATTCTGTTATGTAGAAGTACGGACCCAGACTTAAAATACCATGTGGTTGGCCTCTCAAGAGATTACCATAGAGTAGTCACTGGAAATACCAGGCTTTGCTTGCTTTTTGGATGAGGAACTTTTCCAAGGCACATGGTATTCCTGCCACAAGACATTGCCACGAGCACTGTCTCTGGGGCCTCAGCTGCTTTAGAAATGGAAGCAGTTCCTCTGCTAGCCAGTGACAGGCTTACTACCTCACTACAGGTGCAAACATCTGTTAGGCTGCTCGCTATAGCAAAGTGTCCAAGTTGCTTAGTTAATGTCTTGCATCAAGAACATCCTAGTTGCTTGCATACAGCAGTGTGGGAAGGATTAGAAATGTAATGGGGACCTTGTTGTTGCTATCATTTCTAAGTCAATAGAATTGAGATACCAAGGGAGCCAATAACAGCAGAAAATGTTCAGTAGGTTGTTTGTAATGCTGTACAAGTTTACTCCTTCCCCAACAGCAGAGTTGATCCAAGGGATAGTGGAATCACCAAGAAAGTTCTGAGTCAGCAAAGCTTTGAATAGTTGTTATATCAGAGTAGACTCAAGCATATGAAAGCACTTAAACAAGTATGCAGCTGTTAGCATGTGAATAGTTTTGATAAGAAAGACAAATTTCTCTATAATGCAATGCTCAGGCCTCCTGAGATCTCAAAAATACGCTTTACTGAAATTGGTTTAGTTTTAGTATTCGGGCTGTGTCTCCTGGGCCTCTCCTACCTCACTCAGTGTGTCCCTAGCAACCTGACTTGAACGGGATTGAAAAAGACATTTCCAGATCTGGCAGCACATGTGCTGGGAATGAAGACAGACAAGCTGGAGAGTAGAGTGTGCTGGACCACAGTCTATAGTTGACGCTTCCAGTGAACTGTTTTGTGGCTGGAAGTGTCAGTTGTCATGGAAGTAGGCATTGATGAGGATGAGCAACCACCTGAGAAAAGCTTCGTCCTCTTTCACACAGAGGTCAGGATGTGTAGAGAAATCTTTAGTGCCTAGCACTGCTCCTCGGAAGTGGTGACAGGATAAGGAATGTGATCCAGATTTACAAATGCCAGTAATAAGGAGGAGGAGCAAGAAAGGAATTGTCAAACAAAACCAAGAAAGCAGGGCTTACTAGAAAAGGAAAAAAAGAAAAAGAAAAAACCAAGAGACATTAATCAGCTGACAAGCACAGACCAGGGGCCTGAAGGGAGACAGTAGGTGCTGTCTTTCTACTCTGCATGTTCACAAGCTGCTGCCCAGCTCAGTGCTGGCCTCTGCCTACCACCGTGATACAACTTTGCTTATAGCAGCTGGCTCTATGTGTGTGTATGTATATCTATAAGGGACATTGACTTCGTTTTACTCCCTTTTCTTGTTCCTTCTGAAGTTGGATGAGAATGTGTAGAGCTGGGTGAGAACCAGTTTTCAGTGGTGGGCAACGCCACTCCTTTGTAGTGGTATTGCTGCTGTGTACTCAACTGGCACAGGGCAAGGGGAGGCACAGACAAAACAGATGCTTCAGTAGTTACTGCAGTTATGGAGTAGGGACTTCAGCATCACAAAATGCTCAGGGGACATTGCACCATTCTCTTGACACTTGCACAAGCACAGGACACCTGGCGTTCCTTATTGCTTACGGAGAAACTCAATGACCTATCTCATAAGTGAAGGTGCCAGGGACGGTCATTGCTGCATCAAACACAAAACCTGTTCCTGAAACAACTGCCTGTTCAAGCACAGATGTGGTGCTCGAGTGAGCTGAACTGTTACCTTTCATCATTTTGTGTTATTTTGTGTGTCGCCATCCTTAAGAGACCCAATTTTCCACTCTTGGGGAGAGGCCTTTCCGTGGGTGTTGGTGTGGAGCAATGAAGACATCCGGTGGCTGGTTGTGTTAACGGCAAGTGAGTGCGTGTTTCTCTCAGGGAGCCTCACTGAGGTTTTATATAGCCAAAGGTGCCGTAACAGATCTAGTTAAAGTTTCATGTTGCAGCCACCCACCAAGGCTTAGAAGCACATGACTCCCACATACAACACTTCCTTACACTATGGGGACTGAGTTACCAAGCTGTCTCACTCATTCCTGTATCCCTGAATCCAATCTTCATAGGGAGGAGGTTTCAAGGTTGTTATATTTTTATTCCCTTCCCCCAATTTCCCACATAAACATCAGCTTATGAGGATTTCTCCTTGAAGGCTGATAACCAGTGGACCAGATGCTCTGGTCTTTTCCTCTGGGACTCACAGCTACAAGTGCTACCAGTGACCCTTGAGGACTCCATTAAAAAAAAACCCAACCCCAAACCGCATGCTGTTTTCCCATAGCCCATCACTGTGGCAACTACAGTCTGTCTTTGTGCTTCATTCATTTTCAATTTGGCCAGCCCCGCCACTGATATATGGGCAAATGAGGAAGCAGCAGAAGAGAAAAGCATACTTGACAGAGGAGCCCAGCAAATAGAAACTGTTAGGTTACGCTGTCAAGCTCAAGTGTGAATAGTGCTGCACCTGGGGAGTGCTGACAAAGAGGCTGCATTCATGCCCAGGCCCTCGTGTGTGGGAAGCCAGCGGACGTAAAGGAGTTGCCGTGTCAAGAGCATGATTCAGGAGACCTTCCTTGTTTGGGATTAATCATATAAAAGGGAGACGTGAGTAAAAATATCCTGTTCACAAGAATAGCCCATCGGCTGGATGCATGCGTTGGTATGAGGCGAGCGGAGCTGCCGAGAGGCCCGAGACATCTGGGAGATGAATCATCCCCATCCAGAACTGGAGCAATTAGCTACATTTAGACCAGCAAAAGGCCTTGAAAGGTGTCTAATTGAGTGGCTTGCAACTGCGCCAGGAAACAATGTGGATTTGACAAGAATCCCATAATTAATTTCTCTATTGACCTAGTGGGACACCATTTGCTAATGTGGACATATTATCCTAGATAACTAATTCAATTCTTACAGCATCCACTGCAGACATAAGTGTTTTGTTAACCAGGAAGAAAGTAAAGGGGGTAGTTAATGGCAAGGCTTTCTTGCAGCCCATTATTATATCTGTGACCATTTAAACATAAAACGGAGTTTTTAGCAAGGTCAAGGCCACACATTTCTTGAGAGCATAAAGTTCAAAACTCTACCCTGGCAGCCCCCATGGTTCTGAACCACTGTGTTAAGCTACTTTAAACAAGCACACATTTACTCGAGGACAAATTTAGAAGCTTAATAAAGGAAGATATGTCAAATCCAATTTATAGGAATTAAGAAAATAGAAGCAAATTATGTTCTAGGTAGGTGTGCAAACTTAATTTCCCAAGAAAAATAGCAATCGTTTCCTTTATAAATACTAAAAGTAAAAGCTTTTGAGCTTACTTTAAATATTTTTTCAACAATGACAATATTTTTTAAACATCAGTCTTTATTATATGGAATTGTAATATGAGTATTCAAATTCCTGCTTTTAGTTGGACCAAGAATGTGATGGCTAGACCTGAGAACTTGTTGGCAGATGATGATTGGCAAGATTAAGCCAGAATTAATTTGTGAAATCCAGAGCTTTGCAATGTATCGTTAATTATCTCTGTGTGTGTGTGTGTGTGTGTGTGTGTGTGTACATGCATTGCAACCCAGGAGGAATAGCTTTTATATAACAAGTCGAGAAAATAAACAGTAGTATTCTGTGGAGAAAGGTCTAACTCCATAAGCAGGGAGGCAGAAATAAGTCCCCCTTCATGATGGTGAATTTTGTTTTTTTCTTGCTGGTTGTGTTAGAGGAACTCTGTATCTTAACTAGTCCCATTGGGCCTGTGGCTTTGCTATCAAAACCATTTGCTGAACAAAAGAAGTTTGTGTAGGATTGACTATTAGGAAGAGTCTTACAGCTGCTCCTTCACAGTGGCCAGATGCAGAGCTGGGCTGCAAAGCAGTGCAGTTACCTCTGGATAAGTAGAGCCAGACAGGCCTAAACTCATAGTCTGAGACAAATTTAGAGTAGATAAGCTGGAGAGGACTTGTGATAACTTCCAAGACAGGTGCCTATTAATACAAGGGATGGCTTGTTTTATCATTTTAGTGAATGCCAAAGAAGCCCTAAAGGATATCTCCCCTTCCACCCTCACTGGCATGAATACAAACTCTCCTTGTCCCCATCAGACTCAGCCTTGAGTCTGGCTCAGTAAACTTTGTCTGTTGCTCAATGTTTGTGGCAGTGGTAATGACTCAAATTAGCTCCATGTTTTACTTCAGGGGGTAGGATTAGGGAAGAAGGTTAGTGTGATGACAGAAGGATTATGTGGCTCTTCAGTAGGCAGCACAGAGAACTGAGGGGGAGGCAAAGGGAGAAGCTGGAATGCAGACCCCTGCCCAGGGCAGAGCTCATCTACCTTGTATTCCAAGGACTCTTGACTCTAGATAAAATCTACTCTGAACAGAACAAATGCTGAATTTTGGTGACAAGAGCTGCAAAAGTACATCATCTATAATTATGTCTTCTAGAAGTTCTTTTAAGGCAATATAGCTTTTTCAAAGGCATTTCCATGAAAACTGTTCATTTCCCCTTTCCCCCCCATCCCAAAATGAAGCCTTCAACACTCAAGAAGGAACAAGGAAGAGCAGGTTTTTGGGTCTTGCATTGCCTTTCATTTATTTGTTTATCTTTCACTTTAAAATAAATAAGTTCATTCACCAAGGTCAAAACAACAGAGCTGCTCTAGAGGGGAGTAATCCCTTTTCCTGACCTAAGTGACTCCATTAAAAGGTTATCCAGTGGACTGGAACACAACTCATTGAAGTGACCAGATTGCTTCTATGACATCCCTAATACATAAGCTTAGAAAGGAAAGCAGAGTGATTTCTGTCACAAGTGGCTGAGCCTCCGAGAAGGGGATGGCAGCTTGTTCCTGCTGAGAAGCAGCTGACAGCGAGAGCCTTGTGGGGCTGGTAGCAGTAGTGGCATCTTGATATCAGGAACTTGAGGGATTATGTATACAGCACAATGGTGAAGTTGCTGTTGACTCTAAGCAGTTTCTGTCAGCAGCAACAAGAGTAAAAATTAAGAATGAAGTAGAGCTTAACTGGTCAGAGTCCACTGAGGAGCTGAGGCCCTTGGCCTCAAAGCTGAATTTCAGCCTAAGTGTCCTCCTGTAATGCACAATGCTCATGTGATGTCAGAAAAGTGTTTACATTTTAATTCTACTTATTTATTTTAATAATTAAAGTAGCAGTTCAGAGGTTTTGCTTGCTTGTTTTTTAAGTAAGCAGTTGTAAGCTGAAGTTTAGCAGTGCTAAGTGAGGACAGCCAATAGAGCAGATGTTATTGCCATACACAGCATGAAAGTTTCATTTCATCATGCTCTGGTAATGCAGAAGAGGATTGGCAGAAATGGGCAGGGTTTCTTTTGTACCCAAGTGGGTTCAGAATTTCCTGGGTATCATGAAGAAACAAAAAGAACTAGGGACTCATGTGACAGATATAAGCATAAAGGGACCAGCAGGTTTTACTCCATTAGATTTCGGATGGATCTCCCCTATGACTGCTGCAGGTTCTGGATGTGGCTCCCAGCTCTGGGGTTAGCTGTGCTGAGGACACAAACATGAGCAAGAGGAAGACATTGTGCAAGATCTCCTCCATGCTTTTCCTCACGAGGAGAGAAGGGATGCAAGCTTGTTTGCCTTGGGTAGACAAGTAACCCACTTTTGCTATGAGGACAAAGGCTGAACTTCTCTTGGGCCCAGAAATGACAACACTTCTGGAAATCCTGATGAAAGAATTAATTCACAGGCTCCAGGTTCCTCAAAACAGCTCAGCTGGGCTGGGCTGGGCTGAGCTTTCTACAAGCTGTGTTTTAATTTATCCAGGAAAACTTTGTTGTCCTTCCTGCTTCCCAGCAGCAATTATGGGAAAACACTGGAGAATTAGTGGTACTCATCTACTCACTACTCAAATGTCTTGTCTGAGGGCCAGCCAAGGCAAGCTAAGAAGCCCACCCATTTCACTTAAGAATTCTTCTTCTGTGTGAGGTGGCAACTCAAGTTACAGCATGAGCTAACTTTGCAGTGAAAAGGTGTTTAAAAGCAATTTTCCTAAGGCCTTTCAAGTTTTGGAGGAAACATTAGAAATAGGTCACTGCTTCCTTTCACAATGAAACGATGGCTTTCAGTAATGTTACTAACAAAGCTTGTTTAGATGGAATAGGAAACACAGAATGAAACAATCACATTTTGATCATTCATACTAACAGCTGTGGAAATGATTGTAAAGCTGTGGGTTTGGTCCACTGTTATGTGAACAGACTTTATGATGACTTCTGTTTATCTTTCACGTACAGGAAGATGTGTCCAGGAGTGTGTTTTGTAATACTACTGGACTCTTTGTAACGTGAGACCTCCTTAAAGCAGTCTATTAAACCCTAGCAGAAAAGGGGGAAGAGACCACTGCTTTCTGTGTGTGAATTATGAGGTGTGTGGATTAGCAATGGGAATATTAACAAGGCTTTACTGTAGTACTTCACACAGTGCATTAGGTATTCTGTCAATCTTACTGCTGCGGGAGGTCACCAAATCAAACGTGTGAGCAGACAGGGAAATGGGATGGGGAACTCTTCTGCCACAGGAGTTGACATTTCCTTAAACTTTGCTTACAAATTGCTTGATTTGGTGCATCAATGAATAGCTTCAATGTAAAAAAATTCCTCCCCCACTCTCCTCCTGGTCAAGCACCTGAGTCAAGGTGCATCAGTGGAACTGTCAGTTTTATCTCATGGTTATTGCAAACTGTAAAAATGGCTTAAAAAAAAACCCAACCTAAACAGTTTAGGTTTGTGAGTCCTATGTGATGCTCTTCACTATCTTCCTAAGGGCAAAAGTCCTAGAAATTCTTACTGACTTTAGAGGTGGTAGAGCTGAAGGCTGTCACTTTGTGGATTTAGGAGACCAATTCAAGCAGCACATCTCCGAAATAACTTCCTGGAGGTCACTTGGTCTGAATGTCTGAGAATGCTCCCATAGACTGAGGCAAGCTGGTGAATCCCAAGAACTGTATTCCAGAGGCTGAGCCGTTCTTCCTAAGGGCTCACATTATCTCTAGCAGCAGAGGCCTTTCTCCACCCATAGGTAAACTTCTCTGACCTATTTTGGGGAATCTGTGTCAAATAACTAGTAATAATGGCTGTCGAGGGAAACAAAATTATTTGCCTGACAATTGAGTCATCTTTGTTTCATCTTCCCACAGCTATGAATTTGCTTAAATTGCCTGCATCCTTTGTATGACAGTTGTCCCCCTGCCTCTGCTGTTGCTTCCCGTCTGGTTTACCTCTGGACTGGAACTCTGCTTGTATACAGTTGAATTCTTTTTCTTTTTTCCTAGTTGCTGGGAAAATGCTGTTGTTCTTGTAGTTAATTTGTTGTTCCTTCCCACTGCATGAGATCATCTACTTCCAGATGTCTTTTTGACTTAGATGTCAGTGATTCAGTCCTATCTGAAACTGACATCTGAGTCTTCCCCACACGAAAAGGAGCACGCGTTGGAAGGTATCATCATCTGTACATAAGACTCATGTAATCTTTCATCTGCTTAGCATTTGTTGTCCTACAATTAGACTCCATTCTTAATAACCTAATTACAGGCTTTTCTTCAGCAGCTCAGGGGAATATGTTGGTGAATCACGGGTAAAAGGGGCAAAGGAAAATTCTGTAGCTATACGGGCAAAAGGTTGGGATGTGACAATCCTCATTGTGTCTCTGGAAACAGGTTAGTGGGATCTTCCTCAAAGGTTACAAATGCATTTAATGCACCATATTTCCCTTCACTGTTTATACAAATTGCAACGTCTGATAGAAATATCCCTAACATGTACCTTCTAAAAACAACTGTGCATCTTCTGTCTCTGTGGAGAACTTTTCAACACTAAAAGCAAACACAAGTTACCAATTATTTACTTTGTGTTTGCATTGGGATTTTATTGCTAAATTGCTATTCTGATTTGCCACAGAGAATGCTTTCAGTTATTTCTCCAGCTTTAGTCAAAGAACAGCCATCACAGTGGTACTGGTGGCATGCTGGGTAATACAGGCAGCTGTGTTTAATGCACTGCGCTGGAATCTTCTTGAAAAAGTTACTCTGCTACTTCTCATGCAGTTCCATTTAGCATCAACCACCTGCATTTGGACAGATGTGTCCCATCCTAAAGGCAGACAAGCATGAGAAAAGAAAGGGAAAGGAATAGAAAGAGAAAGGGACTTTCTCAGGGTCGCCCAGCTGTGCCAGGAAGAGAACTAACCTGCCCTGTTTGCAGAGGCTTATTTCACCTGGAGTTGCAGATATAAATGCTGCTCTGTGGGAAGAGGAAGAGTGTGGTTGTACGCATTCATCTGGCAGGCTTGAAAGCTCACAAGGAAAACACTGATGGAAAGCACCCTGTAATGACTGCCTGACGTGGTGTGTGTGACTTCAGGTGCTAAACTTGACTCAGACTCTGAGTTGGAAAGCAGACATTTCCAGGGCTGCACGCCTGCTGGGCACTTTGGTATCTTTTTGAGCCTGTATTTTGGATCTTACACGTTCCTGGATATGTAATATCAGCTTTCTGAAAGAGGCACTGAAATGCTGCTTTTTGAGTTGTGCCCAGGCCTGTCATTAGCCAGCACTAGCTTGCCTTTGCTCTGCATTGCTTTGTATGTCTCTATTTAAGGCCTTTCTCCTCTGGCTGCAAGTGGGCCAGAGACCTGATTTTTTGTCTCTCTTAATTATCCTGATAGATCTCAGCACTTGTTACTTATGCAATAACAAATTGCCTAAATTCAAGCCTCAAGTGACAGCTCTTGGCAATTTCTAACCACCTCTACTTGAAAACATCCACATTTTTCCAGCTCTTGTGCCCAGTGCACGCTGCAGCCAAGATCACAGTTCTGAGAAGGTATATCCTACATGCACTGAGTAATGCAATGTTTATCACTGAAGATAAGGCATACTTGGGCTTTGTCTTCTGTTAACACACTCAAGCAGGCTAGATCCTTACCTGATACCATTTAAAGTAGCTCTGTCCAAATCAATGCCAGTTTACACTGTTTAGGTAATATCTGTATGTTATTAATCAGGGCTCAGATAACGTTTGCAAGAACTCCCTTCTCAAGCCAGAAGAGAAATAGCTAAATAAGATACAAGCCAATAATGGGTGCAGGAGGCCAGAAATACATACTGATGTGGAAATGTCTGAGATGTAATTGTTGGCAGTGGTATGAGTCTGATTTGCTGAAGGCCAGGTGGTACTTCCAGGCACAGGAGGTTAGCACTGGGATTTGGGGTCAGCAACCCATTGCAGGCAGCATCAGGAAGTTAAATCTTAAGCTTTGTCTATGCCTGGAAATTAATCAAAACAGCTATTCCAGAGCTATCTGGAATAGCTATTTTGGTGTGTTTCCAAGTGCAGGCTGCTTTGAAATGCTACTGCTTTAAGCTGTTTGGCTTTTATTTACAGTAAGAAATAAGGGTAACAGCCCACTAGAAGCTTGAAGAAATGAGGGATGTTTAGAATTGAAAAAAAAAAAAGATGGGGTGGCCTGTATTTTATTACAAAGAGTAACTGAGGATCATTGCTTTGCACAAAGGGTAAAGGTGACACTGGAATGAATTTTCTGGTTGTGCTCTGAGAGTTAATGATACTGTGTAATGAGGATTTTCTACTATGTACAGACTTCTGCAGAAGAAGGGATGAGAATTTTCTTCTCTTAGCTTGTAGGACAGTTGGCAATGAGGTTAAATGTGATCCCAGAATGGTCAGACTGAATAGCAGGAGGAACTTTCTGGCATTAGGAACAGTACACTACCAAGTGGCTGCCAGGGAAGCTCCATAGTTAGGAACTGCACGTATTTTAAGAACAAGATAGAAAATAACTGTTTAGAACAGCCCAGAGAGCAGTGACTCTGCCTTGGAACAGTGGATGGGTGCAGAAATGTGCTAGCACTTACTTTTTGGGATCTCTCAGTTCCCAAGGTGTGTTTGGACTCTGGATACACCCTGAGAACACAAGGTAGGATGTGTCCTGCACTACCCTCACTACCTTATTACATCTCTCCTGGGCCATTTATGGTATTTGCATGCAGAAGAGGCTGCACTCATCCTGGGATGCTGCAGGGATGAGGAGAGGTCTCTAACAGTGTAAGATGTGCTACTGAGTGCAAAGAGAGATGCTCTGCAGAGAACTTGTGTGGCTATTAGGATGTTACAGGAAGCTGCTGTAATAAAGGCTCTAGGAATAACTGAAATTTGCAGAGGCACCGTCAGAAGGCAGCAGGGTCCCAGCTGTTTGTGTGCTGCTAGCAAGAGGTGTTGAGCCCTGTCCTCCAGCCCTGCATTAGCAGCAGCCTGCACGTGGAGTGACCACCTGAAGCGTCGTGCAGGCCAGTCTGTGGGGACTAAGGGCTATTTGTCTTTTGGAGAACTGGAGTGCACCATTTCAAGCAGATGGATCTATCTTCTGGAGGTATTTCCTGACAGTTTCTTTGAAACTTGAATTTGAATAGGCTTAAAAGACTTAAATTTCCAGAAAAATCCTCACTTCAGCCTGAAAGAGGGCTCTGAAATGCTCAGTCTATGTCTTTCCTTTGCCATGGGAGCTTTTATCATGATATGTTTGACATATGTGTGTATTTACAGCTCTCTGAGTGAGCCCAAGTGGCAAAATGAATACTGCCATTCCTGCAGCTTGACTGAGAGGTGGCCTGGGCCTGAAATGTCTGCTTCACCCAGGAAACCCATTGCAGGATGCCTGGAGTTGCAATCAGGCTGGCCCAGGGTTGTTTTCAGAATGTCAGTCTGCGCAGGATGCCCCACAGCTCCACCACTGCCTGTGAAGGCTTTCTCAGTGCCCTGTGGAAGACAGGAAGAGCAGTGGCTGCCCCAAACCCCTACAGCATCCTCTCACCCTCTCTGGAAATGCACACAGCAGCTCAGTCTGCAGATAGCCAGCTTTTGGGGAGAAGGAGAGCAAATGTTAAACGCACTAGTGGCTAAGGTAAGTGTTGACTGTAACAGGTACCTTAATGATGAATGACATGAATGGATGATCACTCCTGCCACAGCAAATAAACTCTGTCACACGGAATCTGGCGTTTTCCAGGGAAATCAGCTTTCCCTGCAGGCTGCCAGCAGCAAATGAGCTTCATAAAGCACCTGCAGATCTGAGCGTCAAGCAATTATTCCACTATCTTGCCTAAAAACAAAAAGGGCTCTGCCCTCTGGTCACCTCCGACCTTTTCCAGCTAACATAAACTAATTATATTTGCGGCAGGACGAGGAAGGGGGTGGGGGGAAATCCCACCACCCAAAATGCTTCTGGGGGTTTTGCAAGGGGCTGTCGGTGGTACTGCCAGGTTTACGGGGTGTCTTATGGGTCCTTCATCAGCTGATAGAGCCTGGGAGCTTCCTCCCTCAAGAGCTTAGAGATGCAGGGGGGCTGAGCCCTGTCTGCAGGGGGAGAGGGGCTGGGAGCTGGGCTGAGCCCTGGCTGCCCCGGGAACAAGAGCTCCTTTGTTCAGCATCACTTAGCAGCAATTACAGACCGTCAAAACAGTTTTTGTTTTACGACAACGTGTTAATGGGCCCACGGTTGGGTGTGAGAAGTAACCCAAGCTGCATGCACTGAAGCGAGGTTAGAGGTTAATTGACACTTTCTAACACAGCGCATGAGATTTTTGCAACCTTTTGCAGAGAGGGAAGTGGGGAACAAAAAGGAGATAATGTGATACAATTAGTTGGAAAGCAGGAGGGTCAAAATTCCCAGATGGAAAGGAAAACTGGCCAAGTGAATCAGGCCAGATGGGCCACCTGGACCACAACGAATGCCAAAAATAGCTTGGGTCCTTAGTCTGGTGGAGCAGGCAGTAGGTGGTATATCTGTCCTTCACAGGGGATTAGAAAATAAAAAGGCAAAAAGCAAGGTCAACATTATAAACAGCAGCAACCTGTTGCAATTTATATTCCAGATCTATAATCATTAGTTCAGCTCATGCTTTTTTATTTCAAAGCAGCCCCTTTCAGACATGCTCACAGTACCGGTCTGCTGATACACTCTCAGCAATCCCCTGTCCAAACCTCTGGAGCATTAGTAACTCAAGTATTAACAGTGGAAGACAGGTTTGGTGGCAGGGGTTACCCATGGTCAGAGTGAGGGTGTTTCTCTGTACCCAAAGTAACCACCTGCTCCTCACTGGCTTCCCTCTGTAGCCAGTGACTGTGTGGATGCCGTGCCTGGAGTTGGGGATGATACTGGTTACAGTGCTCAGATATGTGGCTCTGGGTTTTCCTTCCTTGGAAGATCACTAAGGCTAATGCCTGCATCCCCTTACTTGGGGCTGCTTTCTTTCTCCTCTGTACTTTGTCATTTTTCAAGACCTCTGCAGGGTGATACGTGTAAAACCAGAAAAAACTGTCTTGTATTTGCCTCCCAGCTTGCACTGGAAATGAACTGCAAGGTGACTGGAAGTGCCAAGTCATTCTGGCATCTTTTCAGTGCTTATCTGTTTCCCTAGAGCCAATGTGATTAGTTTCCTTCACTACCTCGAGACCATACAAGCTTCTCCTGCTAAATCTGAATCATCTGCTGCAGGTGCCTATAACTCCTTTTCTGTGTCACATCCGAATGTTTGGGGAAGCCACAAATAAGGATTGTGACATATGTGGAATGATGCCACTCACTTCCATTGCATATAGCTGCCTTTTCCCTGCTGCCTCACCAGCTTGGACATGCCCAACCTGACAGCCCTCAGTTGCTGCTTTCACCCTCCAGTGGACTGAATAAGGCTGATGCCTAACGAGAAGCCACTGCCAGCCCTTGGGTACCTGGTACAAGGTCAGTGAAGCCCATCTGGGCTTCATTAATGAGGACTGGCCTGGTGGAGAAATAACATTGGCAGGGGGACAGTGGCACTGTGGCAGCCTTCAGAGTGTGAACCACCAGCTCTGCAGCAAGGGAAGTGCAACCAGTTAGTAGGGCGGTGGATTGCCAAAGCTGAGGCCAACTTTACTGGCCCAGCGTCTCTTTTTTTCTTCCCCTTATGCCTAAAAGTAAATGTGGGGAGAAGAAAAGGGCAGGAGGAGAAACGAGGGAGTAGAAAAACTCAGACAAAAGTGAAAAGGGATAACAGAAGTGTGAGAAAATTGATTCCTTTTTGCATCTTTATGTGCTCAGTCTAACTCTGATGTTCAAAATGGCCTTGTGACAGCAGGAGAGAAAGAGGAAAGACAGACAAGACTGAAATAAAAGCAGAGACTAGCCATTTGGAAGGTGTCAATGAGAGAAGGGACCATGATTCAGACAAGCCTGACTGTCCTCTAGCAGGATCTCACTGTGTAACCAGAACACTGCTAGGTGTTAAAAGTTGCATACAACAGAGTTCTAGGAATGAGAATCATCAACAGGAAACAGTATAAACCCATCATCTTTTAAGGAAGACCTTAGGCAGACAAATCTCATAGCTTTGTGTTCATCCAGGATCCTTTCCTTTGCTGTAAGTATTTCCACGGCAAGCGCTCTTCAGAAGATGCTGCTGTGAACTCATTGTGAGGGTATTTCTGGTATACAGTGAGTTAGAGTCTGGAATCACCATAGCTTCATTTGTACCCAGGTGTGAATCTCAAATGAACACTCTACATGACTCTCCCTGGCTCTTCCTCAGCTCCAGCCTCTGCTAGTAGTTGCTCATAGGGCTGCACTTACCTGGTGGCTGGGGAAGCCAGAACAGAATAAAGGGAGCTAAAAGGGACAGCTTTGACTATATTACAAGACAAACTTGTCTGTTACTCCAGGACAGCTCGTCTTGTCACAGAGTATCTTTAAGAAGGAAGAAGGGAAAATGGTGAGAGGGACATTCATGGGAAAGAGCTGGCTGCAGCTCCTTCCACACTGCACATACCAAATACTGTGCCCTTAGTAACACCATAGGCAATAGCCTGCTTTTACCTGGGTCACAACACAAGACACTGGAGGTGTGCCTTTGCCCTTCAGCTCTGCCACTAATAGCAATGCTTTTATCCCAGATACTGGGTGGGATCTCATACTGCTGCTTCAAAAGATACTCAGAGTAGAATTCATCTACATTAATTCTATTAATCCACTCCTAAGATAGCCAGTGTAGCTCACAAAAAAACAGGGATAAATTATTTTCCTTTAATTTAATGGATTTTGTTAATGGTCCTTGCTGTCGATGATTCGTTTGTTGGTTTATTGGTGGGTTTTCATTCTCACTGAAGCATCAGAGACTGGGTCCAGCTGAAAGTAGGATGTGGACTGACATGTACTGGTGTTCCTGCTGCTCCTGAGCAAACTTCCCAGTATCTGTCTTTGCCAAAGAGGAGTAAGAAATGTCACCTTGATTTTATTTTCAGTTTTGTGGTAGTTTGTACTAAAAGCCTGAGATTTTCCTCCTTAACATCAGGTGGCTTTTATCTTCTGGCACATAGGAAAAAACCTTTTGGGGATTTCTCTTGAGTCCACACTTGGTTGTTGGAGGTCTGCAAGAGGGTGTCCTCTCTAGTCCATAATTCATTTAACCTCTTCATTTTATATGTTTAGGAAGGAGGGGGGAAAAAAGCATTGAACCACTTTTGAGCAGGTATTTTTTTGAACTTAAATTTTCACTGATCCTGGCTATTACCACAGTTCAACTTTCTTTTCTCTCTTTTCTAAGGTCAACTGCCTTTTCCTTTGTGTTTTTTCTTCTTTGCTGCATTAAAGATCTCTTCAGTATTTCAACTACATGAGTAAAAAAAACAAAACAAAACAATGGCTCATTTTCTACTAATATAAGTTGATAAGACTGATGTTGTGCGGGGTAACACGGCGAGGCGGCTGCAGGGAAAGTCCCTGTGAGGCGTTCTGGAACCTTCTCCCGGCCCTGAGGTGACGCGGCAGCTTTTGGTGGGAACAGGGAAAGGAAGGAGGGGCACAAGATGGAGGCGACACGGGGCACAAGATGGAGGCGACGCAGGACACAAGATGGAGGCGGCCCTGAGAGACCCGCAGTCCATGAGGAAGGAGGGGAGGAGGTGTGCCGGCCCTGCAGCCCGCAGTGACATGGCGGCTGTCCCCAGCACCCACAGAGGGAGATGAAAACCCGGAGGGGACTGAAACCCGCCCACAGCTCCGGGAAGACCCCACGGACTCTGAGGGGTCGAGGCGGGATGGGGGAGACACACAAGGGAGGAGCTGAGGAGCAGCTGCAGCTTCGGGATGGGCCCATGGCACAGAGCTCAGTGCAGGACTGCCCGGCGTGTGAGGGACCTGCAGCGGAGGAGGGAAAGGACGAAGAGTCCTGCCCTGAAGAGGAATCAGCGGCAGGAGCCATCGCTGAGGGCTGGACCGCAGCCGCCATGTCCCACCCTGCGCGCTCACGCGGAGCTGCAGGTACCGACATGGGCGTGTGAGGGCAGGGAAAAGAGGTCTGAAAGGGCTGGTCCTATGCCTCATCGTCATCCCCCCTTGATTTATTTTATTGTGCTTTTGGTTGCTGGTAAATTAAATGAATTTTATATTCTTTCCCAAGTAAAACAGTTGTGTTTTGCCCAGGACCATAATTGAGGAGGGAGACCTCCCTGTCCTCAAATGTTCTCCTTGATGCCCTCAGTGACCTTTTCCTCATCCTGCTGTGGGTGGTGTGAGGGGGAGAGTGAGTGAGAGTCCCTGTGGGCCTTAAACCCCTACGCATGGCTGTATCAAACACAAATTGAATTAACGTTTTGAAGCAGAAGAGCTGCATCTTCACCTTGTGTAACAGCTGGAGGTCCATCTCCTAGTAAAAAGCACTGCTTGGTTTAAGCTAGTTTCTCCCACGATTTCTGACTGGTAAAAAGGGGCTAAACTATTACAATAAAGAACACATCTCTGAGGCTGTTGTGTTTCAAGTATAGTTTGGCACTATAAATGGTATTTAAGGTACAGCTGCTGCAAGGTGTGGTATAGATTTGCCTTTGTTGGATGGCTGTTGTAGTTGGGAGAAGTGCTGTTGGAGCACGCTGGTGTGAATAGATTTCAAGTGCTTGAAAAACAAGCTTGCAACAGCAGCAATGTGGATTTCTATATGCCCTCATCGTGAAGGTCGTACCTGTTAATTGTAAGTGACATGTCTCAGGAGAGGACTGTAAATAGATGGTCTCTGTATGTGTGTATACAAGGTGGGAAATGCTCCTAGTACTGATCCTCTTGGTTTTCCACCCTGGGAGGAAGCAGTCATAACCTGATACCACAAACAGGTAACTCAGCCGCACTTCCTTATCTTTTTGAGTACAAGAATGTGTATGCCAGTTTTCTTTTGAATAGCTCTTTAGATATTAAAGCCATATGATTTAGTTTGTTAGCAGGTAAGGTTAAGAACATTGCTTGAACAGTAAGCCAATTAATAACTTTGAATTTGGAACACAGCAGTGAGGTAGGATCGATGGTCAACTCATTTCTCTGCTGTGGGTGTTCAGTAGTAGCTGAAGATTTCCAACAATAAATACTGGTTTTAAAGTTTGTGAAAAGCACAATACGGAATAAAAATAAGGTTACTTAGCCAATGAAACAGTTTAGTCAGAACAAAGTACTTCTTTTAAGTCCAGGAATGACAAGAAAATTTCATGTCCTTACATTGCCTGCTTCTGGAAAGAAGGTTTAATTCATTTGATGTGAATTATTGCTACCCTGTGCTTATGCTGTCTTTCACTCGAACATCTTCTTGAAGCATTACTTGATTGTCAGCTTCCAAAATAAGATGAAATTTCAAAATTGAGAAAAGTTTGATCAGATCTTACAGGATAAATATAGAAATGGAAAGAAATCTCCAAACTGAAGTGTGCTATTGACTTTTTTTGTTTAGTTGTCATTTGTTGGTGCTTTGCTTCTGTTTGTTTAATGTTTTTTTGTTAACTTGAGAGTTTGATTACTAGTTTGATTACAGAGCTATTCCATGTTGATAGTGCTCTAAAGGAGGGGAGAGGCAGAGGGGAGATCTTATTAACTTTTGCAACTATCTAAAGGGTGGGTGTCAGGAGGTT
This sequence comes from Urocolius indicus, assembly GCA_013401255.1. Taxonomy (NCBI): domain Eukaryota; kingdom Metazoa; phylum Chordata; class Aves; order Coliiformes; family Coliidae; genus Urocolius; species Urocolius indicus. The sequence continues at coordinate 152,254 of WBNH01005498.1, forward strand.
GGAACATTGCTTTTTTCTACAGTAGCTAACAACAGGACAACAGGTAATGGGATGAAGCTGGAACACAAAAAGATCCACTTAAATATAAGGAAAAACTATTTCACTGTGTGGCACAGGCTGCCCAGAGGGATTGTGGAGGCTCCTTCCTTGGAGGTCTTTGAAACCCTCCTGGACACGTTCCTATGCCACCTGACCTAGGTGAACCTGCTTCTGCAGGGAGGTTGGACTAGATGATCTCTAAAAGTCCCTTCCAACCCTGCCATGATTCCATGATTCCATGATTACTGTAAAAATAAACAATCTAACATAAAGCAGTTCTATCCAGCACTGTGCAGTGATGCTCTTACAAGCAGTGGTTGGAGTTTTGCACCTATAGCATTACTTATGCATCCAGCTTAGGGATCTTGTGTGGAAACTGTTGTTTGAACCCCTGAAAGCTGAGTGTGGGATGAAGAGAAAAAAAGGTACGTTTTCTGAGAGGTGTGTGGGGGCGTCTAAATTTGCCACCTCAGTGAAGTCACCACCAGCTGCGCTGTTAAAAACCCTGGGCAGACCCGATAGCCCCAGAGCTTTAGTTTGAGGTGTTTCCAAACACACCATTCCCTGTCTGTTACCTCAGAGGGAACAGATGGAAAGTGTTACCAGTAAAGCACATTTTCATAGGCTTTCTGGTTCTCTTTAGCAAAAGCCTCACAAAAGTCTTCAGACAAATTAGTGCCTGAAGGTAGAGGAAGTCTTTAGTAGTGTTAGAGAACTGCTGACTCAGCCTATTCTCAGAGCAGTGTCCAAGGGGACCTGCTTTTTGCCTTCAGCGTTTCCACCATGGATGGTGATTCCTTCAGAATCAATTACATTACTCTCAAATGTCTTCTTAAGTTTAATGAGTCCAATTAAATCCTCAGAGTTACTCATGAGCCATAGTTCAACAAATGGCAGGTCTGGCCAACACAAGTCAGTGTATGACCCAAAGAAAGACTGTGTCAGATAAGCCTGGGATGTGCACTCCTGCATTGTTCGTCCTTGTAATGCCACAGCACACTGCTGAGCCACGCCATGTGAGGGGCATGCGGGTGTGGGATGGGCACAGGTTTTGTTTGGCCATGTGTTGATCTGTTCCCATTCCTGGTTCAGCAGCACATCTTCCCCAGCCACAGCTCCGTGCAGGGAACAGGGATGTGACTGCACTGCCACAGCAGAGGAGTAAAGGGCTTAATGGGAGATTAAACAGGTACACATGTCTATAGGTGTGGCTATATGCCCAGGATTAGCTGTAGAAGTTCAACAATGTTGTTATACACAGTTAAATTGCAATAATTTAGCCTGTTTTGCATTGTCTCCACTAGATACTCAATATGCAAAATTATCAACAGTGTAGCTGCTCTAATGGATTGTTCATAGCTGGTTTATTTTTGCTTATGCTGTGATGAACATCTTCCCCCATCTGCTGGAAGAGCAAATCTTCACTCAAGTTTGGTGATCCCTTCTTTGGAGTGCCTCCAGTGGTGCTTTGGGCTGCGTGTTTGTCACAGCAAACCCAAATACTCGGATAGGTAATGAGGCAGGGCTGACAGCATCTCTGTCACAACCTGCTCCTTGCTTTGATTTCAGTGAAAGTCCAGAGATGACAGAGATTTTTGAACAAAAATAATTACTATTTTAAAATAATGCTTTTGAGGGGTTTATTTCAAACTGGGAAATTACTATTCAGTTAATTACTTGGCAAGTTCAGGTTTGAAGAAGGAAAGCTGGTTTTAAATCACATGAGAACCAGAAGAAGAAAATGTCTGGAATCTCTTAATTAATTCTAAAAGTCAAACGTAACTGAACTGAATTTTTCAAAATATGTTACAAAACTTGTTTCCAGGCTTAACTTGTCACAGGCAGATTTCATCTTGGACTGAATTTTTTATGCTGATGTTGATTTAGGAGCACATTTAAGCAGATATACTAATTTAAGTATTTTTACATCATGGAGACTGTGCATATGCTGAAAATCAAGCATGTTTTTCAGTCTTCTGCTATGACAAAGAGTGAAATGCTTCATGCCAAAGAGAGTTCCATTTTTTTGAGAACTATGTATTGTGAATTTCCATAGTTCCTGCCTCCATCTTGAAGGGGATGTTCATATTTTCATGGTGAATGGGATCTGCTTCTCCAAGCAAGGAAAAGTTGATGGAATTAAAGTTCTTTGCAGAGTGAAACAGTACTACTGATAATTAGAGAAATAATTGGTCGAGTTCTTCTACACTCTAATTTATAGCCAGGCTAAGATATACCTCCCAGGCTGTGATTTCAGAAAGTACTTAGGAATGAGCATAAATTTCCTTGCATAAAATAGTTTGATTGAATGGATAACTTCAGAGAGATTATGCTTGCCTTGAAAGTTTAGCACCTGCCAGTAGACTCTGTTAGTTTGGGGCAGCTGAGAAGATTCTGACTGTGAGTCTTATATTGCAGATAGTTTTGGGTTTTGGGTTTTTTTTGTGGAGTTCCTGGAGAGCCCTCTGTAATGTCTGTGGGTCTGCTGGCATGATGGCATGAAATCTGTCTCAAGTGATGTTTTAGTACTCTTTTTGGGGGATGGGGCCACAAGGGATGTTTGTTTCTTGCAGCAAGGTTGATGTAAAGCATGTTTTCTTATACTTTAGTATGCTGGGAAAATAAAACAACTAGGGACTGTGTTCCCTGTTCTTGATTGCTCGGTGTATTAAGTGATATCAGACACGTACTAGCAGAGGCTACTCTTGATGTTGTGGCATTTGTGTGCGATGGTGAGCAGGGTGAGAGTGGCAGAGGAAGTGAATCAGCATCCTGGGGCAACCATGACCCAGACAGTGGTTCAGCACCGTGGGAACATCACATTTTAGGATGTCATCTGCAAAGAACCTCATTTAAGTAGACAGCCAGAGAACCATGAGAGCAGAGACAGTATTTTCAATTCCCTAGAGGAAACACAGCTCCTACAGAAAAGCTCCTAGCAATCATTTATGGAAAAATGATCAAAATTGTTCTTCAGTTTTGCTGATGAGTTCACTTCTCTTCCAAGCCTAAAATGCCTTCTTGATTTGGCATCCCAATGACTATGTGCCCCTGGAGTAAATGCCATCTAGAAAGATTTTCACATCCTCTTTTGGATTTGTGGCAGCACTGCTGTGAGTGAGGATCACAAATCCAAGAGCAGCTGTTGCTCAACACTGCAGAACAAGACAAGGCTTTGGGTTTAGTCCAGGCCTGATGTAAGCGAGTCTTGCAGGGCTTGCAGCATTGTTGAATTTGGCCTATTCTTATTCAGGAACGGATTGTGCTGCCTACTTGGCTGTCCCAGTCCTTCATCCTGAGCCAGAGGAGGCCAAGACTATTTGTGGAATCTGAAAGTGAAATCCTGTCCCTTTTCGACTCAATGGGTATGTTGGTATTGACTTCAGTGGGGCGGCAATTTCACCCTGTGTATCCCAGATGTCAGGAGTATTTTCTGGTTTTGTGATTCTCTGTGGAAGATGTTAGATGCTATTTTCCTTAGCTCTGCTTTTTGGGCATAGGAAACCTGCCTGGATTATTTTAATTGGCAAATACATTTTTCCAGTGTCTGTGGCAGAAATAACTCTGTGTGTCAAGTGCCAGGCCAAGTAGCTCCTGTTAAGTAGCCCCTCTGCAGTCCCGCAGTTAACACCAGTTGTTACTGCCAGACCCCTCTCTGTGGATTGTGATAGTGTCCAAATTTTTGGTGACTGCTGCTGTTCTTCTGTGCTTTTGTTTGTTTTACTTTAAATTCCTGGAGGTATAGCCTTTGTTTTGGGGGTAAAATGGGAATAGTGACATTCTGGCACCAGCACAGGTGAAGGCAAAGCTTTTGTGGGTTAAGGCAGCGTAATAAGAATTTTAACTGAGAAGCCTGAAAGGTGCAAACAGTCCTGATCTGTGCTAACACTTGATGTTGCCTCTGCTCGTGTTGAACCAGGAAGCATCAGGTGTGGTGGGGTTTCCAGATGAGCCACAAAGAACGCCAGAGCGTTGAAGTGTTTCCATGCTGATGTCAGAGTAGGAAGGGGAACATAATTTTAGTAGATAAGCTAAGTATTATGCTGAGGTTTGGGAAAGCTGGATTCATTCCTGATTCTCACATGGGCTCCTGGTATGACTTATGGCCATCACTCCAAACCAGAGTTTTGTGAAGCATGTGTGACTGTGGACACCTCAGAGGTAATTTAGAGCCCAAGCTTTCATACAGATCTGAAGGATTTAGAAACCTAAACACTCATGAAAACCCTTCAAGAAGTCTTATCTCCTTACACTGTTTAAATATGTTTATATGTTTAATACCTCTACAGCCTTGCCTTCTTATCCCTTCATGTCACACCTCTGAATGGGAGATATTCTTTTGCTTACCCCATCCTATGCTTGCCAAGTCCATGCTAGAAAAAAAATGGGCCAAGGACTCTCACCTGTCTATGAAGTGGTCCATCAACAGCTTGTGTTTGTGTAACTAAGTCTCTCTTTTGGTACTTCTGGCTGGGCATCAAGGTGGTCTCTTTAAAGAATTTTAAGAGTGCCTGTGCTGCAGTTACTGCATCCTATTCTGGAAATGTTCACCTGGAATCACAGAAGTATTATAATCATTATTATTATTTTAATTGTTAATCCATAGTGCTCATTCCACAAGGTTTTGTGTGCTCAGATTCCAGATGTATGAAAGGTTCCTTTTCTATTTGGTAATGTCTTGTAGCATTACTGTACAAAAGTAATTTATTTATCAAGACTTTATTGCATTTTGTAGCTGAATTTACCTTTGCAAGTTTGTCAGAGAGGGCCTGAATAAATCCATAGTTTGGTCTGCAACACCATTAATGTGGGTAATAAAGCAAATTTTATATATTTGTCGCAGACCTTGAAAGTGGTGCCAAAACCCTTTAAATGCAGATCACTACTTTTCTTCCACACACCCCCTCCTGCCTTGCTGCTCACGTTTTCTGTTTCTGCGTTGAGGAGGCTACAACACTAAGACAGATTTTAATCTTTCACAATATGGTAAATACACAAAGCTGCCCAGATGGTAACGTCCTGTAAAACCTGCCAAATATTCTTCTTTAAAACATTGTGTAGTCTTTAATTCAAGGACTGAAATGAAATTAGTAATTGTGGTTTTTAAAAAAAAGAGAGATTACTTGTTTTCAACAACAACAAAAAAGACAGTAACATTTTATATCTTGGTCATACACAAATATTGTAATCTTCTTATGCTACAGATAACAACAGACACCTGCCTTGGTCCAGGCTCAGTTATTGCGCCTGAAAGTATTTTTGCAGAAAGAGTGGTTTCCTGTGAGGGAGGAGAGATCCCTTTGCCAATAGACTTGTGTCTCCGCTGCAGGCTAAGCTAGTGTAGTGATACTGATTTAAATAAGAGGCCACAACCCTACATAAACCACTTGTAGCATTATGGAAAGTGTACGTGCTGTGGAGGACTTCTGTAGAAAAGGATTGATCAAGAGAGAGCTTTGCCATTAAGACTGAAAGTCAGGGATCAGGCTTGGGCACATTGGCTGGTTTTTTGGAGATTTTTTTTCTTTTTTTTTTTGCAATACTTGTAAGATGTGAATCATCTGTTTGTGCTAAAGACTTCTGAGCTCAAAAAGACTCTCTCTGTGGGACTAACAACCATTCTGTAGAAATGCATGTAAAGGCTGCCAGGGACTTCAGCTTGAATAGAGAGAAGTTTTCATGAGTAGTTTGTATCTTCTGTACCCAACCCAAGAAACCTACTTTAGAGCAGAGCCCTAGCTGGCAACTGAAGATGAAACTGTGTATTTCGGGGCAATAGCAGAAACTTTGTGTGTCTGCTCTTCCTTGATGTGCTGAAGGAGCAGTCTAAACTCCCTCCTCCTGTAGCTCATTTTCATCTTCTCCTTCAGTCAGTGGTCAAGGCTGTTCTGTAGCTGTCAGGTCCCTTTGCAAAGCCTTGTGTGTGATGAGGAGGCTGAAGTTGCTTCAGTCTTGGTGCCCATTTTGCAAGTGCTTCCGTCCGTATCTTTGCAGAGCTTTATGAGCTGCTGCAGAGCACCTTAAAAGCAATATTTCATCACTTTCGATGGGAACCATCGGATGGCAGAAGCAGGCCAATAAAGGCTATGGCAAAATCTTGGGTGCAGACAATCAAAGCCATTAGTAAGAGGCAACTGGAACTGTAGCTGCGAGGGGACTGGTGGGGGAGAGTCTGCAGAACTCCCCTTAAGGCTGTTAATATCTGAATGGCTCTAGTGTTATCTCTTTCTAGTGCTCCATGCATGCTCCATTAAGACTTCTATGTCTTTCCACTGAACAGCCATCTGATCATAACTAACAGGGTTTTATTTTCATTTCCCAATAGGATTTTTGTTTTTCTTAAAAAAAAAAATTGACTGAAACCTGGAGGATTTTCTAGGTGGAAAATAAGACCTGTCAGCTGGAAATTCTGACTAGATCTAAGTAGACACCTGTATAAAACTTTGGATGTATTATGTGGTTGGAAAGTAGTGTGAGGGTGCAAGGAAGATGGGGGAGGGGGGGGGAATGGGGCAGATGTGACAGGAGAAGAACTTAAGGAGCCTGTTGTGTTCATAACTGTTTTACATTTCTCCTTTCCTCCCTAAAGGTAAGTTTTATGTAGGAAAAAAAAAGGTCAGATGTAAGTAGTATTGATAACAGTAAATTTTAACGTTGATTGACGTGGTATTTGTGCTGGACCATGATCTGTGCTGATGCTGTGCTGAAACCAGTGATATCCATACGGTGCTGTCGCTATGGCAGAGGGGTATTTTGGGAAGAGTCTCTGGGGCTTGGTTATTCCTTTAAGTCAGTGGATTGCCACTAACTATCAGTCTCCATCATCTCAGCTGCTTTGTCTAGTTGAGGAATTGAATAGTGTGTATGGAGGAAACTGCAGTTCATTGTCTCTTCCCTTTTCTCACTTTTCTCCAGTGGATTTTATCTCTCCTGGTTCACAGTCACTATACATGAAGGCAAAAACTTTTATATAAGGAAAACAGAGATACAAAGGTGTGGGATTTTCTCCATGTTAACCATTATTTTTGAATACAGATAGCACGTAATTACGGGCTTTCTTTTGTTGTTGTTAAATGAGTACAAAATACAACTGTATTTTAAAAATCTGCCAGTATCTCACTAAAAGTACTCCAGATCCAGCTGAGTTCTTCTTTTCAAGTTTCATGAAAAAATAACATAAGAATTTTGAAAAAGATGATAGTAGAATCCAAGCTATGTAAAACCTGCCCAAATACTCATGTTGGTCCTGAACATTTAACTGACCAAGTGTGTTCTTTGCTTTAAGATTCCCAGAGATATTCAAGTGAATCCAAGGCTTTCCTTTAGTGGTGGTGCAGGTAAATGATGCCCTATTGGGCTTTGCTTGTTTTGCTTCTGCGTGATAGAAGTTCTGGTACATATTGGAGTCTGAAATGTGAAGAGAATCTGTGGATTCAAAACCATTGTGGACTGAAACTGAAGGAAATATTTGGGCAGCTTGCTGTGACCTGAAATCCCTAAGCTTTGCACAGCTGTAGAGAAAAATTCATTTTGGAGTCCATTGTATTGAAACATGAATATAAAACACCACCTTTGAAGTGTGTGTCCCAGGAAGAATGAAATTACACATATAGGGTTGTGTTCCCAGCAAATACTCTTTATATCTTAATTTATCAAGCAAGAGAAACTAAACTAAAAGTCTGATCTGAGATTTTTTTTTTGTCAATTTGTACTCAGGTTATAAGTTTGTGGTGTTTTACAAACACAGCATGGAGGGTAGAGAGGCAGTTTCCCCAAGTTCACCAGAGGAAGGGCTGTATCTTATTCTGTACCTGGTACCCAGACTCTCTGGTTGTAACTGGGGCCTCTCACTGCAAGTTGTCCTCATCGACACCTAGGACACAGCTAAAAATAATAGTGCTTGGATAATAGGTTATGAAATAATTATAAAACATTTTAAATTATAGCAAAATCAGCATGAGTCTAGAGATTAGCTGTGGTGCCAGGACCTAAACCAACTGGAATAATCTAGAATGAAAACCCTATTTAGCTTGTTATTGCCATGTTTTAAAAATACCTCTTCGTACCGTTGAGTCTTTGGTGTTGGTGGTCGCATTGCATCCTGTTGTTAGCACTTGGAGCCAAGCTGAGAAAATCCAGTTCTTGGCATGTGGAAGCTAATGCTTCCCATCAGTGTGTCGTTGCCAAATTACGTGGCAAGCATTCCCTTGCCAAGTCACTAGAAATTAGATTAATTGTAACACAGAAACCACAGGGAGGGAGAAGAAAAGCAGTGTTATGCCTCTGAATATCACTGTGTGCCTTGATTGTACAACAGGAAAGTTAGCCTGAAACACAAACACCAGGCAGCATGCACAGAAGTGTTTTCACTGTGTTCACAGCTTCTTGGTTGGTAGGATTCAGTATGGAAGTGATGAATATGCTAGTACCAGTAACCACAGGGGTCATTGAGCAGGATGGTTAAAAGGAGTATGAGTGACATAAGTAGATATTAATCAAGTTTCTCACTATTAGTTAATTGTTCATTCCCAATGTAGATTGCATCTGAGCTGTACTCACTGGGATTCAACATGCAAAAAAAAAGCATTGCCATGTCTGACAGCACCACTGAATTATGTTTTCTTTTTCTGAAACAATTTCTGCTTACAGAGCACACGCCAGAAAGGCTCTGGCTATGGCCTCTTAGAGGAGATCAAAGATGTAGACAGGCTGAGTTCTTTTGTGAAAGTACAGAGCTGCGTTGTGCTGAGCCCTTGTTAGAAGTCACAACTGTGGAAACGTTCTTGCACCTTTGTTTTCAGGAGTGTCTCATTGCACAGTTCTGCAGGAGACTGACATTTTCCAGCATTTCTGATGTTCTCTGACCATCCAAACACCCAGAGTCCCAGCTGCCTTACTCAGGGCAGAGTGCAAAGGAATACAGCTTGGCTGCCTAAGCAAGCCTTCACCACTGATGTACAGAAACCAGTAGTTGTCTTTTTCTTTGTTAACTCTATACTTACATATATGAGAACATCAAATCTCCTTTTGGGCTATATCACAATTAGGCAATTTGGCCCAATTTAGGCAATTCTTACTAGAAGTAGTTAATGCAGTTGAACAGAAAAACTTTTCTGTTGCTGAATATTTTCTCAAGTAGAGGAGATGCCACGTGGATATTTTTCACCAACCTTGACCATTTCTTGTGTGCTAATAGTGAGTATTTTCAGATGTGTTCACTGCCCTGAGTTTTCCTATTGCTTTTACCAGGAGTAAGTTAGGTTAGATCTGGGTGCTGTCCTGTGGGCTCTTCACCAGGACAGGTTGGAGTGGTGGCAGACATGGACCTTACCATGAGTGCTGAGCTGGGAAGCAGAAGGCCATTCGTCACCTTGCCACTCACCTCCAGGGTGAATGACAAGTAAGCCTTGAGGATACAGGCTTGCTCCTGTGACTTAGTTTGCTGCCTCTCAAATCTTGTAAAGACTTACTTCACTGTTGGATAGTGTTTCAAGATTGAAAGTGTAATGAGCAGCACATGGCTTGTGTTCAAATTTTATAGTGTGTCAGTATTTCCACTCTTGCAATGTCAAATTTAAGCATCTGACATAGAAAGAGCAGTGAACAACAAATGGCAAATAACCAGTAATTATTTCACATACACATACCTTAGCTGTAGTCATACGATGTAGAAACAGGTGTTGCGCCTGTGTTCCCACAAATAAAAACATCCTAAGGAGTAATGCCAGCTGACAGCCAAAAAAAAAAAGAGTTTTAAGACTATTGAGGGAAAGAAGTGCTTAGAACACAAATATTAATAAATATTTACATCCCTCCTGTGTGGTATCTGGCCATACTCTCATGTCTTGTCCTTTTCCCATAGTGGGAAGTTAGCTTGAGTAAGAACTTGGAACATTTAGCTTACGCAAGCCTTACCTTAAACAGTGAGATTAAAACTGTCTGTAGTCAAACGTAACAAAGAACAAATTTAACAAAGAACAATTTTGGAGAAGTCTTCATCCATTGTGGCACACTAGTGTAATTGGTTTTGAGGGCATAAAGGAGCAAGGCTTTGGATGAAACCTCTGGTTCCAAGTGCACAAGAGTAAGCCAGTCATTACCCATGCTTTGTATGAGAAAGATAATCAAACAAAGTAGTTCAAATAGGATTTATTTATTTATTAGATGTGCTTACAGCATGGACTGCTTGAGAACACAGGCTTCATTTTACCTATGTGTATCTTGAAAGAAATCAAACTACTTTCTGTTGACTTTGGCCACAAGCAGTATCTGTGGAGCAATCTCTCTAAGTCATTCCTAGTGCAGCTGTGGTAAATCCCTGAAGGTTTGCAGTTTTCAGATGCAGAGTTACTTAAATGCTGTAGGATGCCTTTGAAAAAGCAAATGGTTGTCCAAAAGCAGCCAGCATATGGGTATAATATTAGAGCTGCGAGGGAAGAGAGGAGGATCCTTTAAAGAGGACCATTATAGTCTTCCCTATTTTCTGCAGAAAGTATTTCCTGTTCTATAAAAAGACAGAATGAGTAGTGTGTAACATAAACCTATAATAGAACAAATACTTCAAAGACACCTTGGGCCTGCTAGTAAATTCATGCTACTCCCATCCATGACAGTAGTTGAGAATGTTGTTCAGCAGTTTGTATCAGTGCATGCTTATCCTCCTTTGACATCAGTCTCTGGTTCAGGAAGCTCTTGAAGCACATGCCTAATTTCCAGTACATGAAAAGTCCCATTGATTTCAGTCTGCAATATAAAACTAGTAACTATCATAATTATTTTGATGCATTCCTGAGTCTTAGACATTCAGTGATTGATCATCTAATGTGCCCGACTCTATTTTGTCACATAAGCAGCTTCCTTCTTGCAAAGAATGCACAATAGCTGACTTGTTGTCTATAATTGTGACTCTAGTTTGTGATTCAAAACTTTTCTTAGGTCTAATTATTTAAAGGTCTAGCTGATCACCTCTTGCATCCCATTAAAAGCAGTCTACAAAATGTGTGAATAAAATCACACGCACGTCTTTTCCACTTCCCCTGAGTTTCCTCTAAGTCTTCGGGGTGAGTGCAGTAACAGGCTTAAATTTGGTCCTTGTTTTCTTTTAATGAGGATAAAACCATTCTGATGCCTCCTGCATAACAGATGATGCTTCTGTATTGTTGAAGGATGTGAATAATTAAAGCATGCAGCACGTCTTGACGGCTGCAGTATTGGAAAAGTGGGATGTTTGTGGCTGAGTATTTAGCTGCAGCACAGAAAATGCATGCGCAGGAGACTTTGGCAAGTCAATCCTAAACTTTGTAATTAACTGGCTGTCAAAAATTTGGAAGTGAAACACAGGAGGTGGTTGGGAAATCAAAGTATGATGTGTTTTTAATCACAAAACACGAGGAAATTTTTAAAATTTATGAGTAATAAATCTATATTGTTGGTACCAAATGGCTCCCTTTGCAGTCCTTTAATGTAACACCTGCGCTTCCTCTCCATGAGTAACGACCCATTTTTTGACTGCCTGAGGAGCAATGCAAGAGTAGGTTTGCAGGCTCAGGAGAACAAAGCCAGGTTCTCAGTCTGAGCTCTGACTGCACTTTAGGATTCCATTTACAGTCTGTTTGGTTTGTAATTCAAATCGCTCCAGACCAGAGTTAATGTTTAGACCACAGCCACCTGAAATTTGCTTTGGGGCTGAAGCCCAGCCAGATTGCAAATGGAGGAAACACTTGAGGTTTGCTAAATACAGTTAATAGGGGATTAGAGGCTGTGTTTTTTACGATAGCACAGGGAGGTCTGTAATAGAAAAAATATTAAAATGCAGATATACAACTTCAGCCATGCTGAGTAGGATGCAACTGATTCACTCTAGCCATCATGTAGTTATTCTTCCTTTTATTAAGGAAAGGGAAGATGAGAGGAAGAAGATAACAAGGCTCTGATAGAGTTTTTGATGAGGAATGCTCTGTTACAGCCAGCTGATAGGAAATGGCCCAGTGTCTGGGTGGCTGGACTGTGAGTTACAAGATCCTAGAGATACCTGTTTTTCTGCTGCTGCTTTGTTATATGCACAAAGACTTGAATGAGTCTTCATTATTGTTTTCCTTTTGCTTCTTTAATGTCCGTGTCAATTTAGCTCCTTGGGGCTCTTTCACTATGTGTGTGATGCCTCATGCTGTGACGTGTGGGTATACCCCTTGTACAGATATTTACCACACAATCACAGAAGCAGAGCTAGAAGGGACCTTGGAGGTCACTGAGCTACAGGAACCAGGATTAAGTGTAGCTAACCCGTGCCTACAAGACATTTGTCTTAACATTTTCTTTAAAATTCCAGCAAAGGAAATTCCACATTTCTGGGTTTCCTGTTAGACTGGTATTTATCTAAACTTTGCATAATTTCAATGAAGGAGATTCTACACTTGTGGGTTGCTTGTTCCAGCGTTTCACTGCTGTAGCTAAAACTTTCTAATATCTGACCTAAGTTGTCTTTGCTAGAGTTTATGTTGATTCCTCCTCTCTCTTGGCCTGCTGACTGTGAAGAAAAATCAATCATTTCTGTCTTCTTATGCATGGGAAGACTCTTTTCACATTCATTCCTCAGTTTCCTCTTCTCCAGACTAAACAACACCCAAGTCTTTATCTTCCCCTCAAATGGTAGATTCAAAACTGCAGCTGTCTGTTAGAGTGATTTCTGCATTGCCAAAAATGTGTATAGCCCTTAGTTGTTTCTCCCGAGCCAAGAAGATTCACCCTTCTGGAACTCTTCACAAATTTAGTTCTGAGATTAAGCGGTTCAAAAGCTATTGTGAATGTAGGAGAGAGCTCACAGCTGATGTGGCTAGAAAAGGAGCATCAGAGGACTCTGGGCAATTCCACTGGTTTTAGAGCTTTTATGTGAGTGAGAAAGCGTGTGTGTGTGTGTGTGTGTGTGTGCAAGCAGTTTTTAATGTGACAATGCCAGATTTTTAAAAACGAGTTTCACTTTAACGGAAATAAACTTACTTTCCTGAAAGGAGGAACATGGACCAGGAAGAGCTGTCCACTTAGTTTGAGGAGGGAAGCCAAGGACTGACACGGATCAGGGGGGACACAGGTGGGATGGAGCTACGGGGACCACCTTGGAGGCATGCACTTGTTCTGAAAAAATCCTTGTCTGCTGCAATTCCCCGCAACTGGAACTTGGAGTTTTAAAGCATTTATTGGCTTTTTTTCTCTCTTCCTCTCTCCTCCTTGACTTGCCACTAGTTGGTTATTTTCTAGTCCTTCGTGTTATTTCAAAAAAAAAACCCAAAACTTCCCAAATTCCAAACTTCACAGCCATTTGCTCACATTTTTGCTCTTAAGGGAAAGAAGGGCTATAAGTCACAAATGTAATTCTCACAATCCCAGTCAGACTTTTTTTTTTTGTCCTCACTAGAAAAACGAAAACTTCTAATTAAAAAAAACCCAACCAAATCAAATTTAAAAGATGCCTCCAAAATCTAGACCAAACTGCTAAAGATGAACATTGTCCATCAATAGAAGCTTTGTCTTTGTTCCTGTCTGTGATATCGTTATCCTTGTGACCTATTAGATGAATGATCTCACTTGTGATGTAGTAAAGGATTCACACAGCTCATTGCTCTGAAGATAGTCGTGCTCTCCTCACTGGTTGCAAATAGGATTTAAGTCAGAGTACAGGTGCACATTAATGTTTACTGTTGTTGATGATGACAGTGAATTCAGCATTCCTCATGGGCCAGTGCAGTTGTCCACTTTGAGCTGTGGTGTAAAACAAGCCAAATAACTTGACCTTGCTCTTTTTGCATTATTTTCTACAACATACATTAACTAGCTCTGACATTAAGCTGTGACTGACCCATGAGTGCATCTTTTAGAAAGGTGTCTGATCTTGATTTCAGATTCCAAGTGCTGATAGAAATACAACACCCAGGAGAAGTCAATCTTTTTTTGTTAAAAAAACACCACCACCAAAAAACAAAAATAAAACCAAAAAAGTGTTTCCGACTTGAACAAGATGTGCTTCAGCTTCCAGTCAGGAGTCCTGCCTGCCCTGTCTGCTAGGTTACACATCCCACTTACAACACTTCTGTAATCTAGATTTTATAGAATGTAAAAGAAAATGATTGGAACTTTTGTTAAGAAAAAAAAACCCTCTAAATGTTTCTGAAATAAAATCACTGTTGATATTGGATTCTTTTAGAAGACTTGTCCTTCAACCACCTGTTTTTTAACTAAAGGTGATAAAAAAGCATGACATTTCAAATGTTTTGCCTTAGAAAGCTGTCCTGAGAAAATCCAAAAGAGAAATTGTGTCCTTTTTCAACATTCTGAAACAAAAAATATCTTTGATATATTTTATCTGTGATGAAATCCCTCTGGTTTTATTCACCTTCAAAATACTTGGTTATCTGTTTCAACTACAGATTCGTAAGTCCTTGTGCAAAAGGATTACCTTATTGAGCCAATGCTTATAGGTATACCTTCCTCTAGCTAAAAAAGACAGGAGATAATTTCTTCATGCAATATGAAGACTGGTGATTTGCACAGGTTTAAACGATGTCAAAAAGCCTGGCAAACATCAAAGGTGCTAGAACTAATGAACGCGTTGCCATTTCCCTCAACAGTGATTTTGTTTGGAGATTCTGTACTAAATTAGAGCATCTTTGTCATACTTCTTAATCTGTAATCATCCTCCAAACTTTTCTTCCAGAAAGCTGTCACTAAACTCAAAAAGTCTAACCAATGTGCTGAAGTAAAGCCCAAAATTCATACGGTGAGAGAGCAGACATTGGACTAGAAAGTGAGTGTTTGCAAAATACAGATGCAAAACCCAGACATTTTCCTGTTTTGTTCTGCTATTGGATTTTCAGAAACTACCTTTCTAGCCATTTCCTTGCCCATTATTCTTAATAAAGATTTTACTGGGTTATTTTCTTTGGGCCAGGCAAAAGGTACTAAGATGTTTCCCCTGGAATTTAAAGATTTTTTTTTTTTTTTTTGCAAGGTTAGGTATGTTATTCTTCACCAAAGGGGAAGTCTGATGGGGAAAAGCTTGCAAATAATTAATTTGAGGAAAGGTAAAGTATTGTTTACCGTTTGATTGACTACTGGGAGAGGGGAGGCAAAAATAAAACATTCCACTCTGTGAGTTCCAAGTTTTATGGATTTCCCACTGGTAATGTTTCACTGGCTATGGTTAAGGACTTTGTGTAATGAAGTAGGTTAATATATATAGCAAAGCATTTAGGCTGACAAGGTTTGCTTGATCCTGGACCAGTAAACACAAGGTTTTCTGGTTAAGTCATCTGTGCCAGCCACCCTTTTCAGACTGTCTATTTCACTTCCACTGCAACAGCCTTGTTTAATCTGTACTTGCCAACTAGTGACTTAAAAAAAAAAAAGTGTATTTTTAATTTGCCTGAGGTCACACACTTCAGCATTAAACCACAAAAAGGAGAAACTTCGTGCCTGCTGCTGCTCTTTACTTCCCCAGTGTTACCAAAAAGGATAAAGTGGAAGGGGGAACAGGCAAGAAGCCATGCAGGTCGTGTGTGTGTTTATGTGAGAGGGATGGGAGCATGGAGTGGAGCCATCTTGATTCCTAGAGCTGGAGCCAAACCTCTTGCTAGGTGTGTCTTTAGTACCACCTTCTACACTGTTGATGCATGCTACTTCTTATCTGATTTAATACTCTTCTGCTCTGACTATCTTATCCTATGGATTGCTTTTCATTTATAAGTAGGGAGAATGAATGGGAAAAATTAAGAGCATTCTAAGCTGCTGGTTCTTCTTGGCAGGTGTGTAAACCATTGTCCAGAATCCATCTAGCACTGTTTTCTTCTCAATTCCTCATGTTCATGTTCCAAAGAAAACCATTGCAGTTGTCTTCAGCTGTTGTCTCTGTTGGAGTTCCTTGTAGAGAAGCCAAGACCTGGGGTGAATAAAGTCTTGTTGAGAAATAGATTGGGATTTTGAGGCTCTTCTCCTGCCTATGCTATTAAATCCCTACATGCATTGTATTCATAAAAAAGGTAAGAATAGAAACATAAATACATTTGTGTAAATAAAAGTAAATGTAAATAATACGAGTGTATTATAAAAGGAATAGAGTGGAAAGAGCTCAGGACATTTGCCTCTTGAGCTAATCTGAGGCACACACATTTCATTTGAGGTACATTAAGGAAAATGGGAGGAAGGCACAAGTCAGTTTGTGTTATGAAACGATGAGGATGCAATAACCACATTTTCTGAAGGGGGAAGGTGACTAATAGTGCTGAGGATCCAAATCCAAACCTCTTCATTGTTGAGTTGCTTATGTCTTAGCCAGTTGCTAATGCTGATATTGCAAGCACCTTAATTCAGCACAGTTGGGAATGGAGGGATCTCTTTCCCTGACAGGACAGGATTCCTTGAAGTCCATCCTTTTCCATTTTTATCTCCCTCAATTGTATTTGTGGGAAGAAAGCATTTTCCTGGGAATCACTAGCAGACCCACTTCCTTGTAATCATCCACGATTTGCTCATCTGTATTATTTTGAAAGCATTATGCAAAGTTTCAATATGTTGAGTTATCCTCAGGTTGTCGATGTAAATCCTTTTGGAGAAGAATTTCACAACCAACAGGGAAGTATTTTTCCCTTCACCTCTTTCTGCTGAGCCCCTTAATGCAAAATTGCTTAAGGGAAAATAGGACTTAGTATTTCCTTACAGTTCAGTTATCTCTGCCAATACACTCTTCCAGATGACTGACGTTTTAGGACTGATGTATATGATGTAGGTCCTTGACATCTCTTCTAGCTTGGTGAAATGCAGTGCATGTCAGCAGATGAACAACAGGACTGTAAGGTCCCCAAGGTAGGCACTGCAGTTTTATTTTGTATTTATTTGGTGGCTAACACAACGGGCTATCTGTCTCTGAAAAGAGCTCCAAGGCGTCCTTCTGATATATTTTGTGCTTAAAATATAAGAATCTTTATTTAACCCGAAGCTTTTCAGAGGCAACACTTTCTTCAAAAGCAAAAATACAAATTTTCCCAGAAACAGTTTACAGAATTTCTTTCTTAAACAGCACATGCTCCAGTGATAATTCTACACTGTGGTGCTATCAGATCACTTTGTAATTTTTTTTGTAATCTTTTCTCAGTACTGAGCACCACATACTGTTATTGTACACACTATTCTTTGAACTTAAAGCATAGAAAATTAAAGTGTAAATATGCATGTGAACCACCCAAAAGTCATAATAAGATTATATGAATGCCTGCAACCACACAACAGGAACAATAGGGTTGCACAATTCCTCCACTTCAGCACTGATGAATTTTAATGAGGGATAGTCAGTACATGCTGATACTCCTATTGCTACCCTGGAGCCAGAACAGTGATTTAGGGTGCCAGTGAGACACAGTGTGTAGGTGAGTCTTAGCTGTAGCGTGCCTTGGAGAGTAGAGCATGATGTAGCAGGCTGAAAAAAATGGCAGGGAAATAAGCTGATTAAAGTAAGAGTGAGAAATGGAACTGGAAGGAGAAAAGATCGCTTAAAATTGCCAAACACCTGTGCTGCTTTCATCAGCTACTGAGCTCCTGGTGGAGAGAAAACGACACTGTAAACTGATAGGAATAATAGGAATACCCAAATAAAGAACATTTTCTATCACCAGTTGAAAACCTCATGTTGCAAGGTTTGAAACAATCTATTAAATATCAGGGATTAAGAGGAGAATTTAGCAGTGTTACTTCTCTCCCATGCCAGAGTTGGTTTTCACCTTCTCCATAATACCAGTGATAACCTAGGTGTGCCTGGGAGCTATTTGGGAAAGCATTCACAGTAGGTGTACCTCTCAAAATATGTACTTTTCAGATATAAAGATATCCCTCTTGTTTGCAGCTCATCTAAGAATAAGCATTGCTTAAGGCAAGTTTCGAGCAGGCTGGCTGTGCTCCTGTTGCACGCCACTGGGTTTGCATCTTCTCTGGGCCCCTGTGAGCTCTTAAAGATTTTTGTAAGAATGCACATGTATTCCTCAGTGAGGAGTAAAATAACGTAAAAGGTGTGTTGGGGCCTCTGAGGGTCTGTCTGTGTAGCATGATGCCAAGGAGAAGTACAGCCTGAGATGTGGGAGGATGATGTCCTAAGATGTGGAGGACAGAGAGGGTCAGACCTGCCCTGCTCATGCCTGAGGGAGAGACCTTGGGAATGAACTATCTCAAGAGCCGCAGCAGAGATTCATCTTCTGGGGAACCTGTTGATTCATTACAGATGAAAGTTGCAGCTGTTGAGTAATATAATTGTGTTGTAATTTTGCGTATTATTGGAAACTGTCTTACTGTGAGGTTTTTTTTGGGACTTTGTTTTGTAGTACAGAAGGAAATCTCTTTACTAATAGCCAAGTCTTTTCTTCTTCCTTGTCACCAAGTTCCTTGTGAGCAGATCCAAGACAGAGATGTGACCATGGTACATGCTTCCATAATTCTCTCAATTACAGTATTGTTTCTCACAGAATTATCATTAGTATACAGTATTTTGCTTGGAACACAATACCTTAGTTTTGCATGGGAATTTTATTTTGCTAATATCAGGTTAAAACATCTCACTGAGCTGTGTGTTCTTTCATTGCATTCTTGAAGATAAAGCTTAAACTTTTTGAGGCAAGGTTTGGTTTTCTACATATCATGTCCCATGTACTGCAGCTCATTCAGTTCTCATCACATTCTCATAAAATCATGCCAGAAGATGGGGTTTCTTTTAAGCCAAGATAAGTGTAGCTGTAGTCACCTGTCCTTTCCCAATTGTTTTAACTGAAACAACAAAAATGTGTTGGAATTGCCCTTGTCTATTGTCCTAAGCCAAGTGAAACACAGAAAATGGGAGTGAGAGCTCCCGTCTTAAACCTCTAGTAGAGAACATCATATATCCACAACAGGGTCTGCCTTGCACTGTTGTGATTGGTAGTCTTGACCAGGGATTGCTGTGTTTAGTTAGTCAAAAATGAGAAAAGGTATATTTTCCATCCCAAAGGTGCTGCCTGCTCTATGATTTATGGAATCTGTTACATTTTGACAAGATGTCCTCTGTTGATAGTGATACTGGCCCAATCTGCACCCTGTGTGAACATTTTTCAAAGATGAAGCAGCTGAGTAAACATCACATGAATTAGACAGGACAAACAGTTCCTCAATTCATCTACCCAAAGTTTGCCATTCCTTTCTTTTTTCCTCTCCTCACAAACTAAGAAAATGTCAGCCCTTTTCTAGATATCCAAGACAGATTTAAATCTATACCGTGGTCAAGTTAAAAGTTTTAAAACTACTTGATCCTTTCTTGAAGACTATTAGGTTATCTATTCATCTTGAAAGGGAATACTTTTTTATTATTATTCATTTGGTATTTTGTGAATAGGAGCAACAAAACAAAAGCTCTGCTAATGACAGACGGCTTGTGCATCTGGTTTTTCTTGGGGTTAGAAGCCGCCTTTCTGAAACACATCTTACTGTTGAGAAAGGAGGGAAACATTCTGGTTTAAGTACAACCACGCCTCTAAATTGATTATTCTTGTAGGATTTGCTCATCCTATTTTGGCTGCATTATAAAACGCAATGGGAGCAATTCCAGCTTGAGCACATCACTCCAGCATCAAGCAGCCCATGATGTCACGAGGAATTCCTTGTCGTAAGGGACGTCCCCCAAGGAGAGTGTTTGCTCTGCTGGAAACCAGCCATCCACCCACACACTCCATCTCCACCCAGCTACTCCATCCAAATAACCAAACCAAAGGGAGTGCTTTGACTAATAGAGTGAGTAGGAGTGATGCCATGACAATACAATAGGTCTGCTGTAGACTGTTCTTGATTTGCATTTGATTGTTTGCAGTCCTACCCATCTGTAGCCAAAGGCAAGAAGTGATAACCTGTCATGTTATATAAAAACACGTTTGGAAAAAAGGTCGAGTAATGCAAGATAAATAACGTATGCGGTCTGGGTCTGTTCTTCCCAAGCAGTCCTGAACTCATTCCACAAGTTGCTGGTTTCTCTTTCTACTGAAGGGTTTCTTTCCAGATACTTTCCATCTGAAAAGAAGGAAAAAAAGGGAGGGGGGAAAAAAGGGGCAAATTTAGTGAATAAAAGCAGAACCTATTTCATTAAGTGGAGCACTAACACAATGTCAGGCCCTTAGCAAAGGGACAGGAGAGCAAAAGGGTGAGTGGTATCAGTCATATAGCAGTTGATCAAAAAGACTTCTACTCAGTTGAGACAGTATCACTACCTTAGCTCACATCACATGGACCATATCAGTCTTTTCCTATGTTTCTGTGGTGGTGAGACACTGACAGTTTGAGCTGGAAACAGCAGAGAATCATGCCATACAATTCAAAGTTCCCCTCTTCTGTTCAGCACATCCTTTTTCCCTCTATAGCTGGCTGTCAATCATTTAAGTTACACAATATCATTAGCCTACAGATAAAGCTTATAGTAAAATTTTGCTGACTCTGTTTAAGCTTGTTTTGTTAAGATGTTTTAGGTTTTCCCATCATGTGTACAACATAGCCTCAGATGGAAAGGGCTTTTTGCCTTACAAATATGGAGATGAAAAAATACAGAAGAAGCCCTTGACAAATGGACCTACACTTTAAGATTACCTCTAAGAGTCATGCTCTTTTAGGTGAGGTAAGTAGTAAGAGAGTCATTCAAAGCGGAAAGTGTGCAAAGTCTTGACTTCAGTCAGGAGAACAGCAGTCAGGCCTTGCTTAGAGGTAAATAGTTGTAGATCCAACTTACTACTGAGATATTCCTCTGTTTTGGAGTGAGCCCACTTGCCAACCAGCCTAAAAATGTGAATTCTTTCTGAATAGAGACCATGGTGTAGTATGACAGCCTGAGTACTTCATGCTCCATGAGGATATCCTGAGCGAACTTTTTCACATTTGGGCCCACTAGGCTGAGAGATTTTTGTCTAGTGAATCTTTCAGTGTGGATTCCTTCACTCATCTTTTCCACACTCCATGAAGTCCCTCATCACCACTGTCCTAGCAGACCAGCGATGAAAGTGGAAATACATAAACCTGCACCAGTGATGGTTCTGTTTCTTCATATGCACTTGTATCCTCCTCAGGTTTTTTTTTTGTGATGGCTGGCTACACTGTAAAGCTACCTGGTGAGCCTTTATCTCTACCAATTATGATAGGAAGGCATGGTTACGTGAACTGATGCTGGCAGATGGGTATGATCTCAACCCATCATTTGAACTTGTTCCAGTCTTATTTGTACACGGTATCACCATGTTAATGCTGCTTGCAATCCAAGCAAATCCCTGCTGAGAGACAAGATATTTTAGTTTAAGCATGGCACTGCAGGGACATGATTTGCTAGCTCCCAGATTAGACCTAGCTTTCACCTAGCCAATGCCAAGTGCAAAGCTGAAGAGCTGTAATTATAGACAAAATGGGGCTGTGCATGCTCTTATGCACGTGTATGACGTGTTAAGGCTTAGGATCCCCTGACCTGTGTCTTGGGTGGCAGCTCGCAGAAGCTTTGAGACATCAGCTCATTTGTCTTTGTTTTTAAGTATCAGGTTTCTAATCCTTAGGTCTAAGAGGAAGAGTGTGAAAATGCAAGTTAAAAAGCAACTGCTACAGAGATATTCAGGCAATTCTCACCTGACTTGGTGGATTGTACAGTCATGACAGTATAACTTGCCTGTATGGCTGTTCTGGCTCTGTAATTCATATGGGGACTTTTGCTTTACATTAACCTCCTCCAAATTCCTTGAGCAAAACCCAAACCCAGTCCTTCTGATGCCATAAGGATTTCATTAGATTTCCATCAAGATATTTGTAACAGTCAAAATTTACACCTCAAATTCTTCTGATACAACTGACTTCTGCAGATGCCTCGTGCGTGTTTAGATAGTCTGAAAGCATAGCCATAGGTGTGGGATTGTCCTCTGCATGAGAAATGGGTGTTGGCTTCAAAATCCACTGTTCTTGGGGCCATGCCAAGTCAATCTTAATGGAGTACCAGGTGTACGGGTGTGTGTATGAACAAATGTATGTGCGTGCGTGTGTAGAGACTTAAAGATGGAAATAGGGATGGGCAAAGAATGCAAATAACAGTTGAAAAAGAATTTTGCTTTTGCTTTGTTCCGAGTGAAACCTCACAAATTGATTTCTTTCCACCACATACTTACCTGAGAATAGAAGTATTATCAATCAGGAGATATTTTGTTTTTTCCTTTTGAAAATGGTGGCAGGTTTTTATACTCTAACATGTAAGGCAAAGCCCTTTTCAAATTCTTAGGTATCCCTACCATCGTTTCTTAGACACCTCAATGAAATGTATGTGACCTCAAAACTGTATTTTCTGGTGGGCCTCCTCCCCTTCAGTAGTAGGTGATTTCTGGAGAGAGAAAAGAGTCTCCTGACTCTTCTTCCCATGAGGAGAAAGGGACAGCAAGAGGCCAGGTTTGGCCCCAGGGTAGGCAAGGGACTGTACGTGTCCTGTCTGCACCAACTAAGGCACAGCAGTGAATAACTCACCTGAGCTGTTTGGGCATTGGAAGGCACTTTGCTTCTCCTACCTGCGGAGGAGGCCTCTTCCCAATAGAGGGAGGCAAAAGATAGACAGTGGGGTGCTATTGCTTCAGTGGGAAAGATGATGTGTGGGTGTATAATGAGGGGACTTTACAAATAATTCCTTGGTGATTATTCATTTAAAAGGCCGTTCAGTTACCCTAGAGATATCCCGTGGAGTACTTAACTTCTAGAGAAGTCTGGAGAATACAGGATTTTCATTCCAGTGGGGTTTTTTGTTTCCTACCCAATGGCAAAAATCATTTTCATAATCTGCCCTGGGGATTACACTGTGTCTAATACACTGATTGTGTGTACGGCCCATTTTGAAATACAGCTTTTTGTTTTGAAACTGAAATTATTCCAAGTCATAATACCTTCCCTTCAGATTGAAATATTTTTTTTCAGAGTGACCCACCCATTATTGAATAATAAGGCTTCATAACCATAGTTTCTCAGATAACATGCAATAAGCTGCCAATATTGGCTTGAGACTAAATGAGGAAACCACTGACTGGTATTATGCAGGAGTCAGTTATCCAAATGGGTTCAACTACCCTTGAAATTTTTTAAATAAGAATGTGGGTCAGAGGTCACCTTTTTTGAAGATGTCCTGGAGTAATAATGAAATGAGCACACAAATTTAAAAACCAGAACAAACCACATCCATTTTTAGGTCAAGAAAAACTGTATTTCAGTCCAGACTAAATTAAAATCACACACTGACGTGAAATCCGCAATAAAGAAGGTTTATGATGGAAACATTGACTGCCCTTTAACAATAGCAGCAAGGCCAGCTCTGCTGTAAGAACAATTGGAAACAAGCGGCAGTAGCGTTACAAGGCTGCATAGGCCAGGGCAAGGGCTTTTCCTTAATCTAGCCTGAACATTAAAAGAGAATATCCCAGAGTGGTTAACTGAATCTCCTCTTTTTTTCCATTAATTGACCACAGCATAGTACTCTGAAGTTGACAGAAATAACTGCTGTGATACTAGCCCAAGTATAAGCATTGCCAAAAGACATTTCATTTCAAACCTCTCTGGATTATGGTATAATTTCCTATATTGCTTACCTAAGAGACGAACAAGTTGGCTGTCCATCTGCTTAGTGAAAGCCTCGTAGCTTTATGTGACGTAAAACTTTTTTCCTCCTATCTGTGGGAAAATTAAGCCAGGGCACTTCCAACTAGAATAAGGATATGGCTGATTAGATTGAACTTAGAAAGATTACAGTAGTCCAGATTTGAGAGTCAAGGCCCTGGCTGCTACTGCAACCTTCTTCTGGAGACTGAACGGCTAGAAACAATAAGATCCATCTTCTGGATCTGCTTGCTCTTTACCACCTCTCCCCTTGCAGGTAGGCTCTTTCTTTCCTTTCTCACCAAGTGTGGATGACATGAGTAGGCAGAGACAAAGAGACAAGCTATGAGGAGAATAGTGTGGTGATACATAGGTCTCACATGGTAGGAGCTCACAGTTCAGATCTTTGTTGTATTCCTGGCTCTGAAGTGTGTGATCCTGCACGATCAACAGTCATGCTCCTGTATGAGCCCTGAGCTCGTGAAGCCAAGGTTGTCTCCTGCTTGGTGGCTGCTGCTGCCCAGTAAATAACACTGGTACTCTCTGATGGTGGTGGAACTTTGACTTTTTGGGATGGTCTAGATTAGTATTCCTGGTGACAATGTAAAGGTAATGCATGTGTTTCCATAGCAGAGCTTGCCCATTTTCTGGGAATCCATGAGGCTGTTCCACTCACCGACATATTTAATGTTGTTAGTGATCCACAGCTAAGCTTCACAGACAGTTCTAATAGAACATATTCTTGTTTCCCCAAGAATATGAAATGCTATGTAGTAGTTACCATTCCAAGGGCCAAACTGAAAGATGAATAGAAGTCAGTCTAAGCAAGTTGAAATTCCAAAGGCTGTCGAGATCAGTGCAATGTACTGCCTTACTTGAAAACCTTTCAATTATCTGTTCAACATAGACACTTTCTGAAGTCCTAAACTTTTTGAGTTGGGGTCTTTTGGACTCACCAGGACAAACTAAAAGATGATGTATGCATTATATTAATCTATTGCAGTCATTTCCACTTCCCAGACTTGTTTCTGTATCAAAAACTTGAAAATATGAGAAGTAGTATCCTCTACCCTAAGGTAATTTGTCTTTCTTTTTGATTTTATGCAGCAATTTCTATTCCTTTAGCTGTTGATATAGTGCTCTAAAGGAATTCAACATTGTCTGAAAGTGATAGCAATACTGGAGTGTGAGGCTTACTGTTGTATTGATGTAGTCGATTCATTATTCCTTCAGCAAAGAATCCTTGATATGAGAGATGACTTGATCAAGGTTAAGTGCTACATCTCAGCCCCTTGTCATCCCACACTGTCTTTTTGTTTTGTCAAGAAAAAGCTAAGCTCCTGAAAGGAATGAGATATTCTGAGGGGTTTTGTAAAAGGCAAAAATTAGAGGAGTCTGGACCGCTTGTACTACAAGATACTTGAATATTATATCTAATGTTTGAATCTTAAGTTTTCTCTTGGTAGAAAATGTTTTGAGCACCTAATGACTGTGTAATTTATGTTTAAAAACAGCTGCTTAAATTTTCAAACTTGGATCCAGATTTTGCATGTCATCATTACTGCTTGGCCACTCTGATGGATGTTAACGTGTGATGCTTAGTAGCAGCTGGTCCCTGAGCTTCAGGACATTTTCGTTTGGATACACAGGGTGCCACGACTGTTGTCACTGGGAATGCTGTAAGCAGAACATAACACACATTACTTTAAATATTTCTTTCTAAAGTGGATATTGTTGTGGATAAAAATCTAGAAGCCTATCAAAATTTATCTGAAAGTTAACCCTTGGTAAAATGCTCACATTTCTGGTTTTATTTAATGATGTGAAATATCTGTATGTCTTAATTCTTATTATTAAGATACTTTTTCAGTGGCAGTATTCTGTCTTATGCATGTTACATTTACTGTATTTTATATACCTCATTTTTTTGTATCAAGAATGTCATCTCACCTCGAGAAAGAAATCAGAAGCAGCAATGTATAAATATAACATGATGCAGACTACACTGCAAGGGTGTTTGTCAAGAAGATAATTCTTGCAGGAAGCTGGATTATGTTCTAAATACAATTTTAGAAATTACTGCTCAATCATCAAAAAGTATTAGTAACACTAAACACCGTTCATGAAATTCTAGGGTTTTGAAGAAACACATGCATGGACTTTTTCAGCCATGGATACAATTCTTAAATCTGAGAACTATTAAACTGAGAATTGACTGTTGAACTTCATGTGCTGATATTCTAACTTCAGTATTGTTTGGAATATTTTTGAGATCTTCTAACAACTTAGACATGGTATCAATTTCTCCTTTCTTTCTTTCTTTCTTTCTTTCTCTCTTTCTTTCTTTCTCTCTTTCTTTCTTTCTCTCTTTCTTTCTTTCTCTCTTTCTTTCTTTCTCTCTTTCTTTCTTTCTCTCTTTCTTTCTTTCTCTCTTTCTTTCTTTCTCTCTTTCTTTCTTTCTCTCTTTCTTTCTTTCTCTCTTTCTTTCTTTCTCTCTTTCTTTCTTTCTCTCTTTCTTTCTTTCTCTCTTTCTTTCTTTCTCTCTTTCTTTCTTTCTCTCTTTCTTTCTTTCTCTCTTTCTTTCTTTCTCTCTTTCTTTCTTTCTCTCTTTCTTTCTTTCTCTCTTTCTTTCTTTCTCTCTTTCTTTCTTTCTCTCTTTCTTTCTTTCTCTCTTTCTTTCTTTCTCTCTTTCTTTCTTTCTCTCTTTCTTTCTTTCTTTCTTTCTGTCTTTTTGTCACTGCTTAAGTATCTTTGAGATAAGACACCATTTCCAAAGGACCAATGTGTTATATCAGGATAATGTTTTACCATGAAGCACATAATAGCTAGTGATAGGTGTATGGTAGAGAAAAAGCACACACACACATATATATAGACAAACATATAAAATAATTATTATCTGAGTTGAACTCTTCCAAAGTCACAAAATAAGCACCATTTTTTTTTAAGATCAACACCTGTTGCACAAGGATCAACAATTTCTGTAACTCCTGTAAGCTTTGACTAGTAAGATATAAAAGTAGATGGAAACGATTTGTCTGATTGCAGTCTTTCCAGCTACCTTACTTGAGGACAAGCCAGAAACACTGAGAAAAGAAAATTATTCTGGACATTACAGCTTCTTGCCAGGATTTGAAAGGTGAAGAGACATGGGAATTTGTACTGAAATCAAGACAGGTTCAGTTCTTCTGACCATGCAGTTCTGTTCCAAGTTTACAGCACAGATTTAAAATACACTGTTTCTGACTTCTTCTGCCCTGGTCCCTGGAAGGCAGATCTTCGCACTGCAGTTTAACAACAACAGAATTTAAAAGGAATTGAACTGGCATAGTTTACTCATTCAGATCCCTTGCAGTCCTAGTTACTTTTAGCAGGATTGTTGTTCAGATGCTATATGAGTACTGAGTCTTTTTACATACCAGAAAAGTAATAGCTGGAAGGAATCCACACACTTCCAAGCATATTTGATGCTGAAATCTCTCAGCTCTGTCCAAGTGGACTAAATGCAGAAGAGAAATCTAGAATGGGATCCTTTATTGTTCACCTCTTAAGAGGTGCAAAATAAACTTTCTGGTCCAAGAAAACATGTACAAAGATAATAACAGCATTCTGTGATTTCCTAGACTTCAAGTCCTGGATCATACATAAAAGTCATCAGTGGCCAAGATTTCTCTCTGTCTATACAGCTGGAAGAGTAGATGAATTAGCTTGAATAAAGTCAGGAATAATCCAAACTGAGATCAAAACTGATCTGAGATTAAAGCAGAGTGGGCAATTCATTGTTAGTATTTTTGAGCACCTCTTAACTTTTTGACCTGGACACGATTGCACTGTTTCTTCAAAAAGCAGGAAGTACAAGATAAACCTCACATGAAAACCTCTTCCTCTGTGATTTCGAACCTAATTTTGTTGACAAACCACATGTATACATTCTGACTTAGAAATGTCAAAATGTTTATTTTCGGTCACAACGTTTCAATGTTTCAAACTTAAAAAAGGTTTTGAACTTTTTATTCTGTGGGAGAAAAGCTCTGAATGTTTAATATGAATTTGAAATTTAAATTGTGATTTTTCTGAAGTGGACATGATGATTTTTATTTTTACCAGCTCTATTTGGTACTTTATTGCAGCACTGTCCCTCAGATGTGTACTCTTGAGATTTCTGCCAGCCTTTCAGCTTATGCCACTAAGGGTTGTGCAAATGCAGGTTAGACATATCCTGTTGAGTGACTAGTCAGTTTTGTGACTAGTCACATAAATAACAGGCAGCTGAAAGGCTGGATTCAGGCAAACTGAGCATCTAACCAATAACTGAGGTTTGAAAGAAGCCAAAGAGTCTTAAAAACTTGCATGTGTTTAAGCTGATTCTGATCTAATTTATACCTGTTTATAAAAGCTTTAGCTCTGGTTATATTTGTTCAGTTATTCTGGATTTACGTTACCATAAATGAGACAAGGATTTGACCTTCCTCCCCTCCCTTTGTTTAAACAGAAAATACTCTCTCTCCCATCTTGATGGGACAGGTCACATTCTGACTTGATTAAACTGGTTGTGTTTGGATTGAGGGGAAGTCGTATGTTTCCATGCCTGGGTACATGGGGTATTTTTAGCAGGCTACCCACAGAAGCAGCTCTCTTGAGCAACAGGCTGAAGTCTGGGATAATTAGATAGTGCTGAGGATCTTTCCTTCGGGTTAGCTTTCCTCTGGTTAAATGGACGTCAGCGTGGGCGATCAGTGCTACGCCGTCGTAACAGCAATGAGGACGTGTTCATTATGATCTTCAGGTTTAATCTTTCTGGAAGGATATCTTTTTCTTTGTAAAAACCTTTTCTGTAAATGATCTGAGTTTTGCATCTTGTATTCATCATTCGTGGCCAACTTCAAAGTGGAGGAGATGGCACTGTTCGTTTAATACCACAATTTAGAGGGTATGGGCTGGACGGGAATACTGAGGTGACAGGAGAGGAAAAAGGCCTTTACTACTATGCACTTGTGACAAGGATGATCTTCAGCAAGCAAACGCTGCTCTAAACATTTAGGAAGGAATGGGCAGTATGCCAGATGGATTTGTGAGTGATATACAAGGTGCATGCTCAGCTTTTGGCTTTGATTAATGTGTGCAAGAGACATAGGCAATCAGTTGCTGTCTCGTTAATATTAATTAATGAGCAGCAATGCCCAGCTTGCAGTGCCTGATAGCAGAGACCTGTTAATTCACTTACTCCAAGGGTCTGCTTTAGCAAGTGGAAAAGGATTGTTTTACCATATTTTCAATGGCAATTCAAGTCTATTTTTACCTCTCTTTTGGCTTGCATGAAAGGAGACTGCCACCTGTTTTTTTGCAGGTTGTTTTCAGCACTGCAAGCCAGATTAAAAATTGTCCTAGTTAGTTCTTTATGGAAAAAGAATTTGTTGCTGTAGCACAGAATAATGGAAGCATCCAGATCCACTGCTGGCATCCAGCCTTCTATCGTTGTGTGAACTCTGGCTCCAGAGAGCTCCTCTGGGTCATCAGGATCCCACTACTGGTAGCTAGTCTGCTCCAGAGGCTGCTTGTGCCTCCTGCTTTTGACATGTGCAAGAGAATGGAGGGATTGAGTTACTTTTTTCATGTCTCCAATCAGTACCGACTTCAATGTCTGGAAGAGTAAGGGTGATTTAGCAGATGATCTACAGAGTTTTGGGAACAGTAAGCTTTTCAGGATGACAGCCTTTCAGAGGGAGTGGCTTTCAATCTCATTGGGGTTTAGCAGTGTCTGGCTTCAGGGTTTACCATTCTTCACTCTTTATGTTAGTATAGACTTGTTTCTTTCTGATATGAATAGCCTTTAGTTTTGCTTGCCTACCATGGGCATCTCTGAAACATCATTACCAACGCAATCCAGTGGAAGGCTGTGTTTTGCTTCAGCTTGTGCAAGTCAGAGAGGCCTAAAGTTCATAACCTCAGGTAGATGGCTGCCTTCTCCAGCTACTCACAGAGCTCCTCAATATGCCACTTGAGAAGTTTAAGAGCAAATAACCTTCAAAGAGACTTGTGATGTTCTCTTCTAAATCAGGAGCAGTTCAACTGAGAAGTTCATGGAGTCTCTAAGATGTATTTAGATCCTTTTCCTTCTCTCCACTTCCTCTCTCATTGATTTGGTAGATATTACATATGGCTGTATTTACAAGCACCTTACTCAGAGCTCCTTTAATTCATCACCAGGAACTCCACCAGAAGAGCTACATCAGAGCTCGGCAGTGGTGTTATTTATTCTGGCATCTCTCAGGGTGACTTTCTGGGTGTTTTTTTCTTTTTGTTTGATTTTGTTTTTTGAGGTATTTTTACTCTTCAATTGTTAGGTTCTTTTCTCTATTTGTACATTTGGACCTACTGAAGAAGTATGAGCTCCCATGTATCATGCTTTTAGGCCCTCTTGCACTAATTAACTTGTAACTTCATCTTCAGTTTTGCTAAATTTGGTACGTACTTTACTGTAAACACCCGTTTGTTCCACTGGGTAGCACAGCTGTCTGAACATCTGGGAATCATCATGTGTCATGAATGACATGATGTATCCTCACTGTTAGACTAGCACAATGCTACTTCTGATGGATGGAAGAAATGTGTCAGGGTGAAGATTAATATACACTTTGGTTTGTGACTTGTGTGACTCACAGGGTAAACTTTGTTCTCTCTTTGATGGTACAGATCCAAGATCTGCATTTTTCCTCTCCTATTTTGGCCCTGGTTTATAACATAGAAGCTTCTTCATGAAACTAGAGCTTTTGCTAGCTGGATCAGAACCTTTCACTTCTGTCTGGACCAACATGTCTAAACAAATCCTCTGTTTGTATGGCACAGCTGTGCACAAGGCTTTTCTGGAGATGGTTTTCTACCCTGAGGCTAGGTAATCGGTGAGGATTTGGTAATATTTTCTCCTTGATAGTGCTTTTTGAAGTGCACATTGTATAATATCCTATTTGAGTGCCCTCTCTCCTCCCGATCAAGGGCTCTGGTCTGGCCAGTGGCGGCACCGACAGCAATATGGGAAGTCAATACTTTCCATTTCACACAGAAGGGAAATTAGGGTCTGAGACACAACACAAGGGCTGTGCAAAGCCAAAAGCTGCAGAGGAGGCCTCTTCAGGTGCAGAAACGTTCATAAATTTCTAGACAGAAGTTCTGGGAAAGTGAAAAGGTCACCGTTTTCAGTTCAACTCTGATTTTTTTCCTTTTTTTCTTTCATTTTCCTTCTTTTATATCTTCTACCTGAAGTCTTGGAGTTTTCTGATTTAATATTTCAAAGCAGATTTCCCTTTCTAGGAATTGCATTAACTCTACTTCCAGACTGCTGTATCACTATTCATCATTATGTATTTAGTGAGCAGTGAGCAGGAAAAAAAATAGAGAAATTATTAGAGGCTGTTCAGAGTTGAAACTGCTGTGATGGTCATTAGAAGGGAAATGTGGCATTTTCTCTGTGAAGTTTGTCAGAATGAGGCCAGAGACAAGTGAGAAATAATAAGGCTCTTGAAACTGGTCTGCAGGTGCATGTGGTAAAAGAATAAGCAGGTGCAGAGAGCAAGTCTTTTAATCAGAGTCTTGGCAAGGATTTTATTCAAGATCTGCCCTGTTTGGCTCCTGCGCAAAAGAGAAAATTCAGTGGCAAAGGACTCAAATGCAAACTACAGCTTATGCTTGTGCACCACAGATGATGCAGGGTTTATTCCATTTTCTTTTCAATGCACTACTGTTCTAAAAATTGAAAGGGTTCTTCCTTTGTAGCAGGAATAAATGAGTTTGACTTCTTGTTCCTTCTGAGGATATATACATTCATCAACCTACAGATGAATGCGTATGTCATCATTTTCCATAAATACTGCAACCTAAAAAAACCGCCGTGTTTTCAGAGCAGTTTGCTTTAGCAACAGTTGTGATTAATTTTGAGTTCCTTACCAGTAAGTAAGTGAGCAGGTGGAGTAACGTTTGTGTCTCATTCAAGGACTATGCAAGATCCTAGGCAGCTTTGGAAGTGATTGGGGAAAAAAATGTAATTAATCCATCATAGATTTTCCATGTTTTCTTAAACAAATGTGTACCAAACTAGGACAAAGAATAAAAATTCTAATGTCTTCTGTGCTCTGGGAAAAGTGAAGGGAAAATAATGCCACAAGAAAAGATCGAGTCATATCATGGGAGATGTAGTGGAATAAAGCATACAACTGATCCAGCACTGCATTTTCTACAAAGCATCTTTCTGTGTGAGGATGCATCTCTAATGCCTGAGCCAAAGCACTTTTTCCTTGCCTCCCCAGCAGAGCTTTCCTACCACTTCTAGTTTTTCCTTGGAAAAAGGTTAATCCTCTCTCTTTTCCCTCTCAACTGTCGCCTTTCACCCTGGATAAAATTTGTTTTGAACAAGGAAAAGTTTTGTTTGAAACCAGGGCAATGAGGAAATGAAAATGAGCTCAAACCATAAGCTTCTGTGCCAAAAATTCAGAACGTACTGAAAAAAAATGTACCTATAGCTTGTGTGTCCAGCCAAAACTAACCATCCCAGCTCGGGAGCTGCATTTCAGCGACCACAGTCCAGACATAGTGGCTGTGGTGAGCTTTCAGACAATAACTACTTGTAGCTACTACCAATCGCAAGAGTCCAAGTAGTGACTACTCATTTTAAGACAACTGCGAGTCACCTGTCGATAATTTGTAAAGAGAAGAATGATGAATTGTCCCATTCATTTACTAAGCCCATTCTCATAGCACTTATGGCCTGCTGCCTTCAAGCACCAAACCTGGAGCCTCTGCTGCAGCAGCAAGTTGTGTTTGTTGACCTGAAGGTCCAAGGCGGGACATAAAAAGGATGATTGTGCAAAGATTTGTCGCATGTATACCACTATCACAAAGCCCTTCTTTGGATGTTCTCCAATTCCATCAGTTTTTTCCATGACTCCACATGTTTTTGTTAGTGAAGCTCCATAGTTCAGCTGTCCCCAGCTCCCTAGATCTTGACTCCTTTATGTTATGTGGTGACCTGACAACACTAGGGCTTTAAAACCAGACATGTTCTCTTCCTCACTCATTTGGGGACATTTTCAGAGTCTTCCAAAGATGGATATCATGATGCTTTCTGTGTCTTGTTATATTAGGTCATCCAAGGGGTGATGCAGTTTCTTGCCACAGGGGATGACTGGGGTTGAGCCCTCTCATCTTGTTGTGAAGCAGCACCCAGGATCCAAGACTTTCACAGTGTCTGAGACTGCCTTAACTGGCAACCTGTCAGGTACTCGGGTGTGAACTTTCTCTCTGCTACTTTTAGCTTTGAGGAGGGCATGCTGCAAGCTGGGGCAAAAACTTCTCTGATCAACAGAGAAGACCTACAGCTCTACACCCATCCATATAGACACAGAACTCACAGCATGCCTCTCACAGGGGATTCTTGGAGCTGCTGTGAGTTGTTCTAAGTGGCAGGTAGTTCAGACCCCCTACATCTTCAAGCCCAAAGGGTGCTGCAAGAATCTTCTGTGTGGTCTAGTTTCTAGGACATTACTAGTAGGGATTATACTTGTCCTAATGGCTTGTTTGTAATAAGAGCTGTGTGGTCTTCAAGGTGCTCTTTGAAGTTAACACGGAGTCACGAGGACACAATTAAAGTGAGCTCAGAAAGGCTGATTTCAGGTGAAGCTGGAGCATCCAAGAGTATAACTGCTCTTGGTGCTTGCTGCACATATCATGCACAAAAGCCAGAATACACACGATAAATCACAGCCATGCCTGAAAAGAAGTGTGTAAAAATATTTCAGCTGAGATCAAATTTCTGTTAGCAAGTACTTCTCAGAGAAATGAAAGCTTGGAGTGTCTACACCTGAACTATACTAGGGCAGTGTGTGCTTTGCTATACTCTTGAGGTAAGCAAAGAAGTATGAATATGCAGTAAAGCTGGAATCTGCAATATTTGTCTAGCTTTAGTTTCTCCACGTTCAGCTGGTTAGGCTATAATACACATTTTGAGATCCTCTACTCTGCTTCAGAATATCTGTCATCTCCTGGATCATTCTTCTTCTCCACATCTCAGTGTTTCACATTAGATGAACATGTCAGCACTGCAGAGGACCAGAAATTCCAAGGTGCCCACCCTAAGGTTATGGGAGGTAGAGAGATGTTAAATACTTGTGTTTATATTATGTTTCTGTTGCTAAGGTGAATATAATTGTCAGTCACATCAGTACTCTATTTAAGTACATAGTAAATGATAATCACTCTTCAAAAGAAAACTTCCAGTAGAACCAACCTGTGATGGCCTCTCAGTTATCTCTATTACTCTATCCCAATACTGTGTCGTGACTCATAGACTCTATTGGATCAAAGTAATTCTTTGGCAAACTTAGGAGAAAGGAATTTGGGATGTCTGAAGAGAGGTAAAAGGTGTGCGTGTGAGACAGGAGGAGAAGCAGAAGCTATTTACTAGCAGGGTTTTACTATAGCAGCAGAAAGGAAGGCACTGTATTCCAAGAATAGTGTTGTAAGGATGGTGATCCAGGCAGAGAAACCCTTGAAGGGATTAAGATACAATGGGATAATTTGGCACAGTTTCTGGAGACAAGCAAAAGGAAAGAGAAAAGTTAGCAGAGGCTCTTGAACTTTGCTGTTTTCAACTTAGTTACAAACAAGGGCAAGAACACTCTGTAGCTATTCCATGTGGATTTAGGAGGGCTGATCACCAGTCAAAAATATCCAGCTTCAATACCCAATTTCAATCAGTGTTTATGAGAGTAACTTGGAGTCTGCAGAAGACAGCTTTTCCTATGAAAGTGAGCACACAACATTTGCCTCCATTACTACTCTTCTCCAATTTGTCTGAAAACATACTCTCTAAAGGCTGCCTGTCCTACCATGCTATACAGAGCATATGAGTGTGGAAAGTAATTTCTTTTTCTTCATAAATGCAAAGTGAAAGCTTCTATTATAGATTGCTTTATAAGGCAACTCCAAGAAATGACAACAAGTATTAATAAAACCTGCTTAATTGATACTAGCATAAATGTAAAGCCAAGTAATATTATCAGTATCAATGCTGGAACAGTTCCATCACATGCTCTTTACATCTGTTTATCTCTCTCAGGTGATCTCAAAGGAGAATGCTCAGGGGGAATTCAAGGACCCAGAGATCTAATGGCTGCAGTTTTCATAGTCTTTATCAGACCATCAGGACTGTAATCGAAAGATAGGAGTTATCATCTCCAAGACTTCTGTCATCTCGATCAACCTTCAAGGGAAAACCATAGCAGGGGAGCCTCTGGTAAGTCTATGAATTAATCTATATTTGGAGAATGTTTTATGGTTTCTGCTGTGTTAACACTTGCAAGTTCTAATTGTGGATCAGGAATTTTCTGTGATAAATGCCCTAAGAAAGCATTTTCTGCTGTTAAGACAGTCATTTTTTACCTGAAAACAAAGCAACCAATGCAAAAGGGTGATGTGTGTTCTAGGCCATTTCTCTTATGTGTTTGTTGCATGGCATGAATATGGTAAATTCATACGTTGTGTAGAGTCAACCTACACATGTTGTAGGGAGCTAGAAACTCTGGAAACTGGGATAATCCCAGGCTTTTGCTGTGAAACAGATGACTGTACACGTCAGCATGTATGTAGGTGGTTTGATGAACAGAGAAGCTGTATTCTTGTTGGGGCTAGAGGTGATTTGTCATTAGGAATGCCTGTCTTTAACCTCCTTTCCTGACAGCATGTACTTGTTGTGGACTCCAGTACAATAACCGTTAATCTGTAGATTTAATTAATTCCCATCTGTTTATCTAATTTAGTGGGAAGAGGTTGGAAAGATATTAGAGGAGTATGTTTGAGTTTCCGTGGACTTTACAACCCTGGCCATTAACGTTGTACTGGAGCACTTTTGGAAAGACAGTCTTTCCTCAGCAGCAGAGTTCAGAGCTGGGTTGCTGTGAGTGTCCCTGGTTGTCTAAAATAGAACATGAGCTAATTCAAGTTGTGATTCAAAGGACTAGTCCTGCTCGAGCATCATCTGTGATTATGTACTCCATCCACTGTGTTAGCTGTCTGAAACAGATGTCTGCTCCTATTGGAACTGTCCATGTTGACAGTGAGGTTGCTCTGGGAGCATGCTTACTGTGCACTGGGCTGGGTATTGCACATCTGGTTAAGGTCTTGAGCTTTATTTCTCTTACGCTTCTGAAGTCCCAAATCAGGCAAATAGTGTTAAGCCAAGGGCAGTCTTTGTTCCATGAGGCTGCCCCAGCTGGAACATGTTGCTGGTTGACTCAGTCAGATCTTATATTGTGACTATTATATTCTTTGGCATATTACACTGCGTTTACATCTTCTAATTCACCCCAGTAGGCAGATGGGTTGTTTTAAGAACCATGTGTAAGAGCTTTCATTAAAACCATTGCAGGACACCAGATGGGGATACAGAATAGAAAGGAACAGGACTGCTTGCTACCATGTTGGACTTCTGGTGAAGTATTCAGAAGGGCATAGCTCTTCTTGCCGTTACTTTCCTGCATCGTAGTGATCTAAATGCTTCTGGATTTGAGTTATAGTTCTATGAACCAGCTGCTGCTTTTTGTCAAGGTGAACTGTATCTGGATTTCCTCATCTGGGTTTTCCAAATCACATCATTTCTGAGTTACACTTGCTATGGCAAATATGATTTTGGTGAGAGTGTTTTATGACAAAGGATTTTTAAATGAAAGAGAAATGAAGAGTTAACTCTAAGTTTTGCTTTTAAGTAAATAAGCAAGAAAGG
Organism: Urocolius indicus; assembly: GCA_013401255.1. Classification (NCBI taxonomy): domain Eukaryota; kingdom Metazoa; phylum Chordata; class Aves; order Coliiformes; family Coliidae; genus Urocolius; species Urocolius indicus. The sequence goes on from WBNH01005498.1 coordinate 188,705, forward strand.
AATTGGCTGAGAATTTTCAGTTGTGGAGTCAACTAAGAGATGAGACAGTATCACTGAGATGTTCTCAAGTACAGGTCTTAAGTACAGTAGAGTCTAGAGAGAGTGATAATGGTCTTAAAAAGGCAAATGACAAAAGTGTATGTTTCAAGAGTGGAGCGATTTTGTGACTCTAATAAATCTTTATATATTTTATTTAGATGTTTAACTGAACAGATTGAGAAAGTTCTGATCTGTGGAGTTTGGGCTTGAAAGTCTTGTGAACTAGATACTCTTACTTGGTGTTCCTCCTGCCACAACAGGAGTCTTTATGGAAGTAGTTGTGAGTTTGTTGTTGTTTTTAATTTGGGAATTGAACATCTGCCAAAGTGAATGCAATAATTAGTACAAATACTACTGTTACATTTTTATTAATACTTGTGATAAATAACAGAATTTCTAATAAAAGTAGGCTCAGGGCAACAGGGCTGATATCTGAATTCAGGACACTTTTCACCAATAGTTTTAGGGCATGTTTAGAAATATCAAAATGCTTAATTTCTGTCAGAGGCCAATCTTTCCTTCAGGTAAAAACACAATGCTTTGCTTCAATATTATCCTAAGATCATCTATAATATTTGGTTTTGAAATTATTTTTACCTGAAAAATGACCTAAACTTAAGAGATTTTCAGAAGGATTAAGAAACCCAAAAGGAAACGAAACAAAAATAGTGAGGTTGTGAAAATTAGTTTATTTTAGTCTTTTTTTTCTGTGTTTTGATTCAACAACTGAACCCTCAAAAAAATGTTCTGGCCCAAGGATAGCACAGCTATAATTTCATATATTGATATCTACTTGCTTCAGATTTTGTTACAACTTCATAACAAAGTACTTCATTGTGTCTTTCTTATCCATCTCATTGATGGATGATATAACCCCTTACATTGAATGTTGCAAGTTATAAGAAAAGAAAAATTATGAATTTCTGTTTAATATCACTGTCACAAACAATGTTTGAGTAGTTCAGCATTCATTGGAACGGGAATTCTGGAATAGTTTTGTAGCTGAAATTCTGTTCTTGGATTGGGGAGAAATACCGACAATCGTGAAGTCAAAATAACCCTTTTTGTTGTTGATGTGACTGAAAACTAATTCATTTTCAGTCCTGTGAATGTTGAACTGTATTTAGCCATATATGTGTAGGAGCATGCCATGTCCTAAGGTGGCCTGAGAGTCTGACCAACCCATTCTCTCCTGTGTGGTTCACTGGCTGATCTTCCCCCTGTGCACCAGTACCCAACTGATTCATGTGACACCTAACATCAGAGTTAACTATTGCTGTGTAGCCTCATGGGAGGCCGAGTCCTCTGTGGATTCCAGTCTGGTAGGAAGAGAAATATTTAAATAGCTGTTCATTATAGATCTACAACTGAATAAATCAAGGGACTTGTAGGCTTTAGCTTTAAATGGAAATCTGTAATGCATTTCAGAAGCTTTCAATACTGAAGTGTGTGACTTTTTCTACAGACATCACCTATTTTGTCCACCAGACTGCTTTAACTGTTTCTGTAACACTAAAGGCTCTCTCCTTACTACATCAATTCCTGTCTCCAGACTGGTCCTGGCAGTGTGAACTGAGAGAGTCCAAGCTGCTCGCTCCCCAGGAGCACATCAGTGGAGATCTGCATCCACAGGAGTGAGCATGTAAACACAAAAGCTAACACGCAAACCTTACCTCCTCATGAACTTTACCATTTGCTAATTTATCCTTGTTCTAAGTTTTCTCTTGTGTTTGCTTTTTTTCTGTGATTCTTCCTGTGAAGCCTGTGTGGGCTGGCTTCAAGTTCCTGTTCAGTGCGGTCCTCTAATAGAGCAGTTTCACCTCCAGCTTTGAACATAAATCAGCAGGGAAGTCCCACAGGTTCCTTGCGATCTGTTAGGGGAAGGAGGAAGGAATAGTGCAGATACTGGGCTTATGCTATCGAGCTGCCTAAAGCAAGAGAAGAAATTGATAAGAGAAGGCATTGTGTTTGCAGTTCCTGGCATATAGCATAGCACAATTCCTATTTGAATTCTTGAGAAATTAGTATCAGATGATTTAGGAACTTCTGGCATATTTGAATCTTAAGTGGTTACAGATAGTTTTGCTCAGACTTTCCTTCAGTTGTTATGTGCTACTTCTTTCTATTCATTTGAGGACAGGTTGGGAGAGTCTACAAATTCTAGAGAGAATGGGAAAAAAATCTCTGCTCTCACTGAGGCTGAATGGCAACAGGAACACAGGTCCTACCTGAAATCAGTAGTAGCCTCTATTCTATGCATGTGTTTGTGTACATGTGTGCAGAGAGATTTCATTTTCCTATGTGGCTCTTCAGTCTGATGTTACCTTTTCTTTCTAAATATGCAAACCTGTTCGTGCTGCCACCATACACGATCTGATCATGGTAGACATGGTCAGCTTCAAATCAGCATCATCTTTGTCTTCAGAAATGGCTTATTGTATGAAGCCCTTGAACAAATACTTTACCAAGAGAAGAGAAAATAAAAGATGTAAAGTAAACATTACTTTTAGAAAATGGAAGACATTGTTGTCATCAAAACACCATGAAAAGTGTGGTGCAGAGGTGCCCCAAGATGACTGGCAATCAGTGAATTGGTGCCTAAGCCCAGGGTAGAGGGCAGCAGGTGCTCATGCATTTCCCATAAGGATGAGAAAGATCTTTTCCTCTTAGACCCGACTATGTACTGCCATGCACATGATTCAGTAGCTGGGCCTTCTTGCCCCACCACAATGAGCACAGCTCACACAGCTCAGGAAGTGTGTCCTCCCTTACCCCAGTGGGCAGATGCCTGCTTAGGCAGCTGTTTTAGACATGAAAGCTGTTCCCTTCTGCTCTGCTTCCCCTCAGTTGCAATTGAGGCCTGCTGCAGAGAGGCCTGCCCAGCCTTCCTTCCCAGGGCTGGCATAGCAGTTCCTTGCACTCTGCCAGCCCCAGGTGCTGCCAAAGAAGCTCTTGGGAAGCATGAGGATATATAGCAGCCCTGGTCAGCCAGACCTGCTGTGGGTCAGCACACAAACTTGTCTGTCTACTGGGAGTCCTGCCTCTGCCACTGACCTGCCTGTGCTGCAGGATAGCCTGAGATTCTCTCCTTCAGGCACCTACGTGTGTGTGCAAGAGCAGCCTGGCTCTGACCGATGTTTCTCTGGGCTTCTTGGCAAACCTCCACTGTGCTCCAGCTGCAGTTGGCACAGCAGCTTGTCCTGCAGCCTGCCAGCAAGCGGGCAGTCCAAATGGCTGGGAGCACTCTGGGGGGCCTTGGCAGCCAGGGAAAAAGCAGCATGCTGTGCGTGGGGACCACCCGCCTCTGGATGGGGCAGGGAAGCCTTCCCAGCCCTTGGCCTCACTGGGCTCCCGCAGTTTCCAACCCCAGCTTTGGCAAAGGATGCTCCTCTGCTGGTTTGTTGCAGTTGTGGGTTGGGTCATCTGCAGAAAGAGCAGCGCTTTTCAATCTCTCTGAGGTCTCTTGTGTCCTAAGGGAGCAATAACTCATTAGGATGGTTGGAGCTTGACAGGGACCTGGAGGTTTATTGCTGTAATTCCCTGGCAGTATCTTTCACCCTTGGGGCAGGACAAGTAGGAGTTTCTCCCACAGGAATCTTCTCCTACAGGAAACACCCAGGCCAAGAGCCCTGTATCCAAGATAGTTCTCTTGGAGCAACACACTTCTTGTTGTTTTTTAAGAGAATCGTTAACCTAAGTCAGAAAGAGATCTGTTAAATTGATTTCTCCTTTTCAGGCTCTCATAGCTGTATCATTAGCATTGCCACTGATCAAAAGATCAGATGCAAATGCAAATAGAAGTAAACAAGTTAATTGATCTGTGTGTTTAGGAACAAGAATGCTTGGGAAATCCCCCTCTAAATCATCAACCCTAAAAGATATTGAGGCTGATTCTCCTTGACATTGAGTCGGTGTTATCTTGACAAACAGGCAGAATAGAAAGTTACTTTATGGGAGTATTTAGCATTCCTTTTGGGATGACTGATGATGAGTAACTACAGAATTAGGGTGTCTTACTCTATTTTATGGAAATACTGATCTCGTTCACTTAGAAGTTAGTTACTAACATAAATCATTTTACTGCATTACTCAATTCCTTTTACTATAAGTGCAGCTTTTATGTTGCAGTGAAATTAGCTATAAATATATTGCATTATCTCTAAATACTTCATCTTACATGGTTTCAAAGAAAGCTGCCATGTCCTGATGGAAACCAACTCGGTCCTCAACAAGTTATCTGTTAGATGTAGAGTGTCTTTTTCATTATTAACTCACTTAAGGGTGTTTTCTTTTGCGACTAAGAAAACGTTCTGTGCAAAATAATCTGTAGGGAAAGAGGAGCCTTTTCTCAGGGGCTAAAGTGCAGACTTTACATGGGTACAGGCAAAGAGAGTCTACTGAAGACTGTCAGAACTGTAGGTTGAAGTTTTGTGTATCATAATGAATACTGTCGTTCAGATTACCAGTTCAGACTTAGTTTTGGAATAGTCTCATTTCTGGTTACTTACTTTCTGTGCATTCAGGTATTCTTTTAAAGTGTGCTACATACATATTCAGTGTACCAAGAGACCCAAGTTATGTAGGAACCTAAGTCAGGTATGGACCTGCAAACTGTGAGCCACCTTAGGGCTGGTTTTGGTGACTGTGGCAACCCATATCCTTAAATGATCTGGTGCATAATCCCTGTCAGAAATTGAGGTGCAGTGCCCCAGTCATGCTCAAAAGTTCCTCAATACAGTATCTGAAGAAATATCTCTGTGCAAGTCATTTCTTCAGTTTCTCTTCATGAGAATATTAACGGAATCCATGTTGGAGTATGGTGAAAGTGATTTGGCTTTTCATTGCATCTGCATAAACGTGTAGAATTTGTAGCAGTTCACACTATACATTAAAATACAGGTAACTGGGAACTTCTGTGCATTTTCAAACTGTCATGCAAAAAATCTATATTCTTATGTAGCTAGTGTGTGTATGTGGGTGCGTAAGTGCATTTACTAGGAAGTTATCCTTCAGTGTTTATGTGCATTGAGCGGGTTGAATGAAACACGGGTGGAAGCTTGCCAGCTATGCTGACGCAAGCTCCAGGCTCATCCTATAAACATTTATGCTTCTGAGTAACTTCAGTCACGTACAAACACTAGGACCAAAGAGACTTCATGGGTCACTGATTCCAGTCCTGTGGTATGACAGGCAAAGCTCATAATTCTTCTCAAGAAAATGACCAAGCTTTATTGTAAAGCTCTCTGAGATTTTGCCTGCCATCCTTCTTACTGGAAACCTATTCCATTACTTTTAGTTGATAGTTAAAAAGTCTTCAGGCTCATTTTCAGCCTCAGGTTAGTCATAGACGGTTTCTACCAGTTTGTTTTTATGTCAATGTTGTGAGTGCCTCTTCTTCCTCTCTGATGTTTACCCAATGAGACCAGTTGCACAGCTGAAGTTATTTATGGGCTTTTGCAGCTTTGGGTCCTTGGGGATGGATGTCCACATGGATTTTACTTACATACAGATAAACAAGCAGAATGACTTTACAAGTACGACCTGTCAGAGTGATTAAAACAAAGCCAGATCCTGAAGTAAATGAGTCTCAGGTTGATAAGGACCATCTTTGAAACAATTGTCTTTCAGCATGCAGCTATTTCTGGACAGTTGCAGCTGGAAAGCTTTGGTTCTTTGTGATTTATATCAGGATAAGTCTGTTGCTCACATAAAATATAGAACGCCTCAGTCCTATGTAGATCTGCTCATTGTGAAAGAGGATATCTGAGTCTATCCCTTAATTTCATAGCAGCAAATTGCATGTAAGCTGGTAGAGCCATTCATTTCCGCTTCAGGTCTGGACTGAACTTGTGGTTTGCACTTTGGAATTCTTCACGTCAGTGCTGCACCAAATGTGCCACACTGGTATTCATCCATGGCTAATGAACTTTGCAAAGATGATTTTGCTTTCCTTTATGATGCTGCATTTTCTGTACCATCTAGAACTGAGTCGGGATTTAGAATTTAAAGCCAAACTTGTTTACTGGGAGAGAGGTAGAATGGGCCGTGGAAGAGCTGGAACCCCTTTCCTCTCCATCCTGTCCAGGTCACTCCCAGGCAGCACCCTGCACAGGCAGACTCCTGTGTCTTGTGGCACACTCTGAACAAGATGCAGAGGAGGACAAATACTGTATTTTGCACAAGTTGGCCTCCCGAATTTTCTGTATGTTCTCTGGGGGTTGCAGTGATGTGAGAAGATGTGGGATGAGAGCTGGTAAATCAAGGAATGTCATGTGAAGGAGAAAGGGATCTGAAGTGTTACAGGCAGGGGAGTAAAAGCTGCCATGGGAGATCATACATACATTGAAATCACATCAGCTGACAGACTTCACAAGGAAACCAACTACACATCTTTCTGAGGATGTTCTTCATAAAGCAGGCTTGATTTACCATCTTCTAGCTTGTGTTTAATACCTGGATAGACTAGGTCTTATTCTAAAAGCTGCTGCATGAGCATATTAAAAAAAAGAAATTCATAATAAACCAAGTAATTTTAAATGACTGGAAACTGAGCTGAATAATAACACAGACAGAAAGATGTTTTACTTTAAGAGGATTGAGAAAAAGAACTTCCTAATAGCTAGCTGTACTTTCTGCTGGTTGCCCAGATTAAATCATGAGGGCTCAGAAGCAGAAGGTTGCTGGTAGTACAGCAGTGACATTTTGGACAGCACTGCAATATGCTTGAAATAACCCATTAATAAACAAAGTAAGATTTGCAAGGCCAGTAAGAATGATGGCATTGCAAGCCTGCTCTCTGTAGCTGTAGCACAAAGTTATTGGCAGCCTCATCCTTCAGTGCCGGGTGATTTGTGCAGCAACTTGTAATAGCAGTTAAGCAATGAAATCAGGTGCCCATCCCCGGGGCTATGGGTGAATCACCGAATTACAGGGAGGGAAATGAGACTGGGAGTAAAGTGGATACACACTGCTGAGGAAAGGAGGTGAGAGGAGCTGGGGTGGACAGTCATCACTGAGCCCAGAGAATGTGTCTTGATGTTTTTGTTTAAATGTAACTAGGGGTAACAGGAGGATAAGGAACAAGATCCCATGTCAGAAATTGTTTGGTGTCAGTTGAGAGTAGCTTAGTAGATGAGTGTGAGTGGAGTTGCATTGACATAACTCTTTGTGTTGGAAGGAGGCCCCAAATCCTTGTTACCTGGTCTCTAAATGGAGCTTCCTCTATCAGTCACCCATAGCATCCTGATATTCACAGTTAAATCACCTGAATAAAATTCAGTTATGTCACCATAGGTGTTGGTAGTATTCCCAAGGGCTTATTGTAACTTCTGCACAACTAGCCTTACATAGAAAACATCCACTGTATTTCTTATATATAGTCTGAATTTTCCTGGCAGATGAAGTAGGGATTTTCAAGGGGAATGTGACCAGTTTGTAGCTTCACAGCGTAAGATTCATGAGATGGGATATTTTAAACCTATTTCTTAGTTGCACTATGTTGTCAAAAGACTGGTTGTGACATACTTCATAAATCCAGCCCTGATGACACTCTGACAATGATCCTTGATGTGATAAACAACCAGTACAGCCTCAGGCAATAAAGTAGGAGGATGGAGGCTGGAGCTGAACACAGGCCTGAATTTTCTAATTGGATGACTAAAGTTACACCTCCAAGTACATCTCTGCACACCTTTGAACAGTTGAGGCTTCAGATTGTGAAGCATCTGCACTCTCTGTTTGGGGAAAGTGTGTGAGACTTGTTTTCACTTTCAATTAAAATCAGCCACCAAAGGCAATAGAAGCACTGAGTAAAGAATAAAATCTGGGGGAACTGACCAGATCAGGATTTTCTCTGAAAAATAGCCATCAACTTTGTTTTGTCCAATCCTGCACCAATGTGCCTTCCCACCACGAACATGTCTCCACTGACAGAGCATATCCAGAGCCTGGTGCTGTAAATGCTTTACCCAGGCATTCAGTCAGGTTTGATGGATGCTGGAGGGACAATGTCTACTGGAATGTCTGCCTCCTCTCTACAATCTACCAGGCAATTACACAGACATTTCTCTAACCCTCCTGTCTATGCTTCCTTGGTAAGATCTGGTAACATCGAACATGATCTTCTGGCCCATCACTATTTGTAATGAATAGATGTACAGTCTTTGAAGAGTAAATCATTAGAGAAACATACTGATGTGCCTTTTTATGTCTACTGTGTTTCTTTATCTAGGTGAAAGGCATGCTTAATTCCTACTAGTTTCTTGTGGAAAAAGCTGTGATTGCTTCTTGCTTTCAGTAGCATTTGCACATTTGTCCATCATACCTGATATCATTTCTTAGAGTGCCGTTTCCTACATCCTGAAGTGAGAAACCCATGATGACCATTTTTAGTACTTGAAAAGCTAACATTGATGTTCGATTCCATGTTTAGCACTACACTTAAGCTCAAATTCTGTATCAGCTGCCCACTGATTTAAATGTTGACTAGGATACCAAAATATACACCAAACTCCTTAACATTAAGCACTCAACACTTCTTGGAAGCTCAATAAATTTAGCTGTGTGATGGACAAACTGCGAATCATCGTAAGAAATGTTATCAGTGGCAAGGCTAGTTCATTTATCAACTCCAGTTTACCAAGCCCCATCATAAAACAATCTAGGTCTAGTTCCCTTTGGTAACATACAGTGGGAAGTAACTCTTGAATATTTTCTTATATGTGTCAAAGAGTTAGGGTGTGATGCTATGTGGATAAAGCTCAGCAAGAGGGATACAGCTGGTTCTCTGTACCTTGCAGTGGAATAAAAACGTGAGTCACCACCATGGAGAAGTCACTCTGATGCTTCAAAAGTGGGCTGGGATTTAACATCAGTTTTCCAGATGTATCTGTAACGTGCAGTGTATCACTGAGAATTTTCTGTAACAAAATGAGCACATTGAAGTTAAATTACGAGCTACTGGGAGACCTTTGCAAAGAACAATAGTTTTGCTTTTATTTCAACAGAACTGAAGTATATCCCATTTCTTACAAGAAAGAGCAGCAAATAATATTTATTATCCTTTTGATATGGAGCCATTACTGGAAGCCATTATCATCACATTTCAGGTTTACTTAATCAGCGCTGTGAACTGATAACCCACAGAAATAATTGCCTCACTGCCGCCAATAGTGCTCTTGGCACACTATGAAAATAACATTATTCCTTACCAATTAAACCACCATAAGATTTTAAATGACAGATTAAAGGCTTTCTTTAGGTACTTTGAATGCTTCCAAACTGAGCAAACAAGAAGAGACCTACCATTCTGCAGGTATGTGATATAGGTGAACTACGGTCGAGCTCCTTGATGGCACAGAAATGAGATGCATGTGTCCAAACATGCCAAGCAAATGCAGATGATGAAAAAGACAGATTAACTGCTGAGGAGCTACCTGCTCTTCAGAGCATTCCAGCTATCAGGCACACCCCAGTCAATACTGTAATGCTCGGCAGCGTATCCACACCACTCGAGGCAGAGGCTCCATTATCTGTTTGGCTCTTTTCTGTTCCTGCGCTGAGCACTTACATCTGTGGCGTTGTGCAACATGTTCGCACTTCATTAGTGTCTCTCGCTTTTTGAGTTGTTTCTTTCAGTTGAGACCTTTTCTTCTGGTCTCCTTATTGTTAGAAACATCTAAAATAGCCACAGCTCAAGCAAAATGATTGATCTCTTTGTTTGGATTCTGCATTATCTGGTTATCTTGGCTGGATGTGTGCTTATAGCCTGCCTTTCACTGCTGGAGGTGGGAGGAAACTTCTGTCCTGAAAAAAGTTCTGTTACATCAATATTTCTTCTCATTCTAAGTTATGACAAGAAATCAGTGGGTACTAACCTTCCTCTTACTACTGAAACTGCATGGACAGAAGCTATAAGACATTTAATGTATATATACATAGGACAGTCAAGGGAAGGGAAGAAGGCAAGGAAGAATCTTCAAAACCCTTTCTGCACCACTCAGTTCCCAGAATTCACAGGGGTGAGAAGTTCCTGGAAATATCAAATTGGAAGTGGCAGAGTACTTTTAACCATATTTTCCACTAAAACAAAATTAAAAGATGGAATCTGTGACTAGATTTAAGACCTTTTTCTATTATACCATACTCTCATATGAGATCTCACCATCTGTTGGGAGTTGTAGCCCAGGTGTTTCAATGCTCCTTACAACCTTGTATTTATGTGGCTTTTCTGATACATTGTGTGGGAAAGAGAAGAGACAATTGATAGCTTGGGAGATGAGATCTAGGCAGGGATCGCAGACCTTCAGAAGGGAATGAGGGAAGAGACACCTGAAGTGCTCTGCGGGGAAAAGTGATTTCATACTTGGCTGAAATGGAAAGATTTTGGTTAAGCTTTTTCACTGTTCTTTTGCAACACTGGGTGAGAGTTTCTACAGAAAATAATTTCTCTCTGAAAAACGTTTGTCCTGACCTATGTGTTAAAATCTGTGTAGCTGCATTCAGTTGAACTCTCACAGTGGTACAAGCATTACCTATGCTGGGAAGTGCAGCATCAACTCTCAGGGCAGGTACCTGAGCCTCAGGAGGTAGTTGCCCCAGTCAACTTAAGAAATTTCCTCTAGATGTCACTCATGAACCCTTCTCTTATTTGAGGGATTTCAGTAAGTAGTTAGGATACCTCTGACAAGGAAACCCTTCAGTCATTCTGCTTGGTCACCAAAATGTTTGTATTCTGTGCTCCTTTTCTGCATTGCTAGAGACAGATAAAGGCTGATGGCAGAGAGGGGACTTCTTCAGCAGCACAGAGATGCCTTTACTCACCAGAAAATGAATTTAAAGTATTGATTAAAGGAGGAAAAAAACCTTAACCTTAGTCAAAATAAAGATTTCTGTAGTTTTTTTATGCTGATTGTACGTGTCATGAGAACTCAGTGTGAAGCTGGTAGTCTGTTGATTTATTTAGATAAAACCATCTCTTCTTAGTACTTGCTCAGCATTGGGTGTAGATGCTCGGTGTAACATTTTCTAGCCTGTTATTACATTGACTTAAATGAATATTTTCAAACTTGATAAGGTTGAATGGAACAGATCTCCTCTGAAAAGTAAATAATTTCTGTTAGATGTTTTCAGTGGATTTTATTTTTGGTTTTGTTTTTCTTAAAACGTGAGCATTCTTTGCTTGCTTTTCTTATTCAAACAGATCTAGGGTTATACCTCCAATCAAAAAGCCATTTCTTTATTAAAGAAAGAAAAAGTTGAATGACTAAATCTAGAATGGTTAAATGTAGCTAGTGCTAAATCTAGCAGTGAGTGTAGTTTCTGAGGTTTCGACAACCTTACCTATAGTAAGTAGCATTTTACTCTGCAAATAGTTGAGCTGAAGCCAGCAAGTCTCCTAATGCTGTAAAACACTTATAGTGCATATAACAGTACATGAATTCCTCTACAAGCTGTTGCTGATAACTGTTCTAATTTATCTCATGTTTGGAAAAAGTTTGGCCTTGCATCGTTCCAGTTCAAATGTTCCTTGAGTGATGTGGTTTCCCACAAAACCTTCATTAAAGCTTTTGGGGATTCACTGGGTCCTGAACTACTTAAAGGACTTTTTCTTCAATGTTATCATATCACTAACATTCACCTGGAAATGTCTGACATCTGCACTGCAGCCAGGACTTCCAGAGGGCTGGCAGTCACAATGGACAAGATACTAGAAAGATTCCTATCCCATAGCAAACAAAGCTTTCAAAAGTAAATAGGGGTAATGAATGTCTGGCAGCATAAAGAAACCACATTTGCAGATCATATAACAATAAAGACAATTTGAGGTTATCACGTAATTAACCTCTTCACACATGTCAGTATGTATACAATGTTTTTGGTATATACATATAAAAATGTGTTGATTGTGATGTGTTGCCCCTTTTGTTTCCATTTTGCTTTAAAAGTCAAAGTCCTATATGAAGAATTCATCAGCATAATAGTTTAATTAAAATATACTTTTATTAGTGGAACTGTAAGAGACAATGAAACACTTGCAACCACACCAGATTGTTTATGGTCAACAGGTTTTACAAGTGCAATTTAGAAGTAATGGAAGCTGCACATTGACATAGTCAAGATTTCTAAGTTGTTCGGATTTTATCCATAAGGCAGGGAAAAAAAATGCTATATTGGGTTGAGAGCATCTATAAAAATCTTCTAAATGTTTCTAAAGAGTTAATCTTACAGTATTTCTATGTATGTATAAATATAACCAGACTTTTCTAACAATAATGTGGAGAACAGCAGCAGCATCTCTTAGAGTGTCAAACAATGGTACACGTGTCTGTGCCATAGGAAAAAAGTGAGACATATTGACAGATTGAGCCAAGCCTCTTGTCTAACTGTGTCGAGGCTTCCTGATCAGTTTCTTCTTGTGCTCTGGTAACTATGAGGTTGCCCATATTGATTTTAAGACACAAAGTTCAATTTTATCTTTATTTATGGCTTGATCATTGACACAAGCTTTTGCAGTTGTGTTTATATCCCTATTGTAATAGCTCTGTGGCAGTGGTAGAGTGTTGCTTATGGTCAAATAAAGATTTTTGGAGGTACAGCAGTTTGGCAGAAGGCTTCTTTGGGGCTTGAAGACACTCAGTTCCCTGGTAAAAAAGCCCAACAGCAGATATCTGCTTTCTTAGAGTCCATAGAGAGAGAGTAAGAATTTTTGTTGCTGCTGGGGAGAAGATTAGGGACAGACAAGCTTCCTATAGCTGCACCTGCAAATAAAGACACTCTCGTGACTGTTTTCTCAAGCACAGAGACACAGAGAGAAATATCACTTACAGTAGGCAGATCCATAGGATTTTTTTGCTGCAACTTGACCTCTTCACGTCTGGTTTCTTTGATGTTTTTTTATTGCAAACATTGGCTCTGGTCCCTAAAGATGCTTAGCTGCTTTGCTCTCAATGGTCTGAGTTGGGCACCCAAAATACCTCTGGATCTTAGTCGTTAAGTGTTCACAAACCAGCTATGGCAACATAAAGAACAAGGAGTCCTTCGCCTGTATCCTTGAGGACAGACAATTGTTACAGACACATTGAGTGTGGCAATACACAAGTATTCAGTTTTTAAATGATACTGGTATCTCTCTACTTCAAAAACACATAGTCACGAGAAGAAATTAGGCAGGGATAAAAAGTCAATGTGTCAAAATACCATACATTAGTTAAAATAACAGAAAAACAGAGGAAATAGAAGGTCTTGGAGGTAGAGTCCTGATCTGACCCCCAGTCTGTGTCTACCCTGCAGGATGCTAGGGCGAGGTGAGGGCATTTATCTTTTCCATCCAGGGAGGTGCCTCTGCTGCTGAAATTGTTACTTCTTCCTACTCATAGAAATGAGGTGTTCTGTCAGGGTTGGATGTAAGGCTTTAAGCATTCACAAGGCAACTGTGAGGTCCTGGTAATGTGACAAGGAAAGTTAGTTCATTTTACTTTTAAAACCCTGGAATTTTGTGTGTACAAATAAACCTCATTCTGGAAAAATATTTCATCTGCAAAGTTAAGTTTGCCAGGCTTAGGATGTTTCTGAACTCCACAGGATTCATCTTGCTGTGCTTTGACTAATAAATGGCCATAAGGGTGTGTGAAGAATGTGCTGAGGTTGAAACTAACCAAATTAAAACACAAAACCCCTGACAACAAAGCTATCTTCTTATTCCTATATCACAGAAATTATTAGAAACTATATCTATGTTCCTGGCATGATTTCTTCTTGCAAGAAAAAGCTGGAAATAGTACAAATCTGGTTCATTATCTTATCATAATTACACAGTTACTCAAATGATGAAAACCGTTTCTGAAATGATTTGTTGGTACAGTGATCTTTGAGGCTTTTGCTGCTGCGCAGGGATGCCTGGTTGTGTTTAGCACAGCAGGCTGAAGATGGCAATCAGACACCCCAGGAAAAACCTACTTGAGAAAACCAGATCATGTAATTAGAGATTATATTGTAATGAATGTGCACAGGGGGACAAAATTAACCTTTGCATGGACTTGAGCCACTTAACTGTCTAAAGTGTGGCAGCAGTAGGTCACTGGGGAGATAAGCAGCTGGAAAAACAGCTAAGTACTTGTCAGAGGAGGGAGATCCACAGGTCTCAGCGGTGGGATGCAAGGTCTCATGGGAACATCTGGGAGTGGACACTTTCACTAATTCTTTTAAGGCTGACACTTCTGTCTTTTTTAGCTTGTTTCACCCTTGCCTGTCCCACCATTCATGTGCCCTTTCCCAGTCTCCTCTGTTCCCAGCCTTCCCTTACTGCTCTGACATTGAACAGCGCTTGCCTGTTATCACTAATGTGATGGAGAAATGCTTTGGTGGTACCTAGCCAGGTCATACAGGGGTGGGAAGGGGGAAGGGATGTGAATTTTGTATTCCCATGCAACCAAGGACTGTAGTTACTTATATGCAAGAGCTCAGCCTGGATGTGGATGGGCCAGCAATGGAGGAGCTGCTGGACACACTCCTGCTGGGGTGCTGGTAGCATTGGCACAATGAGCACAAGTCAGTTGTCCTCCAGTAGAAAGCAGAGAGGATAAGCAGGGCCAAAAGCAGGAAGTGCCTGGGGCATGTGCTGGGAATGGCACTTAAACCCCTGTTCCTCTGGCCCTCCCCTCCTGCAGCCACACCACATCCCTTCTGCGCCCTGTGATCTTGCGAATGAGGGAGTGGGTGTGCAAGACAGAGGGTACGGGCCTTCTGCTCCGCATGTGGGGCTGCACTAGTTTTCGGGGGTGTACACTGCCAGCATGCACCGTGCAGTGCAACTTCAAAGCAGGCTCTGGCAGTGAGGCAGGGAATTGTCTGGCAGGGTTAAACCGCATTGGAACCATTTTGGAAAGGGTTTGAGGCTTTGATTCTTTCGTGTACAAATCTGACATCAAAGCAAAGTCCTGTTGTCTGTCAAATATGTCCTTCATCTCTTAAGACAGAGATAAAACAGCCTCCTGTCAGTCAGATAACATGATAATTAGACAGTGTGATAATGCATTTATCCTGGTGCTTACAATCCTTGATCATATATTGCAATTATGTATACAGGCCACAGCAGCCAGTGTCTTTAATTATAACCTTGATGGCAAAATGATAGGAAGAAGGAATCTTCTTAAGTGTAGAAAAATGAGTCTTTTAATTCATTTTTATAGATCCTCACTGAATACAATGGAAAGGATTAATATGGAAGTCTTTGCCAGAGTGTTTGTGTGAACTGATTAAGATGTGTTTATGAAGAAGCAGCAATGCCTGGATATTACATTAATATAGGCCAGGTATTAGAGCAATGTGAGATAGGTACCAAGCTAGATAGTTACAGCAGATAGCAGTGCATTTATTTTTATGTTAATCTGCTGCCCAGAAAAATCGTTTGTAAGTGCTTATAATAATAATATTATTGAGATTTATTAAGGTTAGGTTTTCAAAGATAAGCCCTAAACAAAGTTTTCTTGTTCATGTAATTGGTAACTCCTAGGTTGCTTTGCAAATCTCATCTAGAGAAAAACAAATAGATGATATTATCCCTGCTGCAATAAACTGCCTCTGTACTTGAGTGGACAAGGTTTCTGAATCACCTAGTTTAAATGTGCTTTTTCTTGCTTATTACTTAACTGCAGTTATATTTTGCTTAGTTATTAGTGTGTTATGAAACCCTTGATTGAAATAAATGAAGCCAGGAAAAGCAGTGGATGTTGGGAAGCCGGAATTGGTTGTAAAAGGTATCAGTCTTAGAGTTCATGATTCTGATGCTTGAGTTTTATCAAATTTCCACTGTCCAGTGTTTGGAGTCACTGAAAAAAAAAACATAGGTGGTGTGGGTTGGGCTGGTGGGCCAGCCCAGATTCTCCTGAAAGTTCATTTCTGGTCTCATACAGAAAAGTGACCATGTAGCCACGTCCCTTGCCTAGGGTCTTGGTGACTATGTCTGAGAGAGTGCCAGGACTGGAGGCACTACAACCGAGGCATCTGCTGGGCTCTCTGGAATGAAGGACAGAAACGGAGGAAAAGGAGGAATTTAAAGAAGTTTTTCCCAAGGAAATGGTGTAAAAGCCACTCCTGGTCTTTTGGATACTGAGAAGCTGAGAAATCTTAGCTGTTAGGAAGGGCTGAAAGGTTACACAGTGAAAATCAGGCACCTTAAAATAAGATACTCCAAAACTGAAGCACCTAGAAAAAACAGTTGCTTTGGGAAAGCTTCAGTGTAGATGTATAATCAGGTGGTTACAGAAACCAACCAAACCACATCTAGATCTGTTATAACATGGATTTACCTACATCAGGACAGAAACTCTGTCTGAAGCTGTAGGCCCCTATTAGCATCCTCACTCTTGTAACCCTCCCAGGGCAATTAATGTGTTTAGCCGCAGATAAACACAGTGTGAGGACAATGCTAAGCAAGCAGATTGGAAAGAAACTTTCTTGGCTGTGACTCTGCATTTGCTTAGTAATGATCAGCACCATGACTTCTATTGGCTTTGTTTTGTCTTCAGTGAGCTATGTGTTTATCAGACTAAAAAGGCCACTAAACTTTCCTCCCCCCAATCCCATCAGGGGTTGGGCATCTATATCTGCATCTGTTACTCTTGTAAAGCCTTTCCAGTCTCTCCTTATGCCACTGCAGGGCTTTGCTCTGTAGCTTCTTCACCTTAGGCCCTTCCCAGGCACAGCATCCTCCAGCTTTTTCCTCTGTGTCTGCCTAGTATCTGAATAGTAATTCTTTGTTGTCAGGAAACCAAGATGCATGGTAAATTTAGGAAATCAGGCTTGCTAGGCTGCCAAGCCTCTACTGTCCATGTCCTGAGTACAGACTCCCAGTGAGTGACTGCTTAAGTAGCTTTCTATGGCTCCTTGAATGATCAGCACATCTGAGGAGCTTGGATTGCTGAGTATGCACAGTTAGAAAAAGCACACAAAATACACTGTAGCAATCTTTCTTGGTCTCATCTTTCCACCCTAGAGCACCAGCCAATGTGTCTGCAGAACCTCAGAGGAGATAAAGTTCCCATGGCAAATCTCTGTGGAAATTCTCCCTCCGTAAACAGGACGTTAGTCTCTGTATTGAAGAGCCACATACATGCATGGGAAGAAGCTATAAAGCTTCTTTTTACTGTTTTACTCTGGTGTGTTGTGTGAAGCTTTTTCTTCTGGAGTTTCAATTTTCGTTTTTAAGAGATGAAAATGACTTACATGAAAAAGAAGAGCCTTTTGACTTCAGTGATTCCTTTCCCGAAGAAGTTTCAATCACAAAACCCAAACCATGTCTTCATGCTACTGGGAACCTAGATTAAAAGTTGAAAGTCAGCTAAGTGGACCACACTTTTCATCAGTCAAAAAGCTAATTGAAAACATATAAGAGTCAGAAAATCGTTGGGGCAAGGAGTGTTTATTTTGTAGGAGGAAACCTGGAGCAGACATTAGAAGTTTCTGTTCTATGAAAAATAGTGATGGGAATTGCTACATGTTTTTGTGCCTTTATTGTTGACTTGTTGTTGCAGTATTGACGTGTCAAGTAGATTCAGACAGCTAATGTAACTTTGTATGTCATGTATAAGTGTGTATGTATGTAAATATATATATGTGTAAACATATATATATGTAAATATATATACATATACATAAAAGCAACTGGTAAATGCAGTATTTCATGTTATAAATTGTCCTTTCAACCATCCATTCCAATAACACCCAATGCTGCAGATATTATAGGATATTCCTACTTGGCTGTGGGTGTTGCCTTGTGGTCATGGCCCTGTGGGGATGGATTAGCCTTCAAATACATGGGCTGAGGAGCTGCAGGGAGAACACCATGGCTTCAGTTCTCATAGTGAGGAAAGGGGATATTTATCAGTAGCTTCCATGAGGTTAGGGATTGCCTCATGAATATTTACATGTGAAAAGAGATAAACTTCCTAAATGTATCCAGGACACCATTTTACCACTCTTGACATCTCCTTTGGTTTGAGATAAACAGGAAGCTCCCAGAGAGGCAGCACTGTTCAGGGTGAAGGACAAAAGAGTGAGAAAACTAGCACGTGAGCAGGCTGGAAGGAGGCTGCATTTCCATTGCTCCTGGAAGAACGGGAAGAGGAAGAGGTAGCAGCCATTGTAAAGGCAACAGCAGATGTAGTCAGAGATTGAAGAAGCTGCTGGGGATATAGGACACAGCTCTAAAATACTAATCTATTTCTAAGATAAAAATAGTGATGATAATAATTACAACACAGTAAAGCTTGGGAAGTGTTGAATTATGGGGCTGTAATTCCAACAAGGGCTTCTGGGTCACTTCACAGACTGCAAGAGTCTCCAGACCGTGGTGGAATTGCGCTTTTGTAGTTCACAGTTGATGATTTGAGTTTTTAATATGCATCCTCTCTTTTTTTGCTTGTTCATCATTTCCTGTATTTTACTTGCACCTCAAACCAGCAAGATGTACCTGGCACCCTGTGAGCCTGTGCAGGACTACTAACATTGTTCCAAACATGCTGCAGTATGGCTCCTTGCCTACTCTAATTAGGAATAATTAGCTCAAGTGCTTGTGCAGCTACACAGCTTTTTGTATCAGAGCTACACCACATACCTTCATTACCTCTGCTTTTGCACTGAGACTCCACTGTCTCTCATTTTGCAGTGTGGATTCTTCCGTGCACAGCTGGTTATTTGCTCACCAAAGCATTTTTGCATTGCTTTGTGTTGTTGTGAGGAAAGCACAAAACTCTCAGGCTTTTCAGTCACAGCTTCCCTGGCCTCTGCCTGGGGCTGGAGAAGCTAGAAGGGGCCAATTGCACTTCAGAACCATCTGGTGGATCCTGATAAACCATCAATTTACCTTTATTGTTCCTCCAAGCTGGATTGCATATGTTCTTGGAAGTCACTGTATTTATAATTCATTGGAGATGAGAAGGATTAAATAAATAGCGGCAGTGGCTTTTTAGCCCTGGGATGATGATCTGCAGGGCTAGAAGCCTTCCTTCATTTGAGATCCTGTGGTTTTCTCAGGCATATATCTTGATTAATAACCATAAATTATTTGAAAATGGAGTCTGTGCCTCAGTACACTACTGTTTCCTCAGTTACTTTTTTGCAGAGTTTAACCCATCTTTTACAGAAACCAAACAAGCCACAGTTGTCCTGAGAAGCTCCAGGTTTTGCTCAGCACTCTGTGAACATGTTCCACCAGCCCTGGGGGCCCCTGGAAGTGGAAACACTTTGGTTCCAGCAGCTGTTTTCCCAGAAATACTTCAGGTATTCAGCAGTCACACCCTCCAGATCCTTTCCTTTTATAACTGCAGTGTTGTGGAGCATCTCCTCTTGCTTTCTTCCTCCCATTGCTACAGGCACTCTGAAGCCTGCTGTCTTTGAGTAGGCTCTTTCTATATAGAACTTCTCTTCAGCAGCCTTTCTACCATCACTTTTAAAAACATTTTATGCCAAGTTGATCCGCGCCTCAAGAGATGGGCTTGAAAAACAACAAAGTCAATTCCCACCACCCAAACCATCATAGGTCAAGTTTCTAAGTCTCGAGATGCCTGCACTTGGATTTCATGGCCTGCATGGCTTGGACAGATTGTGAATCATCAGGGAAAGCTCCACTGGTGCTGTGCGGGGGAACATCATGTGGCATCACTGCTTGACAGCAGGTGCCTCTAGAGGCATGTTCACAGGGGCAAGGAAAAGGAAGTGGGTCTCACTGGGGCCTTAGCTGGAAGGGAGGGCAACTTAGCAGGGAGTCATTCTATAAAATGAGACTCAGTAGTGTCTGAGCTTCCATGAGGATGTTCAGCACTTTCAGCAGATCCTCAGGAGCAGCATTTCATAATTGGAAAGGACTCCTGTTCAGATCTCTCCAACTTTTCCATCTTTTATTTTTTAATCAGTTCTTTGCTTTGAAAAGCTTCCATGACTAAAAGGATTCCAAATATATTTCAAGAAGCAGCACTAATTAAAAAAATAGGCCTTATTTAGATTGCATTTTTTATCTGATCCTTACAGGTGCAGATGTTTCGCAGGAAAGGAACTTTGGTACAGGCTATTTTGTTAGGCATGCCACAGAAATATGAAAGGAAGGTTTGTTGGGGTGAGAAAAAAGCGTTATTTGAAGTCAGCTAGCTTGCATCTCTTGAACATCATTTGGCAGACCTCTAAACAAGTAGGATACCTGCTTTTTGAACTTCGCTTTAATTGGTCATGTTGCTTCGTGATGCTCTTTAATGTAGCACAAGGGAGATGATGAGGGCCTACAGCCACACCAGCATGTCAAATTGGGGCCTTCAGCATTTTTACAATTGCCTTTTCCATATTTCTGGGTTTTAAAACAAAATTTATATTTGGATCCCAAGCAAACATGCCACCATCACGTAATCACCTTTCTAATCATACCTTTTAAAAAATGTTTCCTTTAATTTTGTTGTCCAGCCTGGAGAACTGAGTAATAAAACAGTTTAATTCTTCTTACTTTGATGAGGGCTAATTAAACTCATCCCTCTTTGAGTAAGCTATTAAGCCCAGCAGTTAATCAATGTTTTGGCTGATATGTCCCCATTAAGAAATGTTATTTTTACTAAGAAATAAACCACATTTTTTAAAACCAAGCATATAAAGTGTGCATTCACTGCTCTGCTTTTGTGATCTTCACTGAGGCCAGGGTACTTACACAGCACATAGTTCACCAGGAGTTGTCTGAAGTGGTTTATTCTGCTGAAAATGTACTTTGACTATGAGTCTTCTAAAAAAGAGGATTATTGCCCATGGGGCATTGTATTAGCAGGGCTGAGACATCCTGATTCCAAACAGTCATTAAGCAAATCAGAGGTAATTTATACTGTGGTGAACAAACTAATGCAAAGCCTGCAAGCTGTCTGGCCCTTCCAGTATGCCTTTAGACAAAACTTTGAAGGTCGGTTCAGGAGCAGTTGCTCTTACACTGTGTTGTTGTTGTGACTAGAGGACAACAGTCAAGTTTGGAGGCAGGCCTCGATGCAAAGCTTGTACTTCTGCGTAGTTTTGAGCGTGTGAGCGATCCCTTAGGAGTCAACAGGGCTACTTTAAATGCTTAGAATTACGCATGTGCTTAAGAGCTTTGCTGGACAGGAGCCACGGTAAGAACCAGCCCCAACTGTGGCCTAAAATTAAAACTGGAACACTTTAAAGATTAATTAAGGCCTTGTCTACATGGGAAAAATTGTTCATAGTGGCATGAGAAACTTTCTTCTCATAGTGTTTGTGGCCCAACTGGAATCAGAGCATTTACGGTGGAGTCGTCTCTTATGAGGTTTCCTGACCGCATTCGGGAGGTGTGCAGAGTTTGGGAACGCACCCAATGTTTGGAAGCGAGTATTTCACTCACCACTGCATGTGAAATTTGTATGCCTTCATAGTCGTGTTGATGATAGTGTCATTTTTTCAACTCTTGGGAAAATGGCAGAAGCATTCTAGTAGCCAGAAAGCAAACAGACACATTACACACCTCCCTTCTTCACCACAACTATTGAAACACCTCAGTATCGCAAACCGGAACTGCTCTCCTTTTAAAGCTTCAGGATTTCACCACTGAGAAGTCAAGGCATCTTACTCTTTTGCACAGAAGAGGATCTACTTTGACACTCTATAGAAAGGATGTAGAGTGGCAATGAATTACACTTGCTTTAATTTGTTGCCCCTTTTGTCTTGTCAGAAGAGAAGGAAGGAGAATTGATTTGTATGACTAAGGGCATGACGGATTACTAAACCCTGTGTTGATGCAAACAATCCAGTTGCTTCTCATCCATGCAACAAGAGAACAGTGGGGAAGCAGAGAGACCTGTACCTGCAAGAAATCATAACATATGATGAAGAGATTATTTTGGTCTTGGATATGAAGGACCTCAACAACTCTGAATGGGAACAGAGAGTTTTGTATGTACTATTTTCAGCCCCCCCCATTGTTGGTCGTTTTTTTTTACCTGTGAAATAACTAGACTTGTGTTTGAGTGTCTTTACTATAAAAACTGAAGTCAGCTGCTTCGTTGCAGCATGACCTTGGAGCCTGCTTCCTTCCTCCGGGTTCAAACAGTCCTGTGTCCATGCTTTTATGGGCATCAGTGTGCATATATCACTGTAATGTTGAAAGAAAGAAAGTTTTTAGTGTCTCAGTGTCCCTTCTGATTAGGCTACACCAAACTTTTATTTCTTGGAGTCAGGGGTCTTTCATCTCTATCACAGCAGAGCTGGACAAATCTGCTGTAGTGGCACATGGCCACCCTTCACCTTTAGAGACCAAACATTTGCATTCAGGCAGGGCAAGTCCTCCATCAGCTGAAGAAAACGCTCAACCTGAATTAGCAATTCTGCTCTGCCTGAGACAACTTATGCTAGAAAAGGGGCCTCTGGATGTACATGCATCTGTATTTCCAGTATTTTTATATTAGTTTCTTTACAATGGTTTGGCTGTTGGTATGAATCTGCCAGCTAATGGGTAAACAGAGAGAAGTAATGATACGTAGTGCTCATGTGCTGCCTTGCATTTGTAAAGTGCTTTGCAGGCCTGAGGTGTTATTAATTTCTGCTGGCTTCCATGTACATGTAAATCTCGACTCACTTTGTACAACCCATGTACAATTTTATCCACTAAATAAATGTGTCTCAAATGTGCTGTTTAGACAGAGCATCCTAGAGGGAGTTGAAGGTGGCAAATGGAGCAGTTGGCTGTGAGGTTACAGAAGGACTACATTTGTCTTTCTGCTTTGTGTCCTACTAGATGGAGGTTTACACTCCCACCTTTTACTGCAGCACTCATGGGAGTTTTTTCTGTCCCTAAAATTTCCTAGAGTAAAGGCTGGCTGAGAGTTACATGAGCTCTGAAATGCTCTTGTAAGGTGGCAAAAGGCTTCTATGTAACTGTGTGTTTGCTGTGTGGCCAAAGCTCTGATACCTGCTTGGAGTTCAGATCAAGCCGTTACACCACCTCCTACACTTTCTATCTCTTCTCTAGCAGTTAGAAATGGAGAACACATGAAATCACTTTTTTTTTTAAAAAAAAAAGACTGCAAAATTTTCCTAGCTCTCATCCCTTAATGCTCCTACAGTCCACTTGCATAAAAAAGCTAGGGAGGACCTGAACCCAGGGAGACTGAATTTTGATGGGAATCAAAAAGCCCTAAGTGGTCTGGGTTGAATTGGTTTTATGTTGATGGGTTTTTTTCCGGTCTGAACAAACATGTTCCCTAATGCAATCAGGGACTTTCAGTGCAGTCCTGAGGATCAGTGGGCCACATTCCCAGCATAAGGCACTGGAGATATTCCAATAGACAGCCAGCTAGTGGGGTCTTTTTCTCTTGTATTTCTAGCCCATGTTTGATAGACTCTAAAGCCATATACAAGATATAGCAAGTTGGAAAATGAGGTATTTGTTGTTGCTGCTGGTGTGATTTTCCTGTAGAAAAGTATAATCTTTTATTAAAACTGCGAAGTGACCATGGTTAAAATCCCCACAAAACCCAAGTACGTTCAGCTTGAAAGCCAGATTCAGCCATTTGGGCTGAAACATTGGAGATTTTAGTTTTCTGATGAAAGAAAAAAATATGGGGACAGATTGATGAAAGTAGTCATGTTCTGTAGATGTTTTCATCTAATTAAGAAGAAATGGTTTTTTAATCCAAATGTAGCTCAACTTTTTAGCTGCCTCTAACACTTAGAAGCCCCAGCTGTAGTACAAGACCGCTGTTTACCTGCTCTGGTCGATTAATGAGTTGTTAAAGGAACATTCTGGTCACTGATGGCTATTTGAGAATAGAATTACCAGGATATGTAGGAAAGTCTCACGTCATGCATAGGGCTAAAAGTAATGGAAATCTACATCAAAAGGAGAAAAATGAGCGAGGCAGATTTGTTTATATAAATGGTTACACCCAGCATTTTGAAAAATATCCTGCTGAATGAAAAGTTAATTGGAAACAAACAAACAAACTAGCATAAATAACTTCACAGGTATTGAGGATTAAAATCTAAGCCTGTCTGAAAAGGAGAGGCGGATAAACTGGCTTGTGTGAAATAAAAACCCATGTGAACCTTTGTCTAAAATTCAAATTCAGTCAAACTCAAATCTTTTCAGGTTCATAAAGAACTTTTTTTTGCTTTAATTATCACATGTGTCTCCATTCTCTGTCTTAAGGTATGACTAAAAGCCATGAGAAGGCTAGTCAGGAAAATTCTCGGCTCTTTGTTTGGTGTTAATGCAACGCTGATGTCTTTCAGCAACTGCTTATATTCGCATCCATGCCACTGGCCAGACAAGTTTCCCTAAAGAGAAACATCTTCTCAGTGGTGCAGACACCCAATGCTACCTCTGCAGTGGGATTCAACCCACAGCCATCTTGAGAGAGACCAACTGTAGGTACAGGGTGACCATCAGCCTTCAGCAATGCTGAAACAGGAATTGTTTGTTACATGGGATACATAAGAGGCACCCAGCTAACAGGTGACAGAGTCTCATCGACTGTTTAGATTAGCTGTGTATTTATTTCAGCAGTCATTGAGTCACTGCAAACCATAGTCCAGATGTAAGTGCTGTGGGGTCCGTCAAAAATGGATGGGAATATTTTACAAATCAGGAAAAACCTCATCTCTGGCATTGACCTACTTCTCAAAACCACCTCAGTGCTAAAATGGAACAAAAAGGGTATAGCATGACCACAATTAAGCAACATGTGTAACTGCCTGTGTCTGAACCTGGCTTTTTAATGGGAATTAGATGTTCTCAGTGAGCAGGATTTGGTAGGGCACCAAAGGCTCTTCCTTTGTGACTGGAGACAGGTATCTATCGAATGGAAGAAACTGTTGCAGTGGTTGTGATGTGGCTTTACCTTGTTTTCCCTTTGGTGATCTTCCATAGGGACAAGAAATCCCAATACAACGGTGAGCATATTGCTTAGATATACTTGATCAAGTTATTTAGTGTTCTTGTTTCCCAAATGCTTCTGACTAGACTTTCATTTCACTCCTTTTTGACCATAACTTGAAATTATTGGATTGTTTTAAATGAGAGAGGGGAACAAAATGTTCTGCTTCATGGATCCCTTTTTTTTTTCTTTTAACTGTCTGGTGACGGTGGTATATTTTGAGTTGTTTGGGTCACTGGGTGTTATTTCTGTTTCTTGATTGAATAACTGAACTGTTAAGTGTCAGGTGAAAGAAATCAAAGGGATTTAAAATATCAACATAAACTTCCAGGGAGGATTTGCCTGACTGTTCAAGTGAAAAACATGGCACTCTGGTCATGAAGAATGAGAAATAAATTCACAAGTATGAGTCATCTTGGAAAGAAAAATTGTAAATTCAGCCCTGAATATTGCTGAGGCAAACCTGAATGCAGGGGTTTTGTGGCTGTTGCTCAGAATCTATTACGGAAATTCAGATAGATTTTTGGTAGGTATCAAAACCACAAAGTAAATTTACATCAGCTGAGGATCTGCCTCTACATATGCCATAAAGGAGTGTGGATAAACTTAGGTGGAAGTGCAGATTAGGGGCAGGATAGCAGAAAACAGATGATTTGCTTTCAACTTGGAAACAGATAGAAGTGATAACATTGGCAAACCTGAAACACATCACATAAACACTAGCTCAAAGTTTACCATAGATTTGATGTGTTACAATAAAGATGTGTTTTCCAACCATCTATTTGTGCTTATAGGGGAGTTTCCAAGACCAACATTTTCTGAGGTGCAAGGGCAAATGCTCTGTACACTGTGTAGCTTTAAAAACATCTCTGCTTATCAAAAGGTTTTGAGCTCGGGGGCTCTAACACAAGCTTTTCAATATTTCATAATTCTGGAAAAAAAATTGAACCCTTCACCTTTGCATAAAAGGCTCCATTCAGTTTACATTCCTGTTTGGTTACCTTATTGGTTCACTTTTTTCCTTGACCTATTTGCACATCACTGGAACACTCTCCTGTAGCTAATGCTACGCATCAGGTTTGCAAAAAATGACTGCATTTGAGGCACTCAGTAAATCTTCCAAGCAGCTCAAAGGTCAAATTGTAAGAAATATCTGAAATAGCTCTCCAGAAAAACGAGAAGAACTCAGAACGTTGAGAGCCGTAGCATTTCTTTCTGGCAACCTGTGCTGTTGCGTTACTTTCTGCAAGGTGTGTCAAAACAGAGCGTATGAATAGCTTTGAAATGAAGATGGAAATTACCATTCCTCTGCTTTTGCCCCTGCCCTCCAGTTTTTTTTCTTCTTTTCATTTTTTAATTTCCTTCCCCGCCTCCCCATTTCTCCTTTAAGTCTCCCTGCCAAGGGGAACGCTGCTGAAATTGCCAATCCATACTACATATGCAGCTTTTCCTATTGCACTCCCCTTACTTCTGCACAGAACCCTGGTCCAAAGCCCATCACCACTCCAGGGGATTCTTTCCATGCGCTTCCACGGGCTTGAGATCAAGTCGAGTCAGGAGAATTTTTTCCAGTGTGCATCTTCCAGCTTTCTGCCCCACCTGTTCCCACCAGACCCTGTCATGGGTATTAAATGTAATTCATGTCAAATTATGGGTATTTACACCTCGACCTCAAAGTCATTTGCTTCCACCTGCGCCCTGGCCGCAGCGGGCTCGGGAAGCGGGCGAGCGGCGAGCTGGCTGGCAGGAGGAGGGACATGGGAGCAGCTGTGTTTGTTTGATCTCCTCCTTGCCAGCTCTCTGCGTCTTGGGGCTGGAAGGGTGGACGGAAGCTACTAATAGAGGCAGAACTAAAGAAACATACAGAGCAATTCAGTGTTACCAAGTACACATCCACCATTTGAAAGAAAAGGGTGACAAGGGAGAGAGCGTGAGGAAAAAGCCCAAGGAGGCTTTGGTAACTGCATTGTAAATACAAACAGCTCCCATGTTGCTATGCATTCCCTTTGGTTTTCAAAATGTTGAGAGAGCTTGGCTGTAGGCTTTCAGCTGCTCTGGAAGCAGAGGAATGGCACCACAAAAGGGCTAAGGTGTTTCTGCAAAGACTGGGGCTTTCTGCTTGAGGAAGGGGCCTCCCACGGTTTTGGTTATGATGGTTTGAGACAGCAAACAAGTGCAAAACAAATATAAACCAATTGTGTGGGGGACGCTTAGTGGGTCTGGAATCAAGAGATTCCAGACACGCTGGCTTTAGGGATTGCTTAGAGCAACCTGAATAGGCTAGGGGTTGAAATAGGGAAGTGGTTAGGTTTTTTCACAGGGAAGCAGGAGCTGGGCTTCACATACAGTCAAGACAGAGGCTTATGGGTTCAGTACTAAACACTGGTTACCCCTGCAGAGTGTACCAAGCAACTACAGCTGTGACTTTCCACCTCTTTCAGTGTCTGTGAGCACCTCAGGCTGCTCAAACCTGGCTTTCGCGAAAGAGACAAGAGAAAAATAAATTCCTGGGGATTTAGGGACCCCATTTTCAAGCCTAGCTCCCTTAAACTGGGTTCCTTATCTCTGCATTTATGAATTTTGTAAGTCTTCTATTCTGAGACGAGACTGTTGAAAGTGTTCTGCTGTCCTGGCATTCAGGGACAAAAGAGCATGGGAACAGTCACGTTGGACCCCCACCAAAGATCCAGTCTCCTGTTTCCAACAGGGACTATTTGTGAATACTCAAAGACCTGGCAAACAAATATTGTTTAAGTAGTCTTGAAGCTGACTGTGTCACTTCAAAGTGAGGTTGTAGAAAACTTCTGGTTATGCACGTGTGAACCCAAAGTGTTGTCACTGGAACATTGTCCACTGTCTTACACTAAAACCCCAGTGGTAACAAAAGGCAAAAGTGAGCTCTTCCAAGAAAGTTTTTTATCTGTCATTCACTAGATGTCACCAAATTGTAGTAGAATTTGCACTTAGAAATGCTGCTGTCATATATACTTCTTTTTCATGAAGTATCTCAGCTCCTACTTCAGATTTTACTATTTCTAGCAAGCTGGAGAAAAGGCTGATAATTACAGAAGCAAAGGAAAACTGCGAAATGCGATGTTGGTTATGCAAACTTCTAGCGAGTATCTTCCCATTGAAGTGAGTATATTTGGATGCTTTGGAAATGCAGACTTTCCCCTTTTGTTTCCAGTGTTCAAAGGCTTCGAAAATATAAAGAGAAGTGGCACATGAAAATAAGTATTTCCTTACATTTTTGCGTGGAGAAATGTATCTAATCAAAGCATGACCATGAGGGGTGAGTATCTCAGGAGGATCTCAATGGAAGTATTGTTACTCTCCATATTTTACAGAACGGGGATGGAAGTGTAAAGCATGCACAATCAAGAGATTGTAGGAGAACCCTGCTGTATCTGACTACCTGTCCATGCTGGCAGAATGATGCACCTGAAATGAGAGGCACTTTTGGAACCTCTCTTTAAGTGAGGCACGAGAGGGAGGCAGATGTTTCCAAGGCATTGTCTGGCAGTGAATAATGGACTTGTGATCGACAGAGCCCATCCAAGGAGTCTTGTCACTCACCCTAGAGTTGGATGGGGTGAGATCTCAGAAAAATCTCAGTTTATCCTTTCCACTTACACATCTCTGATCAGATTATATAATGATCCTAGTGCTGCCTGTCCGAGTGGGGGAAAAGATACAATGAACAGAAGAAGCTGAATTCCAGCTGCATCCATTGTAGCAAATATCTCTTTTGTTCATCACTCTTTCTGTAGAATGATTTCTACAGCACTTTACTGGTCTCTTTTTATTTCTATAACTGACAGGAGGAAAGAGAACAGCAAAACTCAACTGAGCAAGGTGTTTCCTGCAGGGTTACAGGTGCTGTTAGCATGACCTGAGATAGACTCTGGCAAGCTCTGAGCCTGAAAACCAGATCAAAGTAAAAAATGCTGGGAAATACCAATGTACAGCCTGTTTTTTGACAACCTCACACTGCACCAGCTCGCACCTGACACTATCAACACCAAGCTGGAGACCCATCCCACACAGACAAGCAAGGTCAGAGACAGGAGTGCCTATTACTATGAATGAGTTTTAATAGGAGAGAAAAAATTGAGTAGCAAGTTGTCAAGGGCTTTCAAGGGATCACAGCTATCTTTCCAGAAGCAAACTTTAACTTGGCGGCTCTTTTCTTCTACTGCTTATTTAATAGTGTTTTCTCATTGACTGATTATGATCTTTCCAGAAAGGAAAAAAAAAAAAAAAAGCCTTGCAGCACGCTTGGTCTGAAAGGCTTAAATTAGGAGTTATCAAGAATCTCCCTGTAGCCAACCAGCTAATTTCAGCAATAGAACAAGAGAGCTTCTGTTAACACAACTGAGCTGAACTCCTGCTGCTCTTTCTGTGGCAGGTGTGGGCCCAATGCCTGTTTATCAAGAGTCTTACTTATATAAAAGCAAAAAGTTCAGGAAACTAAAAAATCTGAGTCACTGTCTGCTAAACTCCCAAATAAAATAGTTGTATTTTCCAACCAACCCAGTTTTCCTTATTTAAGCCCAAGGAAAAGAAAGAAAGAAAGAAAAAAATACCCCTTGCTGTGAACCCTGACCTTTGGAGGTGTATTCCCCCCTGGATGATTCATCTGTTTACCTTAGGACAATTAAATGTGAGTCAGTTTAAATAAACTTTAAAACCAAAGGAAAAATAGGCTAAAAACAGACCTGACCCCACCCCTTCTCCTATGAGGGACTTACGGAGAACTATGAAAAAATGCAACACAGATCCCATTTTCAGGAAAATCCTAAGGAATCTGCAGCCAGGCAGCTCCTGTCTCGTAGAGTCACAGTAACTCGTGTCCCCAGCCAGGAGTTGGAAGGTGGAGCTGTCCTCAAATGGACCATGCAAAGGCTGTCTCTATTGCAGTCACCAGCAGCAGCAGTCTCATAAGCTAAGAGATGGGCCACCAGAGTCCTTAACCCCAATGCAATATAGTTAAATGCTCCACCTTTAGGCTAACAGTGGTGGTAAGGAATTTCAGTTCAGTGATGTCCTGACAGATTGAAATGTTTGGCACTGATAGCAGAGCTACTCACTGGGCAAATACAGCAAACACCCAGAGGTTTGCAGCAGAGGAAAATGGAGATACAATCACCAGAGAATTATTAACTGAGGCTGATAAGGAAGAGTAAGAACAAGCCCCCCTTAAATAAAGCAGTGCTAAATGTCAGGGTTTATATCTGCAAGAAATGTGGCAGCTGCAGGGTGTAGCTCTTAAGAGACCATTAATGGAAATCATCAAAGCTGCTCTCAAATGTTTCAAGCAGGATTGGCAATGCTGTTAATGGGCATGTGTCTGCTCTGAGACTGCCCTAAAAGTGGTGGGATTACACAACAAAAAATTGAGGAGATATTTTATTGACTTTTGGGTTCTGAGTTGTTAAAGTACCTTCAAATCACACTAAGCCTAGAGAAAAGAAAGTGTGTGTAAAACAGAGGAGCAGTATTCTGGAGGACTGCATCCTACAGGTCTTGAAGGTAAACACCAACCACTCTCTGAAATTCATAGTAGAACTCTTGAGTATACGGAACATTGCTGAGAAGAAATGTGGCCTGCCCTTCTCTCAACACACACAGTCACAGGCTCGAGCAGTTCCTCTGTCTTGCTCAGAGCACAGGCATCCCATGGTGCCGCTGCCGCTGACATGAAGATGTGCTCCTCATCTGCAAGACATCCAGAGATGGCAGCAGGGAGAGGTGCCACACAGGCAGGATGCAGCTGGGAAAGAGATTCAGAGAACATTCTCACCTTGGTCAAAACTGCTTCTTTAAAAAAAAACAAAAAACAAAAAAATCCAAAGAAATTGGGATGTTTTCTTCCAGGAGAATTTAAAACAATCCAAAGGGATTTTGTTTTCCATATTATGGACAATATGATCTCTAATGATATGCCAACTGACTTATTCTGTCTGCTGGGCAGTTCAGTCCTGACATTGCTTCTGACAATGTGATGAATGTTGTGCTTGCCATTAACCTTGGGGCTTAGGGACTTGTCTGGCTGCAGCCACTAGAAGCTGCTTGGAAATTTTGCACCATGTATGTGACACGTTGGCTTAGGCTCTCCCAGAATGCTTATTCCTCACCTTTCCACCTTTCTTCATGCTAGAGAGAAGCCGTGGGAAAGTAAGATGAGAGGGAGATGCTAGTAAAGAAACTACATGAAAAGTGGGGATAGCCCCTCTTTTTGTCAGCAGTCAGGGATTAATGTCAGTGTCTCTAGCCTCCTCTTTCCCTGCCCAGGTATGAGCAACTGTTTTGGCACCTTGTACAAAGAGCACAACAGTAGCCAACATTTAGAAATCTGCACCCAACATTAAGGGTCTTCATCTACTGCTTGGAGTGTTTAATTTCAGGGAGGGGCACTGGATGTTCCTAACAGAGAGTAGATATGCTTCTGGAGACAGGGAAGTTTGGGAAATACAAGTTTTGTGGGGAATAGCTTGTGCAAAGGCAAGTCTTTTTCCCAGTCAAGCTGCTGTAGGTCGATCTGTGTGACCAGGGCTTCATGAGTGCTGAGGCTCAGTGGAAAGCTGCCAGCCTGTATTCTAAACCTTTCCTGGGAGCTGCTGTTGGCTTCCTTTAAAAAAACCAAACAAACAGAGTAATTGTGTCACATAACATGAGCCATGGGACCTTGAGAGATAGAAATGTAGCCCTCCTGCCTGATTCTTTGCAGGTAGAGGATTTTTTTGAGTTTGAGGCAAGGCAAGGCTGTCTCATGAAGAGTTGTAGAAACTGGAAAAAACCTTTCAAATTAATTTTGCGCCATTGAAATATAACTGCCTGCATGTAATTGAAACAAAAAAACGTTGTATTGTTCACAATCTCCTTTGCAAAAAGACTTGTGTGTCACTTCACTGAGCATCCAGAGCCCTGCTAGGGGGAGTTCTGGGTTGGCTTGCTGCTAATGGGCACATATGTATGCAGCTGTGCTACTTGGTCCAGAACTAAACGCTCTGTCATAATGTTGTACCAAAAAAAAACCCCTTCTGCAAACAAAGTCACCGTCATCGGAACAAACAGAAATGACATGGTAGTCTAAACTGGAGGTAAGATTCATTCATTATTTCGTGCCTCTAGGAACAGGGAGCAAAATCACCCACATGTCCATAAAAATTGCTTACATGAAGAGTAGTGCTCATGAGCTGCACACGAGCCAACTGCAGTCTGCACACACTGGAGGGCTTTGGGAGCCAGATCTGGCTTTTTGGTTTGCTGTTTGTCTGGTTATTGAGGAAAGCAAGCACCCTAATTTGTGCCTCAGGTTGGTAAACATTCCAACGAGCCAACACACTAAGACTGTGGAGGTATTTTCAAATGACAGATAAATCTAAGAAAATGGCAATCTGCTGGTGGAAGATACAGGCATAGAGAAAGGAGTTGGTTTGCAAATAGGACTCTAGTGCTCTCTTGCAGGGATCTTACCAGGCTAATGCATGCTGTTCAGGCTCAAGAGTGGGTGTATATGCACTGTAACATTTATGCTCCCGCCCTCTCATCCCAGAATATGAAGATGTGGGTTGTGATGGCATTTCACATGTCACAGTCACAATAACCTCATTGACTCTCTGGAAGGCTCCATATTCATACATGTCAGTAGATGGCACTATTTCTATTGCCTGTCCATAAAAAACGGCCACCTCTCTTTTCTAGAGCTCCCTGTAAGGCTGAAGATGAGAGGAGAAATCACAGAATGAGGCTTCCTCAGGGAAGGCTTTCAGGGATCTGTGGCCAGGGCTACTGTAGTCAGGAAGGTGGAGGGACCAAGTGCAAATGGAAATCCCTCTTCCTGGAGAGCAGCACTCTCATTTCAGTTCACCCCTGTAGCTGACAACCTCTGCGGATGAGGTGTCTCTTTTGGGAGAGCACCTGTATTCCTGAGGTTTTTCATCCTCTCTTACGTTCTGGAGTTCCTCCAGTGTGTCAAATGAGGTCATTATGGTTTCCATCTGGAGCAAAGCAGGACCTCAGAAGCTTAAGCAGAGGAAGGAAAATGTGCCAACTCTGCTCCATGCCCATCCAGCCACACCATGCTGGGCTGCTTTAATTTCACCCAAAAGAAAGACCACAAGATACCAGGAAGCTTCAAGGAACTGAGCCAAACTTACGGGCCCATGCAGGCCCGTCCTGCCAATGTCAAAAGTGATAACATAGGGCTTATGTTTGGACAGTGTCAAAGTGACAGGTATCATCAGGAGGCTATAAAATAAGATACTTGGTGTACCTCTGTGCAAATGAGCTCAAAGGCATCCACCAGTGTTTTCTCTTCTGGACTTCTTTGTGCTGTTCTAAAACTATATCATTTGCTGTCAGCAGCTCCTGGATTTGTTTAGGCTCCACACCAACATTTTGTTTGAAAATCATTTCAGGGTATTTGGTGATCATCACTTCTACAATGTATATCCTGGCCCCTCACCTTCAGGCCTTACAGTTACACAGGCTGTACAGCTTGCTGCTCCTGAGCACGCAGCCCAGCTTGCAGAGAGGAAAGCTGTGAGTGTGCACAAGTGGATAAAATAGAGCCCTGCACCTTGGATTGCTTCCATGCTCTGTGGATTTATGATGCACATCTAGCAGAGTGACTCCAAGATGGATCTATGGGCTACATTAGAACATGTTCCTTTAGCATTCAGATTTACTGCTTCATGTTAAAACAGTCAGCCTCTTAATTGGAGCTAGCATCCTGGGATTAAAGCCCAAAACAATTATGGGACTGTTATAAAACTCCTTCAAATAGACCTACCCAGCCATTTCTTCGTTAGGTAATGACTAGCTAAAATGTCCCTGCCTTCGTCTTCAGACCTCATTGTTAACGACCTCAAAACAGGTGAGACTGCAGCTTTGTGAGGTACATTTTAACGTAATCGCCTTGCACTCAGCAGCCATTAGGTCAACGGAGCTTTACTAACACACTGTGTGTTTACACAGCTTCCAACAGTTCAAAAAGCCAAAGGAGGATCACAAG
This sequence comes from Urocolius indicus, assembly GCA_013401255.1. Taxonomy (NCBI): domain Eukaryota; kingdom Metazoa; phylum Chordata; class Aves; order Coliiformes; family Coliidae; genus Urocolius; species Urocolius indicus. Next base: position 222,671 of record WBNH01005498.1, read on the forward strand.
TCTATCTTCAAGCCAAAGGGAAAAAAGATTGACACAGGATTGTAATCATCAGTGTCTGAAAAAAAGCCTTCTCATCTGTTTTTAAGCATGTTCAAACAAGACATGACTCTTTGTACAACAGGGGTGTAGGGAAGGTGGGCAAATGCCATTCCTGTGGTTTAATTAAGGACCTCAATGAGGATCTAACAAATGCAGCATGAGTTGTGCCTAGTGGGTCTCACATGTGTGTCAGGAGGGAGGGAGAGAAGGGGGGGGTACTGGGGAGGGTGGAAAGGGTGTGGGATGTGAAGGACGGTGTGTGGCAGCTGTTCACAGCAAATACTCTTTCTAGCTCATGGCTATGTGTTCCAGCCCTGTTGGAAAATTACATCTAAATAACAGATCACGAAAGAGCAACCCTGTCAAGGCCTGTAATTTAGTCCCAAGAGGAAATTCTTCATTCATCAACTGTTCAGGAGACTAAATTAGTTCTCTGCTGGACAAGGCTTTGCTGGCAGTTTGCTCAGCGAGTCAGCCCTACCTTCAGAGCAGGTCCCACTGGGGAGCCACTCCTGCCAGGGACCAACCTGCTCCCGGCCCATTGCACAGAGGGGTTTGCCACTCTCCAAGCCCAGGGCAAAGGCTTCGTTTTCACATATGTTTTGGGAGTTGTGAGGAAGAACTGGTGCTGTCTGACGTTGTAGGACAAGAGGGTTTCAGAGAGAGTGGGAGCATTTTGCCCCAGGGTAGAGTGTCACTTGAAGGCAGCTCACACTTCCCATCATTGCTCCTTGCAGTGGGCTCTGTTGCTTAGTTTAGAAGGAGAAGGAAGGACGCTCTCTTGCTACAGCAAGTCTGTTACTGGAAAGCTCTTACACAGCTTATTGTATGTGCTGGCAACAAGATCTCTCTGATTTCTTGTGCTGTGTGGACTGGAAGAGGGCACCCAAAGAAATTCCTGGCTGGAGCAGCTGGTGCACAGACCTCCATCATCTGTGGGGCTCCATTCCTGTGCACATGGTTATGCGTACAGATGTGGCTGTGTTTCTTTTTATCATTGTAATACCAAGTTCTTTAAAATGTTGACTCGGTAGCTTTCCTGCTAATGCTTCCCTTGCAGGCAAAAGCAGGGTTTGTTCAGTTTCTTCCTTTACAGCAATTGCTATTTTTCAGGTGCAGTTAGTAACTCTCCCATTTCCAGAGGCCTGGTGTGTGGGTGTGGGAGAATAAATCAAAGACATCCAGATTGGTAAGAGGTGTACTGGGCAGTTAAAAGCACATCAAGTGCACTTTTTTTTATGTGTGTGTCTTTATGCTTTGAATCTGGTTCTGCCACTTTCACTCAGGCTAAGAAACATCATCCTCAAAGAGACATCCTATTTGTATTGGGAACTCATAAAAGCAGCATGAAAAATCAGGGTCTTCAGGATCCGTCCCAAACTGTATCCATATTACAAAAGGGCAGAGCACATGAGATGGAGAGAACTAGCTGTGTCTGCTCAGATACCTCTGAAATGCTATTCCTGTACCTTAAGTTCCCTGTGTTTAGAGACATTCTGCTGTTCTAATGCAAATCACAGGCTAATGTGTATGTTTCAAAGTTTATTCTTGATAATATTTTCTTCGTATTCATCTCTACCATCCAGTACTTTGTTCAATGTCTTCTTTAACCTGCTGATGAGTTCTGGGTGTTTTCGGGACAGTACCAAAAAACCTTACAGATAATTATGGATTATTTCTGACAGCCTACATTTTGCTTATGTCTGGGAATATAAGGACTTCTGTCTGCTTATAAAGAAGCTGGTCTTCATGCTCTTACCCTTATAGCTATTGAGCCCTGGTTTTATTGGTATTTGATATCTTTCATACTACTTATTTATAAAGACATTGCCTTGTTTTTAATTTTCTTATTTCTTTTTAATTTCACTGAATGTTTCTTTGACCTTGTGTTCAGGGATTCAAGATGTGTATGAAGTGCTCCTCACTCCCCTTCCAGTCTTTAGGGAGTGCTCCTGTTGCTTATCTACTGTACTTATAAATGAAACACTCCTTCACTTTTCAGTCACTCTATAGAAACTTCTCTGCTTCGTGCCATTTCATTTCTGTGTGAACCCCACACTCTCTTGTGAATCTGTTGCTTGCTGTTCTTCAGAGATAAGAGTATGTTAGCAAATACAGTGGAGAGTTTCCCCTTTGGTCTGAGAGGTAAATCAATATTTAATGCCTTGTAGGATTTTTTCCTTTAGGAGGAGCAATGGATGACACAAGCCAGGTACGCACCTTGACACAACCTGTTTATTTGCAAAGAATGCTGATGAGTGCCTGAGCCCCAGACACAGCAGGAGCAAACAGTGGAAAGTCTTGTTGCTCGCAGCATTCAAGTTTGTTCTCCAATCATCGCTGAGCCGCAGGGAGCTCTGCAGCCCTGCAGTCCTTCATCTCTTGGGTTTGCTCCTTCCTCTGCCACACACTCCCTCTTAGATCGTGCCAAGCAGTGCTTGCACTCATTCAGTAGCAGTTGGGGTAACCGACTTTGGGGTAACCAAAGATTTGTCTCCAGACCAGATCTGGGTAGAGACAGTGACTCCTGTTGTTTCCAGCTACCTCCCTGCATAAATGACTTTCTCCTTTCCCACACACACAAAAAAAAAGAGACATCTGACACCCGCCGGCTTTGTGCAAAGCTGTTATTTGCTGTAGAGCAGTGACCCAGTTGAAGGCAGCCATTAACTCCTTTCACAGTAAGGAAACTCCATTACTACAATAAGTTCAGCCTGGTTTTCTGTCACGTTCTTCTGCTTCCTAATACTTTATTTAATTATTTGGCTTGCTGTACCATGTATGGAGATTTTTCTTTCAACTGGCCACAGGCAATGAGACAGATAATGTAAAGACCAAATGCAAATGTGAGTAATTTTCCATGGTACTTTGTAGTAGGCATCATCACTGAATTTTATCTTCCCATTCACCTGCTTGTCCCAGGCTGTTCTGAGTTTCCATGTAGTCTTCACTGGTGTTAAAAATACTGAATCACTGGCTTCCATCAGCAAATTTTGCTCTCTCAGTGTTGGCTCATTTTCTGGAGAAGGTATGTTGTGCAAAAATACACCAGCTTTGTCTGGAAGTCTGTTTCTGGGCAAAAGTCATTTATAGGACTATCCTCTCTAGGGCTGAGGCTAAGCCCAGGGCTCTTCTAACGTATAATGAACTGTGTAATGGGACCTTTTTCTCAGCTCAGATAGCAGAGGAAAGCTGTTTTGTTAGCATAGTCAGAGGAAACAACAGTGAAGTTGAGGGAGGCAGGAGGTATCCAGCTCAACTCCGGAGTCCAGTCACTCCACAGTAATTTGCAGAGCCCTGCTGCACTTAATCAGCCCATTCCCACTTCTTTCCAGTCTCATGAGATTGTCCTGAGGATTAACCATCAGAAACAAATACTCCTTCTTTTATAATAAAAAAAGACTTTTCATTCAGGCCTAAATGGAATGCAAGTGACCTATATGGAACTGTACGGTAGCACCACAGTCCCGAGGATAAGTTACAGTGTCTGCTTAATGCTTGACAGATACTATAATGCTTGATAATTCAAAGTGGTATTATTGCTACCAGTGGAGATGACAAGAAATCCTCCTGTGTCCTCAAGGTTACATGTTTTTTGTATTGTCTCATACCTGGCAAATCTAACTGTGATACCTTATGTTGCTTTCTTTTTTGTTCCCAAAAGTATTGGTTGGACTATGAAAAATGTAGTGGTTTCAGCTGAAGGTCAGGCAGCCCACAAAGCACCGAGAGAGTGCTGCTCAAATTCAGTTCTTCACCACATTTATTGCACTGAGCTCACTTTCACTTTTGCATCAGCCATTCAGGAGGAAATTAATATCCCATTTCTTAAAACAGTAATCAAGAGCACAATTTTCACCTCCCTCTTAGTTACTGGACAGAGTAATAGGGTGTAACAGCGTTTTCACAGGCTATTAAATTGAAATGGTAAAGACATGTTTTACTTTTCAGTGGAGAGGGAGAAACTGAGTCCTGGGATGCTGAGACTCATGCTGAAGGTCACATACCTTCTTGTCATGGGGCTGAGACCAGATCTCCTAAGTATTGACCTCTGCTCTCAGCATAAGAGCACTCTTCCTTTCAAGACAAGAGCTGGTGAAAGCTGATCTCACACATCCAGGTGAAATTGTTACCTAGCAGTTCCTTGAAAATATGAGTTATTCCTCTTACTGAGAACAACTGAAGGTAAAGACCTGGATTTCCTGGTATTCTTTTGGTATTAAAGTTAAAAAAAAAAAACAAACAAACAATTGGGAAACTGTTTGTACTGCTGATTCATAACCATACCGGTTACATGACTAGCAGCTTTCAGCTCAGATTGCTTTACAGCATGGAGCAGAGGTTGTCCTCAAAGTGAGGCCTGGAAAGTAAGCACTGCTTGCTAACGGATAGAGCAACCCCAGTAACACTAGTAAGCCCAGCACTTTCAGAATGTGGCTCATCAGTGTGTGTGTTGCCAATGGCCATAGGAGCAGCAGCTGGGTGTCTGCTGTCCAAAGCCAGGAGCTGCCTCGCTGACTTATCTTGGCACTGCCACATTATTTCATGATATGGCTTCATCTCAGGCTTTATTCATTTGTGCAAAGAGTGGCAGCCTCCTGGGGTATCACTTCCTTTATAAAGGATGAAAAGTGACTGGCTGTTGTCAGCAATGCACGCTGACCAAGAGGGAGTTTATGAACTGGTGAGCTTGTAACTGGCCCCAAAGCCCATAAAAATGCTGTGCAAAAGCACAGTCTGTGAGCTCCTTCCTAGCAGTGCAACCACATTTCACTATTAGGCAACTAAAAGTTATTTTCCCATCTTCCTTTTCATCCCAGGTCACTGCTACACTCTTAATTGATTGCTTTAAAAAAAAAAAAAGGTGGCAAGTCAAATCCCCAAGGTTACATTTCTGGCTCCAAGCTAAAAGGCCATTGCTGGTACACATGCACAATACTTCAGAGTCTTGCATCGGTCTGTTTGGTCACTTATGCCTGGAGGAATGGACTGTCTCCTAGGGAGTTTTCCAAAGGAGTGTAAAAGCAAGGATGCTCCTGAGGGGCTTATAGTCCACACACAGCAAACAGACCACAGCAGTGATGTTGTATAAAATGTGGTGGAATAGGCAGTAGTGAAGTCTGTGGTGGGGGGATCTTGGAGAAAAAAAATTCTCTCCTTGCATCTGATTGTGTGACCACAGCCTTTTCTTTTAAAAATCTCTATGTATGCAATAGTTGCAAAGGATAAAAGGGTATCCCTTGCCTTCCAGCTTACACTGAAAGTTTCTCTGGGCAGCACTTGCTATGTCTAAATCTGTGAGAGCTCACTTCAGCTTCTGGGTGGTAAAACAGCACATACATTATTTCCCGAAGGGGATCTGAATGGCTTATGGGGAATCCTGTGGGGAGGGGCTAGAGGAACTCCAGTGCATTGCTCAATTGGGATTCCCATGCTTTTCTCCTTCTCCCTTTTGCCACAGTGCTTCAAATGTACCCATTAAAAAATAATATTGATGACCGAGGTGATATCCAGAGTACAAAGTGCATACAAGGTGTGCTGCAATGGTGAAAGGCCCCTCACCTGCACGCAGCAGCTACATAGGGAAAGCTGCACTCTGCATCTAGCCCACCCTGGCAGCCCCCAAGGTGCACATGGATGGGGCAGCATGGCCCTGCTGCTGCTGCCATTTGGGAATATGGCTGTGGCACAGCCAGCCAGCCCAGGTTGCTCAGGTACTGCTCAACTGAGTGATCGCTGTGGCAAACAAATCCCCTGAGCAGCTTGAAAAAATTCTCTAGTAACTCATTCATTTTTCTTTTTCCAAGAGCTGCTGTGACACAAATGCTGCCTTTAGCTGTTGGGAATAAAGGAGGTAACCATATCTGCTTGCATATGAAAGACATAGACGCTGTGGACTTACAATTGCATGCACTCATGTTTAGCATGATTATCTTCTCTCATTTTATCTTTTTTTTCCATGAGAGCTTGCCTCCCAGAGCCTTTCCACTGCCAAATGCATAGCATTTGCGTTAGAGCACTTTAACAAGACAGAAGTATGTGTCAGTATCTGCAGTCTGGATTGCAGTGACAGCTCTGGATGGATTGTGCTCTCCTATCTCCTTTTGTGATCCTGTACAGAAAAGGATTATATCTATATATACTGCATGGCATGAATCAGCTGTAGCTCTCTCTCACCCAGGTCTGTTTTCTTCACACCTGAAGGGCCAGGGTGATGTCTCTGCAGCGACTCAGTGCCACAAAGCATCCCGGAGTATTTAGCCACCCATGTCAGTTTGATTTCTGGGAAGGAGCAGCAGGGTGGTTTTGGAAGGACTTGTGTACCGTGTCTCTCTTGTGAGCATGCTTCAGAAAATTTATGTTCCATGTGAGCGTGTGGAGAAGCTGATATTTGTCAGAGTCCAGAGATAAGTCAGCTTTATTGCTGATTATCTGAGATTGGTTTTTTAGAGGATGGATTAGAGCCATAAGATAGAGCAATATTACTGCTGGTTGTTAAAACAAGAAGGGAGGGGAGAGGGCTGTTGCTCTTCTGGATAACAAGATAAGTTTCTTCTAGCGATGGCAGTGATTCAAGCAGACTTTCCAATGAGCTCTCTATTCATATGCATTTCCATGACCATAAAGCAAGAAAGCTTTTTACATATAAAAAGGCAAAGGGCAGGGTAAAAGTTTTGCCAGCTGTCATTTTGCACTTGATTCCCTTATTTCCAACATCATGTAAAGCCTGACTAGATACGTCTGTAATAAACATGCCCACGTTTGCATACATCAATGCATATGTGCAAAAGCTGTATATCAGTCCCCTGAGGCTTTGCTAAAATACTGAAAGTTTCCCACCAGACTGCTTGCTTTTGGAAGAATGAAGTGATCTACAACCTGCTCTCCATCCCAAAAACATCTCTTATTGTGTAAATGGTTAAGAGGATAAGAGCAGATAGTCTTTGGATGCCAGTGCTTTATGGCCTCATAATTTGAGAATCAGGAAAGCCACCAAATGTAACTGTTTTCCCTAATCAGGGTAAAAGTCCATGTTGTGATGACAGAAATTTCCAGTGTCTGGTTAGTATTTTAAGCCTGGCAGAAAACAAATTTGATTCTCACAGCTGTCCTTGCAACCCTCTGCCTCTAGTAAGGTAAATCAATTTGAGAACAAAATTTGATCTCCCTTCAAATGAGTCCTTTAACGTAACTTATGGCCAAGCTGATGGCAAAAAAAAAGGTGAAAATGTGCGTACTTTTCAAATTTGAGTACTTTTCAATTATTCTTCTTTTCCTCTTTATCATTAGTGGTCTTAACAGTGCAATTCAGAGGAGGAAACCTGCCTGTACATTTTGAGATTGCATTAGTTTCTTTGCAGCGCCTGCAGAGAATCAAGCCATGTGGCTCAGCCAGGGATGCAGTTGGCCAGGAGCCGCCCATAACAGCAGCCAAGAGAAACTCCATTTTTGAGGAGGAAAGTGTGCAACAGGCACGTAAAAGTTAACCCACCCCTAAAGCAGTAAAGTGTAGGTTTTATGTCCCAAAGATTCAAAGGTTTTACGCATTCAAAAGCTTTTGTTTCGTTTGAAATGCCATTTGTAGCTATTACAATTCTGTAACTGTACCCTTTGGAGCCATTGTGGTTATTATTTTCCTATAGATAGATTTTTTTATTGTTGTTGTTATAATTTCAGTGCATTCATGATAGCAACATAATCTTGTGGTGAAGAGTGGCACTATCTAGATTTGTGTTCTGTGGACAGGTATTCCTTTCATGTTGAAAGCTCAATATGCTGTACAAAAAAAAAGGATATATAGTAGTTCCAGCCTAGTTTCCCTGTACTGCTCCTTATTTTATGAGTTTGTATTATCTCCTCTTATTCATCTTCTTAGCCATATTTTCTCTGCCTAGGAAGTTACAGGTGTTTGACATTGCTGGCTACACGACCCTCTTAGAATAGATGCAGGATGCATTCCAGGATCTCTTTTTTTTTCCCCTCCATCTGGAATAGGTTATACAAATATAAAGCAATTAAATATTTTTAGGAGTGAAGCTTTACAGCAGGAATTGGTTCTGAGAAAAATGATAACAAACCTGTCTTGGTTTTCTTGGTATCTTTGTAAGCTATAGAATTAGGAAACCTCCTTTAAACCAACAGAAACAGGAATATCTAATTCTGCTACCAGAACCATGGGACAATGCTGTTATTTAGGCTGCAAAAGAGAGATATAGATGAATCTCAGACAAAGCTTGTGAAAATGGAAATGGAATATACGTGAACTGGAATTATTTGAGGATTTTAGAAAGTCGTTATTTTTAGTGTAGCACTTCATTACTTTCAATTGTAATAACAAACAACATATGTACGCTTATGCGAATGCATGGGCTGAGACATGTGACTGGGCATGGGTTGAGACACATAGAGATGTCTCAAAAATGTGCCAATTGGTGATTTTTTTTTTTTTTAAGCTTTCCCAAGTAGAGAAAGCAGCAGAATAAAGGTGAAAGATGCAGGAAAGCAGCAGTGGTAAATAAGCGCTATCGCCAATGAACATGCTTCTTCATGAGCTCTGCAGTGTCCAGAGCTTAGAGGAGCTACTAATGAACCTTATCTTTGCGTGAGATAATGGTTAGGACCAAACAGGGGAGGTGGAGGGGGAATTTGACCACCCACAGAACAAATACCATTATCAAAGTGCAACTTATGCCCCAAAGCGAACTTAGTTGCCGGAGTGACATTTCTTCTTGGCGTTTCATCTGCTTTGCTAGGTGAGGATCCGGGGAGGAGGAGGAGGGGAAGGAGGGGGAGAAAAATAGCCCAGTTGACATTTTAAGCAAGTAAATAAGCTCAGTGGGAAGGCAGCTTGCGTGGTGTTTCCCCTTGTAAGGTGTGATTCACATGGCACTTAACAGAGGTCGCGGGGAGCCGGGTGCGGAGGCGAGCGAGCAGGGCATCGACCTGGGGTGGGCTGGGGGGGGATCTCTGCAGAGCCGGAAATCGGGGATCAGCCTTGTCACATCCCATCTCATCAATAGCCAGGAGCTGCAAGAACAGGCATTTTGTTCGCACTGAAGATGCCATTAGTTCCTGCGCTCTTTGGAACATGAAATCAGCTCAATTGAGTGAAAAAGGCAACATGTCCTTGAGCTACAAAAGGCTGGGGTTCAATCACCCGTGACTACTTCTTGCATAACCAGAGAAGTCACTGTTGGGAAGCATTAGCTGCTTCAGGGGTAGGGGAAAAAAAGAAAGATGCACGCTTCAATCTCTCTTGGAGGTCCTGTAGGATTATGAGAGCATTTGGTGTCTGCGTGCATGTTCAAAAGGAGCGTTGGCTTGTTTGTACCAGCCGAGGAATCCACCTCTATCTTACTCTATCTCTTGAGAGGATATGTGCTCTTGTGAAGCAAAATATTTAAGTTGTGATCAGTTACACGTAACAGTGCAAAAGGTGGAGATAAACCAACCTCTGGTTCCTCAAAGCACTGAATAGGGTATCACACTTCTGTCTCAGAAGTGAATGTCTAGACATAGCACTGTCGTCTTCTCCGTGAGACTCAGCTCCCAGATCCACTGGGCATCATTCTTTCCCTCCTTGACTTCCATGAGACTGCAAAAAAAAAGATAGCAAATGTATGCCTATAGAAAACACAATACCATTTTTCTGTGATAACAGATAAGAAGGGAAATTAGACTTAAGCTCTCAAAATTCTGTCAATACAAATGTGAAATTAGGATTCTGTACAAGGTTACTTGGGGGTGTGTTCTGTCTTAACCATGTGAGTATGAATTGCTATCTGGGCAGCAATTAGGCTCAGCACAGGTGAGTCTGAGGATATGCTGCAGGAAACATGCCTGGTGACAGTGTGTGCAGCATGGAAACAATCATTTATTGGTCTGAAAAAGAAAGTGGGCTGGAAATAGACAGTTTTCTGTTCAATACCAAATCTGCCTCTGCCCTTGGTTCTTCAACACTGTTTATGGACATGTAGGTGTTTACCCACTCGCTTTTTACAAGTCTCAGTAACATGTGAATGTCAAATCAAAATGAAATTTCTGATGCATCTCATTGATTTTGAACTCTAAAACTCTGCCAGCATTTAGTTGCTTATAATGTTATGTTAATGTTCAAGCAAAGGACTGCAGAAGTATTTTAGTGAGATGTTGTTCAGTTCCTTATCTGTGTGAGTTTGTCTGGACACCAGCAGTGTGCTGCCATGGTAGTCAGTTCATGGATTTCGACCCCAGTGATTAATATAACTTCAAAGTAAAATGTGATCCATATCTCAGAGGGTCCTCCATTGGGCCACGCCATGCCCAGTGCTCTGGGAAATGTCGTGACACCGTGGTACAGCACTGTAGGAAGTCATTCACCAGTAGGACTTACAGAAGTACTCACCATGCAGTTACTGCAAACCGAGTCCTCTTCATGGACTCATGCAGTTGTTGCGAATCATTCTTTACTCAGATAAGTGTTTGTGATATTCAAAGGTCAGGAATTATCTTGTCAATCATGTTTAAAGTCCTGTGCTGTGACAGTTTTAGAGGTGCTCAAAATAACCTTTGAGAGAAAAAAAGTTTTAAAACCTGATAGGTTTCAGTGTTTGCTTTCTCTTTCAATGAAACAAACACGTGATTATAAAATACTTTCAAGCTTTACTAATCATCATCTTGCAATTCTAGTTGTTTTCTGTCCATTCTTTCACAAATTATGTTTGTTGTCCATAGTAACATTGTTTTCCACTAGGAGTATATTGGTTTTGAGAGAGCTGAGGAAGTTTACTCTTCATGTCAGTGCAAAAATCTTTTAGCAAATAAACAAACACCACTAGCATTTTATCACAGCTATTACTCCAACTACCCATTAAATGAACATACCAATTAGCATATGATATGTTTTTGATGAGGAAATAAGAATAATCCTTAAGGAATCTGCTGAAGTAGGTAGGACCAACAAAGGCTCCATCCTGCTGCTGTCTTTTTTTTTAAACGTTATTGAACAAGTTCTCACTTGGGAGAAATAAACTTCATTTGTTAAGTCTGTTAGATTACATCCTCTGCTATCCCAGTAGCTTGCAGGTGTGTTATAGTTTAAGAAAAAAATATACTTTCAATTTAATCTTGACTGCAAGGAAATTGGGCTTGTTACATTTCTGCAATTTTTCACCCTTGAAAGGCAGCAATGAGAATATAATGAAACTCTCCTCATCTCTCTAATTAAACATCTTGTGACCAAACAAGAGAGGGGCAGGAGTGGAAATACCCAACCCACTTAGGTAATTGCTGATAATCACAAAGCTGCTCTGGGTGCTTGAAAACCTGCAGGCTGAGGGCTTAATACCTGCACGGCTGCCTGGGGCTGCGCAGGGCCAGTTATCTCATCGGCATTCTGCAGCCTCACACGAGGGCGAAGGGGAACCACCACCCTGCGTGCAGAAACACGGCCCTGCAGGGAGATAAGGATGGATCAGCCAGCCTCACACTGGAGCTATGCGAGTGTAGAGATCCTGGGACATTCTTGTATTGCCCACTCCTTTGTTGACCACCCGTGGGGCTGCCGGGAGGCTCTGAGGGCTGCGCTGCATGTTAGAGGCAGGGGGCTCGGCTGTAACAAGTCTCTGCTTTTTAGGTCCAGAGGTATGTTTTGCAGAGATGGGCTGAAAAGCCGTGGTTACAAATGATCACGCTGATAGGAATTTGAATGGCCAGGGGATCTTTGACACACTGTAATAGTTTCCCAAGAAAGGTGAATGTGTTTGGGTATGTGTGTGCAGATGTGATTGTGATGTTGCAATGGGCCACCTGGCTCTCCAGAATGGCAGCACAATGGAGAGCGGTATAGATCTGATCGTGCCTTGCAGCCAGCAGTGCTGCTCTAACTGGGTACCAGGTAAAGAGTGGAACAGTAGTGTCCGCTGTATCTCCTTCGGATGAAGAAGCAAATGAGACCATCTCAAGGAACTCATTAGGAGAGTGCCTCACTGAAGAGGTGACTAAGGACATTTGGCATGTCAAAAGAGATTGTACAGTTTTATCCAAACATATCCTATCTTCAGGCAGGGAACAGTGTGCTCAAGTAACTCAAGTTAGGAGTTATTTAACTAGGTGGGAGTAACTCAAGTAGGACAAACTTACAAACAAAAGTATTTACAAACTTACATCCTGATGCAGACTGTAGGCTCAGCAGGGCAGGCTGGTGAGTTGTCAGCCGTATTATTTGAAATGAGAAGATAAGTCTTAAGCAGGCCATCAATAACCCTTTCCCCATCATGTCTGGCCGTTGGTGGTGAGCCTGTGGCAATGAATGAGATACCATTGATCCTAGAATTAGAAGGAAAAACATGTCCACTCTGGAGTAGTATTGTAGCAGAGATAGGGAAGCTTGCCTCTGGTTCTTAAGTACATCTCTCTCACTATGTTGGCCTATTAAACACTCTGTAGTCGAGCACAGGTACAGTAGTACTTAGTGTTAGAGAAGACAAGAAAATACCAAAAGTAATAGTAAGAGAGTGTTTTGTTTTCCAGCATAAATTGCTTTCATCGCACAATTGTAAGTCTCGGAGATATTTCATTGACTCCTTTATCTGCAGAATTACTTTAAAGTTTAACAATGCAGAACTAATTTTGATGACTCAGTAGCACGAAAATTGTTATTTTAAGTGCGAAAAGGTATTTTCCCTGTGGATTTTCTAGCACTGAGGCAATGTTCTAAATGTTTTGACTAGTACTTTGTCTGACAATGTAAACAGACAGGAATAATTTAATGATTAACTTGTTATCCTTGATCCGTGCCTTGATGTCTCATCTTGTTATTAACAGATTGTCCGTGTTTTGAAATATATATAATATGAAGCAGAGCTAATTTTGCTCTGGAATGTTCCTTAATGCCATTCCACAACTTTTTCCACCCACTGGCTGAGCCTGGTCAGCGAAGATGCTCTCTATTAACGTCCCAGCAGCTTGCTCTGGCACTTTCAGCTGTATAAAATTAAACCTACTAAGAAGAAACTATTCATCAAAGAACTTCAATATGTGCATAAGTCTGTCCTTATTCAGCCTACTATTTTAAGCATAGGCTTAACTTTAGTATGCACTTGCAAGTTTGGCTTGAAGCAGGCAGACTCTATTTTGCTGCTTGGGTGTTTGAAATACTTCCTGGCACCAGATCCTTGTTTATGTCATCTTTAATAGTTACCTGTCTATCATTGCCACTTCCACACACATTCCTGCTCAAAAAGCTTTTTGCAGAAGACTGTGGCCTGGTGCAAGATATGGGAAAATCACATTTGTCTTTAAGCACTTGTGTCTTGTTTTCCCTACAAACCAGAATATCAAAAAATAACAGCAAACTTTTACCATCAGGGAGGATTTTTAATGCATTTTCACCCAAACTTTCAGCCTGATCGTATTATTATTTTCCCATGTCACATTTCTGAGTTGATATGTGTGCTGCTTGTGAAGCTCATTTTAAATGATATTAATTCAGCACATTATCATTAATCGATCACGTCAATAGCATCCAAACAGCTCGCTGGCTAGGCAGCGTTAACAGAGCCCACATTGTGATTGAATCCAAAGATCAGGGAAATCCAAAGACTCTCTTTGCCCAGTCCTTGGAAAAACATCTTAAAAATGCATCTTCTGCTGATATGGGATGAGTTGATGCACCTGAAAAGAATTAGTACATGAAAAAAATGGAAACTCTGGCATTAAAACAAGCAGTAAAATAATCACAAAAGCCCTAATAGGCAAAGCCCTAACATACATATCCATTTTCAGCAGATGGTGGTGGTAGCAATTCCTGCGTGCGCTGCCTTGTCCTCCAGCACAGAGTTACCCTGGTGCTGACGTCAGCTCTCTCACTTTACGTGAATTCAAACTGGTGGAACAAATAATAGTAGCACGATTATTAGCACATTTCCTCCAGAAGCCACTAATAAAAAAATGCTTCCCCTGACATTTCCATTCTACACCGACCAATTTTACTACTGTTATAGTAATTCAGGCAAGTAGAATAAAAAAAGAAATGACCCAGCTTGACTTAATTCCTACCTGGCAACTGCCAAGCAATGGCTAAAAACATCATCATTTTAAAGGTAGAAATGTAGCCACTGCTGACTAGTTGAGAACAGGCAACATCTTTGCTCCAAACACGTTGTGATATCACTTGTCAAAGCTATGCCCACTCTTATTTTGTGATATTTCAGCTATGTCCTTCTCATATACTATTAAGATTTCCTCTTGCCTTTGGCTTCCTAATAACTCAGCCTGATAAAAATGTGTCTTTTGTGCATCTGCTGCATATCTTAACAGAGAAGATGAGGCGCTGTAGTTCTGTAGCACTGCACTTTGGGAGTGGGGTGTGAGTCCGACAGGGAAACCAGTCTGCCTAGGGAGGATGCAGAATTCATTGTTTTTCCTACTGTTCTTTCATTGTTATTATCTTCTCTTGCCTACCTCATGGAAAACTCATAATAGAAGTGAAAACTACACAGGCAGTGAGTGCCAGCCCCTCCATCCACAGCTATAGTTATCTGTAATTGAAATAAATGCATAAATATGACTATGCATATATTTATGTTTGCCAAGTTTGCCCAAACACCCTTGATGGAAGGGAAGGATCTCGCATTCCAAAAGCACTTTTCCATGGCAGGTATCAACATCTGCTGCAGGAACATGGAATCACTAAAGCTATCTCGATTTAAGATGAAACATGAGATCTCAGCTACCTTTTGGCACGAAATCATCAGAGACTTGGTATCTTTTAAAGGACTTTAAAGGCACTTCAGCTTTGTGGGAACTTTAAAGGAATGTAAACTGTGCAGGAACTGTGGAAAACCACATTCGGTGCATCTTCAGACATGCGCAGCCTTCTCCAGCATCAGGCTCGTACCCAGCGGGGTGTGGAATCTCTCTGTTGGCTCCCCTCATCCTTCTTGCTTGCCTCTGGAAGGCCTCTGCTCTGCCTGGGAGAGGGAGCTGGGCGCAAAGTCCCTCCCTGGGTCCAAACATCTGGGCAGAGGTGTTAAATGTGACCTGGTGCCAGATTAACTCCAACTGAACTGCTCCTCTCTCCGCAGGTGGGAAGACGGTCTGTCACAGACAAAGCCTGAGGAAAATGCATCTGGGGTAGCTGAGTGTTTGTATTGCATTAGCTTCTGGCATGGCCTCTACTGTATTTATTCTTCCGCCCACCTACCTTCCACAGAATAGGGATGTATGCAGTCACCGATCTTATCAGTGCCACGCTTTGATCCAGCTGGGATGTTAGGGCCTTTGGGAATTCCCCACGTTTGATAATTCCTGATAGTTACTTTTAAGAAAATACCAGCTGAAGGATGGGGAGGGATTCTTCAAATTCCAGAAACCGAATGGTGGAATTTATCAGGCATCCGAGCCAGATTTCCTTGGAAAGAACATATTTGTTTTCAAGTGTCACATTTTCATTGTATTCAGCAAGCAGTATCACTTCAGGCCAAAGAAACCCAGTCAAACAGGACGTTACTAGCATTTTTAATAAGCACAGGAGCTGGCCCTGATAAAAACATTATGAGACATATCTAAACTATGAATAGCTAAGGACCTGGTTTATCCCAAGCAGTAATTCATTACCCCTTTATGTTTAGCTTTCGAAATACCACCTTGAGAGAAACTTGACCCCAAGGAAATCTATTTCAGGAATGTGTGTGGCCCCCATCCCAGGAGGCTGTGACTGTCTTACCACCTTTATTGTTTTGTTCTCATAACCCCCCTGTGAGGTAGGGCGCAGCCATTACCCCTACTTTATGAAGAGCAAATTGAAAAACACCCGTGTGTCTCACTTCCATTAATATCTAAATTGTGGCAGTAAAATTACTTTCCCAAGGTTGAGAAGGAAGTTTGTGTCAGAGCAGCTCATGAGTCTGGGTTACCTGGTGTGCTCCACGCCTGCTCAAACCCAGGGATAAATTTCTGCTCACAGGGTGCAGCTTCCCACCCCCTGGTAGTAGCCAGGTTATGAGACTGTCAGAAGGTGTGTTTGTTTGTTTTACCATGGGTAGCATTAGGAGAAAAATATCCATCATCTCCTGAGACCAGAGGCATTCCTGAGTGAAAGTGTGGGCGGCTGCAGTGTCACACCATGGCTCTGGGGAGGTGTTTACTGTGGGTTGCACCAAGGCTGTGTCCAGCTGGGCCCGCAGCAGGTTTGGACTTGCAGATACGGAGAATCTCACTGTGGCTTTGTCTGGCTCTTTGCTGGGGGGGAAGGAGGAATGTAGAAAAAAAAAGTAGCTCTACAGCTGCTTGTAGCTGGTGTGGTGGTTTTGTTGGATAGACACTTAACCCAGATGATCTAATTCAGAACTGAGACCTGACAAAATCGTTAGGAAATCTGTTCTGAGCTTCCAAGAAACACAGAGCTCCCTGGCCTGTAATTCCTGGGTGAAGTCTCCAGTGGCAGAGGTGGCGTTGGGTTTGTGTCCTCTGCCTGCCTTCATGCTCATGGCTCCTTTGTGAGCTTTCCTGTACTCTGGAATGTGGGAACTGGGCATATGAGTAGGAAAACTTCATATATTCTGATAAAGGGGGAAATAAGATAATTGAACTCTCCTGCTTCCAATGAATTTTAAAGGTCTCTTTTTCGTCTTTGTTACCATAAGGCAACAAATCCGGGAACATTTAGTGCTGGTCTAAAAGCTTCCCTGAGAATCACTGGTTTGTTGTGGTATTTTTTTAGGAGAGAGCTACATTTAAGCTGTTGGAAATATTCTTTCATACACAGCAAACAAATAAGGGTTAGAGACCCACCAGAGGGGAAGAAGAGCAAGTGGTGGTAAAGCAGGATGGAAGTTTGCACAAGTCATTTGGTGGTCACAGCCATACGAGACAGCAATAGTTGGAATGTTTGCCTTTGGTACTTTGGTTATTATATTCACCATGAGGTCCTGCCTCACCTAGGGAATATGTCTGAGAAACTCCTTCCCACCAGGGAGCAAACACCCATAGTCCTGTTCATTAGCGAGGAGAACACTTTGTGTACATATATTCCCACGCAATTTAAGCATTACCTGTTTATAATTGCTTGAGAAATGTTTTACAAGCATCTGCATCAGGTGAAACATCTTTATTGTGGGAGACTTTTGTGAGGAGGCTTCATACACTAGTGATCACAGGCCCAGCTTTAAAGCCCACTGAAGCCCTTGGGATGGATGTGTCTTTGCCGTGACTTCACCAGCCTTTTGATCGTGGCCACTGTGTGAAAATGCTGTATGACACCCTGAAGTCTGCCCTTCTGACATATGTTTTCTGTGTACACTGGGCCAGACACTTCCAGCCCCTCATGGTGTGTGGTGAATGCTGTGTGAGCTGCCCGAGAGCAGCCACATCCAGTAAGCAGTGTGCAAGGTAGGCACAGGAGGTTGAACCTACCTACTCTACAAATGCTGCAGTTGTGGAGTAGCTGCTTTGAATCGTGTGTGAGGCATTCGAATGGCCTGGAGCTCTTCAGATGGGCCAAAAGACATGGGGCAGATTGGATTTGCAGCTCTACCATTCTCCGTAGGGCTGCAGTGCTGCGGTGAGTGAGGTGCCTCATCTCCCTTTTTACTCAGAGGCACCGTGTCTGAAGCAAGGTAGCCCAGGAACCTGCACATTTGTGCACATGTGAGTGAGTTGGCCTTACCAGCTACCCTGCCAGGACCTGATGGCTCAGGTGCCCAGGTTTTGAAGGGCTTCCTGTCCGTGCTCAAACCTCTCACCAGCTTCTAACTGCTGACAAATATGAGATCAGCCTCTGATATAGCAGGCAGGGGATTTTTTTTTTCACTAGCATATTTCAGTGTGGAGCCTTGGACCTGCTGCAGCTGGAATCAAGGGGAGATGGAGAGGTAGCTCATTCCAGGATCACAGCCTGGGTGCAGGAGAGTGTATGAGCCGTTGCATGATTTTCCACTCTCACGGAGACAAGCAAAGATTCCCAGAAAAGCTAAGGCAATGTCCGAAGCTGGGTGTGCCACTCACCTGGTGTAAATCACTGAGGATTTGCTGGTAGGGATAGCATCTATATCAAACACACCAGCATTTTTTTTGCAAATACCACAAAACTCCTTTCCCCGACTAGAATTACTCACGCTAAGAAAATGTGTGGTGTCCAAAGGATTGACAAACTTGGCATCCAGAGCTTCTAGCCCAGTATCTCTCTTGCCAGGACTTCTATATTATCAGTTCCATTCATTCCTACCGAAGGCTGATGGGGTGCGATAAAGCAGATGGCCAAAGTCCCAGACAAAGGCCAGGCAGAACAATTAATGAGAAGCCGGCAGCCTCACAAAGGCAGTGGGCCCAGGATAATGCAGACTCTGGAGGGCTGCTGACAATAACATAAAGCCTCTCCCTTCACAATGGGGAGATAAGATACAGTACTGTAATAGGAAAGCAATCATCACAGAATGCCATCAATTATATAAAAGCTGCAGCAGAGGAGGACTGGTTCAATATGGCTCTGTTGATGCCTCGACGTGCTTTTTGCGTGGCTTCTCACGACAAGTCTGGTTGGGTGCTGGGGCAGCTGAGGCTCCCTTACCTCAGTTCTTTCATCGGTTTTTGGCTCATGAAATTACACCGAATAATATGCTTATTCAGGTTTTTATATCTGTGTGCCTATTTTATTACCTTTTATAATGCATACAGGGTCGGATCAGCTTGCAGCAGAACAAAGCTAATTACACCTTTCATTACCTAAATATAGCATAATGACAGAGTGTCATTCAAGTGTGGCATTGAGCTGAGAAACCTCATGGCAGGCCAGGACAATGACAGAGGTTATTCAGCTCAACCTGAATTGCTGCCGATGCAGCGAGAGTGGGGCAGGGTTAATAGACAGGTCACTCCATAAATTACAGTATCAAATTGAAATGGTGAACTGCTACCATTCTCTCACCAGCCACTGTATCTTCCAGAGTCAATAACTTCCAGAGCTAGCTTTAACCTCTCGTGTTCCTCTTGTTTAATACATATATGTGTGGCTATATGTGAAGTGTGTGTTGAAGTGTTGTGACAATGAAACGACCCATTGATCTGCTCTGTAAGAAGTGTGATAGTGTTAACATTGCACAACAAACCATACATGTTTTGGATGGTATATGAGCAACATGTCTTGGTGGTGAGGCAGGATGATTGGTAGCCATTTCTAGCATCATCTCCCAGTCTGTTATGGTATTCTTGAAACTCAATTAAAGGCTCATACTCCTGGTGTATGCTGTTGCAGGAAATTGTGTCACATCCAGCTAGGTAGTGGATAAAGGCTTGAGGGGCCGAGCACACAAGTGAATGTATTGTTGTGGTGTGGTCTCCATCCCCAGCCAGGCTTCCTTGCCCCCAAGAGCCAACCAGTAGCCAACTGCTTCTGCAGTGAGACTCCAGATCATCTGCTGCTGAAGTCCTGCTGCCAGGTGAGTTTTCCTGTCTGTGACATGAGACATGACAGAATCTTCGTCTGACCTAAATGAGAAACCACCTCCTTTACATCTCCACCATCCCTTAACATCTCATGCAAACAGAGGAGGTGATTTGCTTTTAGGTTATTTCTTTAACACGTCTTTTGATAAAGAGGCTTCCCTAGTTTTTAATAAAGTGATGTTGAGAGCAAAGGCAGGGAAAAACACTGTTCATAAAAATTATTATCAGAAATGAGTTCATTTCTGCCAAAGCAAGCAAATCATAGAAAGTTTCTACTTGCTTTGGAGTGTTTCTGTTTTTCATCAAAACCAGAAAATGAGACATTTTAATTTGCCAATTTATTTGGGAGTTGAGGAGTATTCATTCCAGTTTTCTTAGATTCTTGCTGAGTATTTGTGTTGAGGTTAATGTCTTTTTTTTCCCTTATCTTTTTGGCTGAAAAAAAAAATACTTTTATCACAAGTCATCCTTTCCCTCCCCGGTTTCTCCCTGAAAGGTGAAAGTCATTGCTGGACTGTAATTCCACCGTAGCAGTACTGCCTACATGAAGAATTGTTAGGGCCACAAACCTAGGATTGGACACAAATGAGGCTGTTACTCCTTGAATGAATTTCCAGCTACCATGAAGAGATTCATGATCTCCAGTACTTTTAAGAGCTCAACCTGATACAGGTTTAATTTCTGAGCACAGTAAAAATGTAGTCTGTTCTCTTTTAATGAACTGATAGCTTTTTGACAATTTGATTAGTTGATAGTTTTCTTGACACCAGTCATATCATTAGTGTTGAAGTTGTCAGTTCTGTGTTCTTGTGTTTCTAATGTGCTTTCACAATACTAGGAGTTTTAGTGGGGGGAATACCTGAGTTAAAGGAGAGTTTGACATGTTAAAATAGATGCTCTGTTTCTACTCCTTCCTTCATGAAGATGCTGGTGAGATGCTTGGAAAATCCTAAATACAGCTTGAGCTCTTTTGAAATGTCATTTATTTGATGCTCAAAGGTTCAGAATTTCCTTCAAAGTTTCCTGCTGGAAGATCATGTTTTTGGTGTCCACAGAACTAAGCAATATGTGGCAGTTGCTAATATTGATGTAATGCCCACCTTTAGTGTTCATCAAAAGTCCCATGACCACTGCTTGTATTGAAGTTTTGCTTCTTGTGCAAGCTACATCTTCTTAGTTCTCCTTGACAGTTATTTGTTCTGTGTCCTGTCTGGGTTCCTCTGAATTACTCGAATTGTCCCTTTGCTTAGGCCTGGACTGAGCAGCACTGAGTTCAGTGTAAAGATCCTCGAGTCTGTCGTGGGGTAGCACCAGGATCATAGCTGAAAATTAATGAAATATATTTTGCAGAAAACTGAAATCCAAGATTTGTAGAGGCTAAGTGCTTTGAACAAGGTGGCTGGGAAACTGTCTGATGAGATAAAAACTGAACTCAGTTTTCCAGAGCTGTGGATTAGCACCCCAACAGCTGCTCACATCTGCAAGAGATGCCAGGGCCGTGTCTCTGACCTGATCCAGCTCAAAGTGTTGCACAAATCTGTCTGTTGCCAGCTAAGTCCACATCTGGATACAGCCCCTCCCTGCCCATAGCCCTGCAGCCTCCACCCTCCCCAAGCTGTTTATTAGGCCTTGGGGAGGATCCAGCTTTAGAAAAGTAGGATTTTATCTCCTTTGTTGACTGCTCTACAAAAAGCAGTGGTGTTTCTCATTCATTCACATCTGTGCTTCCTGAGTGCAGCAAAGAAAAATCTTATATGCATACTTACATGTGAACTTGAAATAGCTTCAGAGGCCTCTGTGAACTACTAATTACCAGGCTTTTTTTTCTGGCATAACAAATGAAGAGGGTCCTGCTGACCCCTGCTGCACGTCCATGGAGCTTGTTGGGGTCAAGGCCCACATCCTCATGAGGGGAGCAGGCGCTCTCTAGTCAGGCCCCTGGCCTGGGCTGCTGCTCTGTTGTGCTAAGCACTGATACCCAGCAAAGGCAGCACAGGGACTCCTGAGGCTCTGGCTCTCGCCTGCTCCAGGGGCCACTTGTTCCCTCATCTCCATTTCAAACTGTCACCCACTTTGCAGTTGCTCTTGTGAAAGCCTGGCTGGATCAGGGGATGCTGGTGGGTTTTTCACACTCACTCTCTGAGCTGTAAATCAACAAGGGAAATCCCAGCGGTTCTGAAAACACACATACACCCTTTTTTCCCCCCTTCCTTGTTCTGTGAAAGCCCCTCAGCCTCCTTTTTTCATTTCCCTTTCAGCTTTCGCCTTTATCTCTCTGCACTGTTGTAGTTACATCCTCTGATGATAGCAGGAATGACCTCATGGAGTGACCCTGGAAGATTATTACTTTAGCTGTAAATTTTGAACCCGGGCCAGCCAATACAGTGGGGATTGCAACTCCCATCCTTTAAGTGCAGGAGGATTAACGCTCGGGAGCATAGGCACATTAAACCACTCTGCAGACACCAGTGGCCATGCCTTTCTCTGCATATCTTTGTATTTCTGCCTTTAAGACCAGTTAGGGAATAGAGCTTTGCTATTTATGTTGAAGTGGTGAAGGGGAAGAAAAAGACAGCATTCATGACAGTCGGGGCACAACTGCATTAAATAAAGCCTCCATCTTTCATTCTTAAGCTCAGCTCCAGGTCCTTGATGAAGACAGATTTTTCAATTAGACAGGCAATGTTTGTTCTAATATTTTATATATGAACCGCTCAGCTGACATCTTACCCAGATTTATGAAGGAAATCCAATACAAATGGGAGTTTTAATATAAATTTATTATTCAAATTTATCACATATTTCCGCAAATAAAAATTATGGTCGCCTCAAAGAACACATTTTGGAGAACAGAAAGAAAGAAGTTGATAAAGTTTCTTTCCATCCACTGAATAACAATATTGTAAGTTAAGAAAGATCTGTCATGATATAAATTATAACACACATGGAATACATTTCCCATCCAAGACAATATTTCTTTCTTATACAAATGTTGCACTCCTTCACTGAACTGAAAGGAAGTTCAGGAAGGTTGGCAAAACAAAGTAGCCCATTTTTAACACTATACAGAACAAAGTGTATTCTGCTGCCAATTACCCTTAACTGAAAATGACTGCAGCTTCTGGGAGACGCAGCCAAGGGTCATGGGGGGTATAACTGCTCCCCAAAGAAAAAGAAATGTCAGGCGACATTCACACTCCAGCTATTTAAAGAAAAGGATGAAGAGAATTTCAGGGAATAAAAGGCCCTGAGACACTCATTTTTAGCCACGGGGAAATTGCTGTAAGTAAAGCTAGGCATTTGATAGCACACGTTTCCATACCTTTGCAGATGCCATACCTAATCTAGGAAGAGATTAACACCGCAGAAGTTTTCATCTCCAGTCAGACCGAGGAGGAAATACAGGAAAACTTTGGGGTTTTTAACAAAATGAAATGTTAACATTGAAAGATTTATATATTTTGGTTTCTACAAAGCGAAACGTTTTAGCTTCCTTATTCAGTTGTGGCCTTGCCATGGTTTAGCTGCATTTCCAACCTCCTATATTTCATTTAAGTTTTTCCTACTTCCAGGCTTTTTTTTTTGACTGGAAAACAGTGTGAGATGTGAACAGTGATCAAAACACATCAGAATACTTCCAATGTCTCTGCATTTTCCAGTGGGGAAAGAAAAATAAAACAGAGAGGAAAGCATGAAAGATCCTAATAATGATGTCAAAAACATTCGTGTGTTCTGCGTTTCAGAAATGGAAAGAAAATACAAAATTTCAGTGTTTTTTGACATGTTTCATTGGATTTCTGTTTCTGTTCTAGTACGCACACACATCTATGTGTATTTACAAGTTGTGTCTGATGTACAGGCATTCCCATGAGAAGTTTCAGCCAGCTCTACCCATACAGTGACATTATTGGTGCCCCAATAAACCAAATACCAAGCAGGCATGTGAGAACACAAAAGGTCATATATTAATGGATGTTTACTTGTGTAAAAATCAATGGTAGAGACTAATGGGATATCCTAAGCATTGGGGTGGCCAATCTTGCTTGATTTCAATAGGATATGACATCCCTGCAAAAGGGTAAGAACCTGTCTCACCTACAGAGGCTGATCCTCTGAGCCATGAGGGAATTAGTGTGGTGCAGAGAAATGGGCATCAATTCAGCTCATCCTAAAATGGGTCGAGTGGATCAGCCCCTAAAAAACCCTTCTCTTTTTGGCCATAAAGACAGGTTAGAAGGTGAACCCAGGTGCAGAGGTCTACATTGGGTGAGGTGGCTCCCACCTGATTTTCCTGTCTATAATTAGCCTGTATCAACAGGCACTTTGGTGAATTAACAAGCCTATGGTTTCTGTCCCAAAGAATAGAGATGTTAAGTCAAGGTGAGTGTCTTTTCTATTTTAGATGCATCCCCTTCAGTACCACTACAAAGGGAAAAACCCACCTGAAGTTCCTGAGCCACATCGTTGGGTATTCTCCAGTCAGTGCTGCTAAGCCTGAAGGCCACCTTTCCTGGCTGTGCAGACGGAGATTTTCAGAAGGCACCTGGTATCCTTCACGGGACTGTGTCTCTGAGCTTTTTATGCCAGTTCATTTCAGGGTTTACATCTCCTGATTCAGTTGGAGGAAACACTCAAAGCTGTGTGATGATGTGGGTACTAACTCCTGTCAAGAATAATAAAAGCATTGTCTGAGAAGCTTTTGGAAATCATATTTACCTTTAATTTACAATTGTAGTTGGTCAAACACCTTTAAAAACACCACCTGAAAATGTGTGCAGCACAGTGCTGAGCTGTGCTTAAATACCTGTAAATCTGGAGCATGTGCTTAACTTAGAAGCACAAGACCATTCTTGGTGGGGTTTAGCAGCTTTAAATTGATTTCCACTGACTGTGCTACATTTTATCATGTATTTTTTTGTACAAGAACCACTTGTAATGTCAGTTGCACTCGTAAATCAGAGGAGGCTATCACTAAATCAATATGCTGAGGTGTGACAAGCAATATGTGGCTGCAAAGCCAGAACTTCTGCCCTCAGATAACAACACAGGGACAGCAGCGAGAGGATTAGAGATCTCTGAGCTGTCAGCTTTCACTCTGAGATGTGCTGTAAGGCAAAGCATGGAAATAGAGAAAAGAAAAACCCAAACCAGGAAAATTGATATATGTATTGCAAAGTCTTTCAGATGAGTCTTTTAGATATCCAGTTGTTTCTGCTTATGCCACTCCATGGCCTCAAGGTTAAGGGCTTGGCTGAAAAAGTCAAGGGCCTCAGTTCAGCTCAGATGGGAGACTAAGAGACCTCCTCCCTATGAAGCAAGGAGGAGGAGGGGATTGGAAGGTGGTGGTTTCTTTCTCTTTTTGCCTCCTCTGTCTGCCTGATGAAGACAGAGCAGCCACACAGCACTGAGCACAACTTTGCAGTGCCAGGAGGTGAAAGAAAAGGGATTTGTGTAATGCAGTGCCCAGGGCACTCAGCCAGCAGGTGGGTTTCCTGGCTTCTCATTCTAACTCCCAAGACTATTTTGCTTGGACTTGTTTTGTTTTATCTCAAGATTGTTTGTTGTAAAATACATAAACAGTCCTGGGATTGCTCCCCACACAGCTGAGAGATCTGACTATGGCAGGTCTGTCTGCACAAACACTGACCTTCCCTAGAGGGCTTTGAGTCTGAAGGGAATGGAGGAACTTCCCTGGTAGTTCATGGGCATCTGTCTGCTCAGCAGTTTCTGTTGACTAGTGCCATAAACTTGCTGAAACTGCAAAGGCCTCTGGAGATCATTGTGTCTACCTCTGTGCTCTGAGCAGGAACAGTTAGAGCTGGTTTCCCAGGGCCACGTCCAGCCAGGGTTTGAATACCTGCATGGATGGAGACCACACAACCTCTTTGGGCGACCTGCTGCAGCATCTGGTCACTCTCTGTATTCCTCCTAGGTCTCCTGTCCCTAATTGTACCTTTTTTATGCTTCCTTTTTGTGTCTCAGTTTTGTCAGGAGCTCTGTGTTCATCCATGCAGGCTCCTGCTGCCTTTACTTGCTTTTCTGGTTGTTGGGGTGGACCACTCTTGAGTTTGGAGAACGCTGTCCCTGAAAATCAAAGATCTTTCCAGGTCCCACTTGTTTTCAAGCCAGACCTGCTGTTCTGCTCCTCCCACTCCTAATAGCAACCACTTACATACCCTCCAGCAGCAGATCTTGCCTTTTAGGTGTTTCCTTACTTTCAAGGGTTACCACAAAATCATCTCTGCTGAGAGAACAAGGCAATTGGCTGTTTTGTCCAACTTCAGTTCCCAAAAATTCAGAGTTGATGTAGTGTTTTTTAATCTTGGGAAAGATCTCATTTACTCCTGAAATATGTGAAAGTTAGGAACCCATCTGTCTTTGGGCCAAGCAGCCTTGAGCTTACCTCTCTGAGCTCGTGCCTTTGCACTTCAGAGACAGCTATTTGTCACAGAACGACAGAGTCTTAAGGGTTGGAAGGGACCTTGAAAGATCATCTAGTCCAATCCCCCTGCCAAAGGAGGACCATCTAGAGTATTTGTCATCCAAACAGTGTTTTTATGTCCAGCAGGCAAGACCGGTGGCTGAGACTGGGCTGCAGGAGCTTCCCTTCACCCATCTGACTGCAGGGCAGGAGTTCTTCACAGCACCGTTTTGACTGCCAGCAAAGCCCCAGCTCCCCGAGTGTTATATTTTACTAGTGTTGGATGAATGGTCTTCAGGGCTGTGTGACATTGTGTTTTGCCAGGCTGCTCATCTACATGATTTCTTCAATGTCCGTAAAATTCATTATTGTTGTAGCTCTGGCTAATTAGCCCATAAATGTTCAGCATAGTCAATAAATTACCCTGGCCTTAAAGGGCTTATCTGCTCAGTGTAATAAGTAGGTCTATACACATTCTTTTTTTTTTCAATTATAATAGTCAGAGTATTATTTATATGACTGGGACTGAACTATGTCTGAACTGTGAAAGAAGCCCTAAAATATAATACACCGTCCAAAGACTTTAAACCTAGTTTGGAGCATGTTAGCATCTGCCCAAACCATCTAATTTTGCTCACTCTCTGCTCCAAACAAGTAGGGGGTAGTCAAACAAAGCATAGCCAGATATGCTAATATATAGTGATGTACTATACAGATAGACAGTGTTAGAGGTTCTGAGGATGTTTTATTTCTTGCCAAGTCAAGGAGTAGACAATAGGGTGTCACAAGATTTCTAGAGCTCAGTAAGAGCTGCTGAATTTTGTTGTGGATCTAGACCATGTATATATTGACATACCCATATTTTGCCACATCATGTGGGCTGATCTGTAATTAATTTGGGAGGAAGAGGAGTTTTGTTTTTAAAAATACAAAGAAAAAAGTCATTAGTGTTTTTAAAGTAGTTTTTGTTCTAAAGTTGGCACTTATTAAGTGGTTAAAATATGAACTCTGGTCCAATATGGAACACCGTGGCAATTTTTCTTTGGCAATAAGCACTTCCAGCCAATATTGTTATTTTAATGCTTTAGTGCTTTAATGGGAGGTCATTTTAAAAGGCTTTAATTTTTTTATTTGTGTGCAAGCAGCGTTTCACAGGGAGTTTCTCTGAGATATCCAAGGCATGGTCCACAGCTCAGATCCAGATGCCTGCCCGAGAAAGCAGGCAGTAAAGGGGAGAGGGAGGCAGCTCTCCTGCCATGACCTGCCTCATTTGCTGCTCTCATTAGAAGCATCTGCACTTGCTTTGCAAAGAGCCACCCACACACACCCCACAGGTGCAGGGCACTCACCTCCACACTCAGCAGTGCTCCAGAAAATAACCCTAGCAACCAGCCCCATCGCTGTGCTTCTAGGACAAATGTCCAGGGTTTAACCCAGCAGAAGAAAAGCACCTGAGTAGATCTGGTGTTGGTTCAGCAGCTGTTTTCACAGGGATTGAGAAATCACCAGCCAAAGCATGTGCATGGTTATCTTCTCCAGGTGGCAGAGTTTAAGGCAATTTATTAGCCCATGACCAAGGAAAATCCTGAGTTTGTGTTACTCATAGGCCTGCCTGCAGTACTGGCAGAGTTTTGTTCCTGGAAGGGGATTAAAGAACTATCCTGTCATCAAACTGAAAGTGTGGAGCAGGTACTGTTACTCAAGGTATTGTGCTGTGGTGGGCTTACCATGAGCTTTAGTGTGAGGTGCAATATAGATACTTTCTGTGGAGGATAAAGATGGGGTGGCCCAGTCTTGCCATATATAATCCTATAACACCTCTGCTGTGACCAATTAATAGTGTGAAGGGGTTTTTGTCTGACTGTGGTGACGTCTCTACTCAAGAGTTGGAGTTCAGCAGCTACCAGGAGCTCAGGGGAGGTTGTGTGCGTGTGGAGTCTGTTGGAGTGTGACTTACGTGGGAGTGTAGGCTTTTAAGAAGCACTGTGTAATGGAGAGACTTGTGTAGAGAAACTGTTCTTTATAGTTGTTCTTGAGGTGTAACAGAAGTGTATGCTGCAGGTTTATTAAAATGTTTGTCCAATTCTGTGTCTTAAATATTGACATATTAACCCAAGTTGCCTGGCTGAGGAATATGTTCCACTACACATGCACAAATAATGCAGAGAGATGGAGCTTGTGTGGACACAGGTCTGAGCTCTTGAGTTGTTCCCTACCTAACAAAAGCTGTCTTCTAAGGCAACTTAATGGGAGTTAAGGGGGCTGAGTTTTGCTCTGATTTGCAGCAACAATTCCTTGTCGACCTCAGATGAGTTGCTCTCCACTCGATGTTTTGTTCCTTTGTTGATAAGATGCTTCCCCATCACCCCTAGATTGTGTGCTTTAGGGGGTGAGTACTTAAACTTAATTGTTACCTAGTGTTTGCTCTACAGCAGTGTGCTAAGTGCCAGCTCAGACAGGTTAGAGGATTTAGGTGCCTGTGCACTAGACACAAATAACAGCAGGGCTCCTTGCCACCTGCTGGGAATTACTACTGTTCTCTGGTGGTTTTTTTAGCCTTTAAAAAAGGTGTTGTTTGTAGGAACATTAACACGGGGGTTTGTTTTTGAAAACAGCTCAACCATTGCTTTCTCAAGTGCTTCTTCTCTTTCTCTCCCTCTTTCTTTCTTTCTTCCCTCCCTCCTCCTGACAAATTCACCCCAGGCTAAACAAGAATGGAAAACATAAGACTGAAAGGGAATATGTTTCACAAGAGAAAAGCATCAGTGTTATGGGAGGCTGTTTTTTTTTTTTAACCAATACTCAGAAACATCCATATTTCGTTGGGGTGTGCCTCTGTTGGTTTATGGCTATGAGCACCATCTCTGTTCCCAGGAAGACTTGAAGTTCCACAAAGCTTGTGTTGTGATATGACTAGGCCAAAAGCTACAGGGGAAACTGCATTCACCTGTACCACTTGTGTTTCCTGGGGGGTTACTGCTTACCTGGGTGCCTTTATCACTGCATTAGGAGAGGATTGATGCATGTAGTTTGAGACTTGTTGTGTTTTTGTGGTGGTGGTTGTTCTGATGCAAGAAGGTAAGGAAAAAGACTGAGGAACACAATAGAGTTCAAGTAACACAACAGCCCGGAGAAGAATCCACCTCTGACTTGGTCAGGTTGGGGTGGAGGAAATTATCATCAGATTCTTGCCATCGCTTTTCCTAGGTCTAAGACTGCAAAGCTGTTCCCAGTGCAATTCAACAACCTTCCTTGTATCAAGTATTAACTAATTCTAGTTCTGAGGAGCACAAGATTGTTGGTGATCACTGAGATTATTTTAGTGCCCTGGAATGTGCTTTCTGGTCATACATATTAGCATTCCAGCATCTCCTACCTTGCAAGATGAACTCTGATTCTGCATGTTCTTGCCTGTGTGTGTGTGTTAGACTATAGTGATTATATATTAAGCTGGTCTTAGGAGTTGTTGATTATAAACACAGAGACCTCTTTTTTTTTTTTACTTCAGGCCTCAACACTACAAAAGAAGTTGGGTTTGGAGAAAATAATTTGAGCAACGTAAATTCACCAAGGCAGATTTTACAGGTGGGGCTTGTAATTATTTGTAAACAAAAACAGACAGTGTATCTCTGTTCAAGTATGCACCGAGCAGCAAGGATCCAGCTGTGGTTGCACAGTTAATGATATTTAAATAGCTATTATTTTTGGTAACTAGAAAGAATTTATTGTTTTGAAGCAAACAAAGTCTGGATTCTTCAATAAGAGACTAGGTCATGGCTCATTCAAGGCTTGCTCTTGTCTAACAAGTTGGTAGGTGTTAATGTATCATATTTAGGAACGAGGAAGGCTTACTGGAGATATGTGTAATAGTCGCCATTCCTGTGATGGGAACAATGAGATTTCTGGTTTGCAATTTAGGTGTTGGATTGTATCTATTCCCTGGCAGTATTATTAATGCTACAGCTGCACTAAACATTAACCTTTTCATTTCCTTGGACGTGATCAGAAATGACAGAAGTATTTATTCTGTGTATGACACAGCTTCTGAACTGGCTTGGCTGGGGAAAATTGTGCTTTACAAATCCCAGAGGAATTACACTCCAGGTTTACTTTTATCCTGCATCTTGTGAACAAAGTTCACAAGTTCATTCAAATTCTGATTGCTGCACCAAAATAGCTCTCATCCACTTCATCAGGAGATGGGTAAAGACTGTGTTTTTTGTCAGAGGATTATGAACTGACTTCAGCACTTTCCCAAACTTTGGGTTCCTGCAAAGACAGCACTATGGGATTATGCTGTAACTGTGTGGCTACATTAATTGCCCAGCCTTCATTTCTTTTTGTTACTCCCTTCAATATATTCTTGTTCCAAGTATCTCTTTTATCTTTTTCTTTTTAGATGCCATTGTGTTGTCAAAAGAGACTTTCCACAAGACAATGAGGCACTGACCTCTTGTAGTGATTATTTGTTTTCAAAAGGCTTCAGCAATGTCCCCTCTGCCCCCCACCAAGCAGAGTGATCAAGTGCCTAATAAGACATAAGTTGCTCTAAGTTGTCAGATTTCTCTCTTTCCACTCCATCTTGGGTGACACATTTATGGAGAGTCCCTCAACCTGCTCGCCTCCCCTGGGCTTGCCGGCATGTTACAAGCTTGCTGGGAAACTTATCGCTTGCTCTGGAGGGGTCAATGATCCCTGACAAGTGGCTCCAAACAGACCTGGGAGGCTGGAACAGGATCCAGTACTGGGTTGCTGCCCTGACATCCAAAAATGTAACGGGTGAAATCCCCGACCTGCTTGGAGTCCATGTGGGTCTTGCCACTGCCTTCAGGATTGTCAGGATTGCACCCCATGTATTTCCCAGCCTTGCGCCACAGGAGTGCAGAGGCTCAGACTCAGCACAGTCACATCACTCTGTGATCTGCAACCCATTTACTGAGCCACTTACTGAGAGCAAGGAGCAGTGGGAAACCTTGCCTGAGCTTTCACTGGGAAGAACCAGCCCTTGGCCGCTCAGCACAGCTCCTGCTGCACACATGGAGGGTGGGTTTCGAGGCCATGGAGGTGTTTACTTCTTACAGAACACTCATCACAGTTAGGGATTTTTTGAGAGATCTGATTT
The DNA here is from genome assembly GCA_013401255.1 of Urocolius indicus. NCBI lineage: Eukaryota > Metazoa > Chordata > Aves > Coliiformes > Coliidae > Urocolius > Urocolius indicus. Next base: position 253,675 of record WBNH01005498.1, read on the forward strand.
CTAACAGCTTCTTCTGGAGCTTGGTGCATGCAGAAAATAATTTGGCCTTTATGGCAAACCTTAACTCTTGCAGAGTGTGTGCATGTGTTACTACTACTTTTTTTTTTTCCTCTTGTACATAGGCTTGATCCAAACAAGTTGGGGTCTGGAATTTGGATGCAGCTGTTAGGTGAAGAATCTGGCTTCTTGATCCTGCCTGCTCCGTGAGCACTCATTATCTGACTCTTTCCTCACCTCTTGGAGACATTCACAACGGCCCGTTTGTAGGGATATTGTCCAAGTCTCCTTGTTGATTTCTTTCATAACAATTTTTGAAACTGAATTTTCAATATTACTTTGACCAAGAAACTAGAATCAAACTAAACCAACAAAAACAGGAAAGTTCACTCTGAATTTCTGGGATGAGAGCCAGTTCTCAGCCACATGTTCTAACTGTATTATTTATGTCCTTATTTATTGACTACATTGGCACCTAGAGTTACCTATCTCTGCCTGAGGCCCTGTTGCAGTGCATATGAGAAGCACAATAAGAACAAGTCCCTTGCTGTGAAGACCATACAAGACACAACAAACAACAAAATTCTACTATAAATCCCATTTTTACAGAGCGGGGACTGAGATGTCTCTCTGTCAAGGTTGGACACAGAAATGGGAGAGCAGAGAAGCCTGGAATGTCCTCTTGTATCCCAGGTAGAGGATTGGAGAGAGTTAACAGCTGCAATAATGCTCTCCCTCCTCTCTTGTCTTTTAATGAGTAAATGTCTCTTCAGTTTTTCCTCTATATCCCGCTCTCCATTGTCAGAAGTACTGCCACCTCTGGCACCGTCACTGGCTGAGAGGATTAAGGAAAGGACAACATCCCGTTCAGCATTTCCCTTGCTTCAGTAGTTAAGGGAAAATGTTAGTGTTATATAAAAATAGTTTCTGGAGTTCAGGCTAACTTATTTCAGTCAGACTTCAAATACATTGAAGGGGGGAAAAAAAGAAGATGGACATGGGCTATTGTGGATTGTAGTTTGGAATCATGTTTCTTGTCACTTGGGTACCTGTCACTTCTTTCCCCCTGAGGCTTTCAATATCTTTCAACTCAATCTAGTAAGGTATGAACTTGGGTTTCCCGTAATAGTGAAACACAACACTAAATTGGGAAGCTTCTTGAAAGGCTTGTAAAGGAAGTGCACAAACATCTGGTTGACATTTAATCTAGAAATGTCAGGCCTCAGCATTTCCAGCCTAGGCTGACAGTTCCTTGGGTCAAAAACCAAAACATACTTATTGAGAAAATACAGTGAAGAAGTAGATCAGACACCAAATGTTAGATTGGGGAAAGTGTGGGGTTTATTTAAAAGCGAATGTGAGCTCCATCTGTAGAAGTCCTTGTGCATTCTTGATTGTAATCAGCATACCGTTACAGGAATACTGTTTGCTGTGAGGAAAGCTGAGTTTAGGCTCTTTGCTAAGGTGGAGATGACCTTCTATAATTCTTCTGTCATTTGAATATGCCCAGCCTTACAGCTAGTGTTCAAACCAGAGTTTAGGGTTGAGCAGTCAGCAGAAGGCCCCCAAATCCTACCTGCCACGCTTGGGTGCCAGACATTGTGACATACCCCTGAAGCACATTTGTGCCCTGGAGTACACTTGGCTTGTTGTTTAAGAGCCTGTATTCCAATGACTGACAGAATTGTCTAAACTCCACCTGTTGGTACCTCCCATCTCCCCAAATCCTGGAACCCGATGCTTCATATTGCCTGATTGTGTGCTTCTTGAGTCACATGGCCGACACAGGACCTTGCTTAGCCTCATGATGGGACTAAAGAGATTTTGTTTCCCAAGTCCTGGAAAAATCCAGTCTGAAGTGCATATTTGAGCCCCACTGAAATTGATGAAAATGAAGTACATGTATAGAAATGCAATGTTTGCTTGCTTTTGACACCTGATGTGGATTGAGAGTGATTGAAAAGTTCAGCAAGAGTTTTTCAGTCTTAGGAAAGGACAGAAGTGTTCTTTTCTCAAAGAACAAAATAAAAACAGAAGGAAGAAACAACCCTGGCCTGGGAAAGTACTGTGCTGGTAGAAGTGGATGCATTTTAAAAGGCCAGGATTTTTTAATATTATCTTTTGTGGTGGCATTCTTCTAGTTTGTACTTTATACCCCTCAGTGTGTTTAGTTCCTTTCAGTCTTCTTCATCTTGAGGAAAAAAATTAGCAGATGTTCAATGTGAATCCATGTGAGGTTTTACCACCCACCTTTGACACAACCAGATTTGTATTACCATACTGTCTGACCCCTCATAGTCTCTTGGTTCTCTTTGCCTCTGCTGCCAAGGACCAGAGATGCTTCTTGTGCTATGGTCAAGGATGCCTCATGCAATTGATTCACTACCTCAGTTAAATCAGCCCCCTAATGTTGCTGTGTCTTGCAACCAGCAACAGATCCTCTTTTCCATTACCCATTCACCTTTCCTTAGAAAGTCTTTCTAATTACTGGTGTGTTTTGGTCCTGGGTGAAATAAATAACTGCAAGTGTAGTTTTCTTTTGCGTGTTTCAAACAACATCCCAGGGTGTAATGTTATGTTACTTATATCTAGCCATGGTAAAAAAAAACAGCAGACAGGCTGATTTTTTGGAACTAGGACCTGATGTTGTTTTTATTGGAATTGGTGATTGAGTTCCCACTTCAGCAAAAGTCATGACTCATGCATGGCTTGTGGTATTTCATTTGCACCAAGGAATGGACTGGGTTAAAACAAAGGTCACTAGAAAATGTTCCCAAGAGGCCAACCCCTGTTTAAGTATACATTAAGAGGTGTAATGCTTGAGGGAAGTGTAGTTAAACTGAGTAAATATGACAGGATATGATAAACTGAGTAAATATGATATGATACCAGGTCACCATAGCTTTTAAAGGATGTCTCGGACTTTCCGAGCCTTTGTTTATTGTTGGCTGATCAATAAATGTCTTGGTTTTGCTCTAGCAGAAATGGTGGGGCAGAGAGAGGAATAGAGGGGGAAATAGAAACAGTTTGTTTCAGGAAACAGTTTCATGTAAGCTCAGCTTGTAAGAATCACAAATTGAAAAGTTCACATGACTGGGAGGCAAAATTTTCTGGCTGCACTCCAAGTAGGGAAATGAACAGTGTTTGCTGGAGGAGCTTAACCTCGTTTGGGGACGGGAGGAGTGGCTTTTGGGGAGATAAGCACATACTCTGCACCCCTTTGAGCATGTTTCTACCTTTCTGAACCCACATTGCTGCCTCTCCTCCACCTGAGCAGGCTGCATCTGTTGATGATGATCCCAAAGGGCACTGTTTTGACTCTTACTTGGGGCTGTGTAGAGGCTCCTTATAAAGGATTGCTCAAGTACAAGCCATCAACATCTTGTTTGGTTACTTGAGCATGACTGCTTGGCAGGAGAGAAAACCGTGAGCTCTGCAGTGCTGGTAGCTGTGATATGGACCCTACTGTCACCTGGTGCCATTGTGGCCCTGGAGTGTTCCTACGTGCCTGAGCCAGAGCTCAACAAGGTACCATATTGATGTTTTGAGGTCTGCACAAAAATGCCTATTTCCTTGATGACAATCATCCACTGTTGCATGAGGCATCTTATTCTGGCTTCAGCGAGGACAACAGGCTGAAAGAGATGGAGAAGAGAGGCCGTTCCCTCTCCTCATCCCCTGAAGGGTGTATTATTTAATTAGATATAAAGGCTGTTAAAATGAAAAGATTAAATTGGAGAGCTGCTTAATGTGTAACAGCCTCCAGCAAAAGGGGGAAAAGAAATTCTGGGGGAAAAAAACCCAGTCAATTTTAGTCCATATCATTCAGTCGTGGTTGGACAGGTAAGAAAGAAACTAGAAGTGACTTTCCATGTAAAACTCAGTTTCTATTTAAAATTTTCACTTTTGAGTTTTGTTTTCATTAAACTCCTAAATTACTGTAGTCAAACTTGCCAAACTAAAAGGAATTAGAAGCTAATTACAGAGCATGGAAGAAGCTGTTTTGTTGTTGGGGGTTTTTATTTTGAATGGATTAGTGATGATACAAAGAATCCCTAAAAGGAATATTTTTTTAATGTAAATAGAGATAGGAATACTTCCTTTTAGCTTCCACACAAAATAATTGCCATTCTCCAGCTATTGGACTGGAATGTGACGAGTCCAACCCAGGTCAAAAGTTTTGTTTTCAGCACTCTGGATGTATTTTGATGGGGAGTTGGGTTGAGCCCCAGCTCCAAGCAATATCTGCCATATGGAAGTATTTGCAGATGCATGTTGGTGAATGTCGAGTTGAACCATGGCTCTAAATCGAGGGGTCCTGCTGCCTGCTAAGCACATTTGGAAATCCAGGGGTTTACTTGAATAAGATATCTATTTTTTAGATCAAAAGGATGCATAATTTGGCACCTGGCTCTGGTGGAAAGTCATGAAGAACTGGTTTCCTACCTGCCCTTTGTGACACTGCAAATAACTTCATGAATGACCGAATTCAAGAGTTTAATGTTAGACATATGGATTTTTACAGTCTTGGCCCAGATCAGTTGTATAAAGAAACTGAAAGGGTGGGTGTCTTGGGTCTGTGCCAAAAGGCAGAGCTAGAGGAGAAGATGGCAAGATGTTGCAAGTGAACACAGCCACAGCAGACAGAGCCTTTGGACATGTGCTTGTCCCATCCAGACCTGCTCCTGTTGCTTTGCGTGTCTCCATGAACTGTCAGTTACCACTGAGTAAGGGAAATGCAACTTCTTTCACACCTGGAAGTCCCATCTTTGTGGTCCTGTATATATGCAGCTTTGCCATGTGCTAAGTGTAATAAATAATCAGGTACTTTATCTTTTTCACACTATATATTGGTGATACACGGTACATCAAGAGAAAGTGCTTGTAGGGAGGGTGTGTGTTGATTTGTGAGTCGTTTAAGATGTACAAGCCAGAGATAGAGATGCTTTTAGAAGTACCAGCTATGTATCTTGTTGGACAGCCTAGGTAAAATAGCTTTCTCAGACCTTTTTGTGGACTCTGTGGCTGAAGTTTGTGAACATGTTCCTTGGCTGAGAAGCTGCTGCTGTAAAGCAATGATATGTGATGGTAACCTGTGGGGCATGAGGGAGGAGTGCCTCAGAAGGCTGCCTTCTGGAGCGTGCAGAACTCCATGGAACTCTTTGCTTAAATGGTTTCAGAGATTTGAAGTGAATACCATTAATGCTGCTGCAAGAATGTGACCAAGCTTTTTGGCTGCTGAATCAGTGTGGGACTGATAAAGCACCACCACTTCTGTCATGCTTGCTTGTGGCTTAAATAATGAGAGGTGGTTTGCAGCAGAGGTGATAGAGAATTAGAGCTGTATGGCTCAGCTGTCTGAGCAAGGCTAGGACCGAAGGTGACACTTGGGTCTGTTGTTCTAACTTCACAGATAGTGTTATTTTGTGGAAGAGCCCTCAAATGTTCCCACACTTGCATGTAAAATTTCTCCTCCTCTTGCAACCATTAGGCTCACGCTGTTTGACAACACACACATACACACACACACACACGTGCAAAATCACCACGGACTGTGCAAAACCAATCAGGGGATGCTGTTTGTGTCTGGTGGAAAGTATTTAATCATTTTCCCAAAGATATCCCCCGATATGAATGATAACAGGATGTTTATAACAGAGATAAGGCTGGGATGAAATCCTATCCCTCTCTGGGAGCTAATAAAAGCAAAGATTTGGAATTAAGTATCACTTTCTCTGAGCTGCACACGAATGAGGAAATGGGGTCAGAAGGGCAAGCTACAACATTGTAGGCACTTTATCTAAAACATAAACATTACTAGAGTGCATTCTGACCAAATTAACTCTCTCAGATCTGCCATGTTAGCATTCCTGTAGTACTTAAGCCTGCCAGCTTTACTGCTGCTCTGACTGAGGGTTGAACTCCAAGTTGGGGTTGACACTTGCAAACAGGGCTGTTAGTGGGGAGGGCCTGTGGAACCCTTCTGCAATTAAATGTTTTCTAAAGAAATGCCAATGTCATTGAATAAAAAGAAAAATGAGAGGAGTGGAGTTTGAGAAATGTGATCCTCTCTGCTCACTGCAGAAACCTCTGAAAAGTGGAGTTTTCTTTGCTCAAACAGTAAAACTGGAGTACTCAGTTTGCTACTGTTCACTGCAAAGCACTTGGACTTGTTCAAGTCCAAAGGGAGCCTTTTGATATCAAGATTGGATGGCTTAGCCCTGCGTGATGTCAAAAGCTCCTTAAAATCAGGACACAGCTTTGGGGTGGGAACAGTTTGTCACGGCTGTCAGGCAGCTCTGCTAAGGAAAAATCATCTGTGTTTTTTGAGGTCACATGATTCCTGTAGTATCTGATGACGGGTGCTCGAACCAAAAGCAAGATCCTGTGTTGCAAGGCAGTGTCCAGATGTCTCATCCCAAAACATGAAGGGGTTGGGTAGCACATACATACATCTCTGTACGTGCCGCAGTGGATTGGTGGAGCTGATGCTATCTCCACTATGAAAACAGAGGAGCAAAAGCCTGCAAAGAGGAGGACTGTAATGTTAAAATTAGCTTCTCCCAGAGATCAGACAAGCTTTGGTAGCAAAATTGCTTCCTTGCTGTAGGGAAGGAGCAGAGGAGAGCAGAGCGTGCTCTACACCTTTCTGTGGAGCAGATGGCTCCCTGCAATAGTTATGGACCTCAGCCAGGAGGGATGGGGAGAGGTCAGCTCCAGAGCCCCTTCCAGGCCTGATAGCAGCTGGAGGAGTTCAGAGTATGTGTTCCATTTGAAATGCTGCCCTGTTCTCATTTTTTTCTCATTTTCATTCTGATTGAAGATAAAACAATATTTTTTAATGCACTGGGCAAGAAACTTTCTGCAGCTTTTACAAAATCAAGCCATGCCAACTGTTCAGAGAGGAGGGACTGCTTAGGCTGGGGCTTTTCTGGAGGAACAAGTCCTCAAGCTGTCCTAAATACCTCCATGATGTATTGCCCATTGACTTTGCTACCTTCAATTTTGCAAAACCTTGAGGTTTTCCCAGCTCTCAGGTCTTCTTGGGATCCTTGGGGTTGGGATTGCTGCTTCCAGGGCAGTGCACATGTGGTCAGGGTGCCCTGGAGGTGTGAGACTGAGGAAATGTCACAGTTCACCTTATAGGCACTTGAAAAGCCTAACAGGGTCCCTTTCCCAGAACCAGAAGAATGCTACCAGCTTTAAATTCCTTCTGTAAAATGTCTCTGTTTCAATAGAAGTAGATTTTTGTCATGATAAAAGTGTTTCTTATTATTCTTTAATTTCCAGTCGCCTCAGTTCTTCTCACAGAACTGTTTGCTGGAATGATCCAGAGATCCCCAAACAGCTGGAAGACTCGCTGACCCTTCTTTTAAGACACCAAAACTACCTTTTCCCCAGCTCTTTCTTTTGAAACCTCTTGGGTTTTTAAACTGCTTGGTCGAGGTGTGTTGTTTTTTTTTTTAACACAGTCACTTGAGTTCTTATCATAATTCCTTATCTATGGCCCAGAGCAGTGTAAATACTTAGAGTAAAATCTCAGCTCTTCTGGGAACAGTTAGTCCTTTTTAGTTCATGATGGTTTATGCTGCAGATAGCTATCTGAGGAGGCTTCACATGGCAAAACAAGTTATCCCTTTGTCAACTCGGGTCCCTCAAAGCCCTCTGGAGGACTTTGCTGGGGGAGCACTATCACCTTGAAATCTGACTGTTATAATACTGTGAGTTGGAGGGGAGGGAGTGTTGTCTCCAGCGTGAGCTGCCAAAAGGTTGTGTTGCCAGCTTACTCCTTTCCTCATTTTATTTCGCAGCAAACCGGCTTCCAGCTGGATCCTAGCCCTTCAGAAAGGGGAGGAGACAGAAGGCTGTGATTTGCTAGAAATTATAAATGTTGGGGAGAAAATGGGAGTGGAGGTAAAAAAAGCTGAAAGAAGTGCTTCAGGTAGTATAAAGCCACATTGCTGCTGGGAGATGGTGCCAAGCATGCCACAGGGTAGGACCAATATAAAATTATCCATTTCCTCATGTTGTTCCCTCTGGTCTAGTGTCAGACAATCTGAAGCAGAGTCAGACAGGTCAGTTGACCAAAAAAAAAAGAGCCTATAAAAATAGTTGTTTTTTTTTTTTTTTTTTCCAAGAGAACAAGAAGTTCCTAAGGTTTAAAATCAAGTAGTGAAACTACAAAGCTTGTCATGAGCTGTGTAACAAAGCTGTTAGTATTGAGGAGGAATTGCAAAATGGTGTGTTAAGCCCCAGCACTTGCAGAGATCTCCTTAGGTGAGATCTACTCCCCTTCAACGCATTCCTTTCAGTTTTCTTTTCAAACCACAATCAAAACTCTCCTGTATTTTGTTTGAGATTTAAAACAGCTAGTGGTTCATTGATTTCACATAAAGGGCTTCTGTGCAGGAGATTGTACATCCACTAAACTACTTAGGGCCAGATGCCCCTTCCTGAGCCAAAGGCCCTGAGAGGAGGCTGTGGAGTTTCCACTCCAGCCATCCTACAAGTGGAGTGAAGCAGTGCTGGTGCTCCCAACTGTGCTGGAAATTTGGGATCTCACTGGGGAGCTGAGTGAGGCTGCTCAAATGGAGAGAGCCACATAGACTGGGGCAAAAGCCTCTGTCCCTTTAGCCCTGTTGCTGGGGCAGGGACCTGGACTCCCAGCCACATGCTCATGGAAGTGGGCACCTACTGCCAGTGATTCCTCAGGTGATGGCGTGTCTGGTATGTTCTGAGTATCTGGTGTTCATGGTGAACCTGGGGAGCAGAGTCTTGTGTTAGATCAGTCTTTCTCATTAAAGTATCTAGTTTTAAAACTCTTCTTGAGGAGGAAGGGTTAAAAACTCCAGTATTAGCTTCCCAGCTTGACTGGAAGTTGTGTGCATGGTCAGGTTCTCATGCCCTTGTATCTGTGCTCCCTGTCTTCACTTTCCCCATTTGGACCCACGTGGCTTTGAGGTAGCAGGGCATAGTCATAGGCTGGGCAGGGGTCAGAAACACCCTCTGCTCTCCAGATAACTGTCAGAAAGTTGTTTTGGAGCTTGGCAGTGCTTTGGGTAGGAAGCCAAGCTGTGTCTGAAATAATCAGTACAGTATCCTGATAAATAGTCTAGTGCCTCTATATTTGGATTTCTTTTCCTCATGGTTGCACAGAAAGGTTTGAAAACATGCACTGTAGAGACCAACAAAACATAGATCTGTCTTACTTAAAATTGGCAGCTGGTAAGCCAATCTCATCCTTCAGTGGCTAAGCAAGGATTTTTGAATGCATCGTTCTGGCATAAATGAATACTTTATTACAGCTTCAGTAGATAAATTTATACCAGCTTACCCCAAATGACTGAGTTACTCTACAGGTCTGCACAAACTACTTTGATTTTTAAAAGAATTAAATAATAATTAAAAGCATGGTACAAACAACATAATTTAACTGGGCTGTGTTGTATGACAGGTTTTGCACCCCAACTACCTTTTTTCAGTAACTCCTGGGGTATTTCAGTTTTGAGTGTCATTTGCAGATATTTTTCTCTCCTCTTGAACCACATCTCATGAAAAGGTTTGTGGGTGGAAATTGTGCATGGAACCCTCTCACTCAAAACAGTGTTGGAGATGACTATATTGATTTAAAAATCTATGGGCCATGGACATTGTACAAACTTGGCTGATTTTAGTGTGAAATCAGCTGAGAGATCTGGCCCAAAGGTCACAGTCTACTAAAAGATTTAAAGATTCGTTTTGATCTGAGCATAAAATGAAGGTAACCAGGACTGGTAGTGACTGGGACACACTTCATCACTTCCATGAGAATTCCCAGGTAACTTGTACTGAGTGTGGTTTTACTTGACCTAGAGTCTGTTTTATCCCAATTCCTTTTAACATTTTTTCTGCAGTAATTAAGTCATTAGGCAAGAGAGTCAGGTTTGCCTGGACACTAATTTTTGCACAGTGTTGTAGTCAGACAATTGTCTCCTTAGAAATGGTGCACCTACACTATTGTACTGCTACTTGACAGACCTTGGCTGGTAGTAGCAAGTGTCCACTCAGCAGTCAGATGACTTTCACCTATATTTATTTAGCTTCTGAAGAGCCTAAGAGCATCTCAATGGTTGTGGAAACCCCTCAGGGTATTACCTGGTTGGGTTATTTGGACTGAAGATGCACAGCTTTCCCAGACTGTAATGGGACCAGATTGGTGCAGTTTCAAGGAGAACTTGACTATATGCTCATTGGAGACTACAATAGTTTTCTGTGTTCAGCATTATGTGTATTCTATTCTTATGAGGATGAGATGGTTGCTGTAGAGTGGTGAGGAGAAAGAAGTCTGAGCTCAATTCCCTGTTCTGCCATTGGCTTCCTGTGCAGTTTTTCCTTACGTGTCAGAGGTCCTGCCATTAGCTGCAGCAGTAATGGCAATGTGGGAATTGAGACCCCATCTTCTTGGGGACAAATTACCACTCCCTCGTAGCTCTTTTTGTGAATGGATGATTTTGACAAGGAAGAAGTCATTAGTGTGTGTGTGTATATATGCTGTACAGTTCTGGACCCATCACTGCCTAAAAGGCATGCTTATTTAAAAGTTCAGTGTGGGTACATTCAGACAGAACCCTGATGTGTGCTTCTACTTGAATGTGCTGTAAACTTTCTCTAATACTCTTCAAAGTGCCCTTTTCAGCTGGACTTCAGGGCAGGTAAACTTCCCAGAAAATATTGTAGCTGATGAGGTTTTACATCCCAGGGTCCTTCTCACACTCCTTTCCTGTGCTTTTTTTTTTTCTCCTCTTCTTTGAAGTGGAAACTATTCATTTTCAAAGTAGATGTGTGCAGTCAGCAATGATGAAAATGAAGGCAACTGTCAAAAATCCTGCCAGAAGGGATTTCTCCACTTTAATTTTTGCTTACATTATTAAGACAAGTAAATTATCTTTTCATGGAATGTTTCCTTTTTTTCTGGAAACACTGCTGATAAATGATGTAATATTTGAGGCCCTTCTCCACAGCTGTTGGAAGCCCAAAGTTTCTATTCCCTACACCACAAGAGATACAGATGCCAAGGAAAACCTTAACCTGACTTTCATGATTAAACGTGATGGTATCGCAGAGGGAAATAAGGAATCTACAAATATTACTCTGAAAGTAATGGATTGATTTAGCTTTTATATTTTTTTTTCCTGGGTATTTTTAGGAGCCTGCGTTGTTGTTACAAGGATTAGGAAAAAGCCAAGCAGAGTTCTGAAATAGCAGCTGAGAGGGGCTTTCTGTAGCTGCGACCCAAAAACCTATTTTAAAACCACCTTGACAGGAACAAGCTATAGCTGCTGTGTCAAAGCAGAAAGCTGCTATTTTTATCACTGAAACTTTTCCTGCTCTTAGGAAGGGATTTCTTTCTATACTGCTTTCACATTGTCTCTTGCAAAACTTAGGGAAATTTTTTTCTTGCATAACTGAGGAAGATGGAGTAGCCCAGGCAGAGAAAAATCTCAGCCTGGCAGGGTATTTGTGAGAAAGGATCCCTTTTCTTCTCTTTCTGTTTCTCCCCTCTCTAAGCTGTCCACTGAAACTTGAATAGTAGAGGCCACTTTTGCTCAGTATCTTAAATAATTTAGGTCAGCTGTTGACATTTCAGCACAAGTAGCTTATCTTGGGGGTAAGAGCTGCTTAACCCATTGCGAGGGGGAATGAATACCTTTCCCCCCACCCCAACATAAACAGTCCCTGGACTTTGCAAACAGTGTTTGGGAAGTTCTCTTGACATCTGACACTGTGCAATTTACTATTCTTGTCAGGTGAATAACTTTGTCCCCCAGTGACCAATACCAGTCCTTATTGCACCGGTGATGGGTGTCTTATCGCATCCAAACAGCACCTTCTGCTTTCCTCTCTCTGTGGGCAGAAGCACTGGCTGCCTGCACTGTGGGGGAGTCCTCTGCCCTGCTTGAAAGCCATGTCCTTCTGCCTCAAAGTCCAGGAGAAAAATGATGCCATTTAATCACTGTAATTGGTCTGAGCCTCGTTATTTATCTCCTATCTAGATAAGCAACCTTTGAAGGGAAAGCTGATTTATAAACTTGTAGCTTGTTAAGCCTAGGAGATTGTTCTGGCCACAGAGCAAAGAATAGGTGTGGAATTGCTTAATTCTCATGTTGACATGAGCAGAGAGTCAACTCATTTCTGGCTGTTGTTTTTCATGTTGAAACCATGCAGCTATGCTGACTACAGCATCCCATCACTTGAGCTCCACCTGCTAAATATTAGCTATGTATTGTCAAAGGGCATCTGGTGGGACGGGCAATTTTAGACCATAAATAGTGTGAATTTTAGTTGGGGATCCAAGTGACCTGTCCTTGGTCCATCTTCACTATTGCTTTTCTTTGAATCCATTCCTCTGAGCAATGCTTGCTTTAAATGTGGACGTTAAACTTGAGAGAGCAGGAAAGATATACAGAAGGAATCACTGAAATGTAGTGGTTAGAGCTAGGTAAGCTTTCTCATGTTAACAAATTATCCCAGCTAGGAAGAAAAATAAGTGTTACCTTTTAATCTGGTGTTTATATAGAATACCATCAGGTTCCAGCAAATACACTGATAGGCCCTGTGAATGAGAAACTTTAACAATAGCAAAAAGAAATACTCTTTCTTGAGCTTTTTACACTTTTGTTAATTTTCCCAGTATTCACCCCTCTTTGAGCCAAATGCAGTTACTAAATTGCTAGATGCAAATGCAGCGACATACCCCAAACAACAAAGAGTGCCTTGAAGCCATTACAAGTGGGAAAAGGAGAGGTTTGAGTTCAGACAATGAGGCCGTTTGATGCAGGAAAAAGTAAGAGTTTGAAACTTGGGAAGCTTGACACATGTCTGAGGAAATCCCTTGCCACAGGTGGGCAGCTGCTCCATCCAATTTGATTTTTAGTAGTGTTGGTGAGAAACCTGTAAGAAAAAAACCCCAGTTAACTAGTTTGTGCAGTGCACAGCGAAGAGGAGGAAATAACAGAGGTGACTGCCTTCTAGTAGGAGCTGCAGAAGACTTGAATTAGACAGAAGTGCTTTGTTAAAACATCACAATGACGTGGTACAATGCATGCAGGTTTTGCTCTGCAGGTTAGTACGAAAGAGGAGAGGAACTGCTCAGTGTTTCAGAACTTAGCCAAGCATTTCCAGAGTACTTGCTTATCAGAACTAGTTTTCAGTAAGAACATATCATTTATGTGGGTACAAAGAGAAGGAAGGAACAGATTATTATTATTATTGGGATTGGCCTCTTTGAAAAGATCCAAATCCCACTCGAGGCATTCAAGATCCAGCTCAAAAAATGCTGCACAAGTCCAAAAGCAAATACTCAACTTCCTCAAGGCAACAGAGAACAAACTTCTGACCACTAACTCCCTTCAGTTGCTGTGCCTTCGGAAGCAGTGGCCTCCAAAAGATATGTCCCTGCATGAGACAAACTCGGGACAAATGAAATGCCAGCTGCTTCAAAGGCAGCATAAGAAGTTAAACATACTTGTGACTCATTGCACTGAGGGAGCCTGCCTTAAATTTGGGGTTGGACGTGGCCAGTGTAACTTCTGGTGTGACAGTGCTTCTCAAGAAATCTTCACATACTCTAGGTGGAGGTGCCAATGTCAGTGCATGAAGTCAAACAACGTTTAGCACTGGGCTTTGAGGGCAGGATGGCTTCTGTCGGATCCTGAAGACATTACCTAACCATCTGCTTTCTAAATTCCTGGGAACTGCCCAGCTAAGTACTAATGGAGCCAACCAGACACATGCATACACCAAAAAAAAAGAGTTTTACTAAACACCTGGGGCCAACACCTCAACTTATGTAAATGGGCAGCAATGACACTAAGCTAATTTATAGCATTCCTGGGCCAAATCTTCAACTGCTATTATTTTTTCTATTTAGAGAGGTGCTAGCAATTTGCAGGAGCTTGTTATTAGGAACAGGCCAAATAGTTCAGAGGAAATTATGGAGTAATAACAACCACAGAACCTAAATTAGTTGTTTTTAAGTTATAAGAGCATAAAATAATAGCATCTGACACCACTAACCACTATTCTTTTTTGCAGTCCTGAAGACTTTAGTTGCACTTTGCCAAACCAATTGTTTCCAAATCTGTCAAAAATATTGTCCTTGGGCAGAAAGCTTGGATGCTAAATTTCAACCCAGAATGATTTTTATGGCTGAGTGACAGAAACCTTGAAAAGGGGATTTATAATGCATACAACCTTAACTGCTGTGGTGTGAACAGTGCTGCAATTCTCATTAGCTGAGCTGCTTTTCCCTTTTTTCTCAGAATTTCAGAGGGTGAGGCTGGCCATAGGAAATAGTCGGCTTGTGTGTGTGCTTCTGTCATGGCAGGAAAGGAACTCAGCAACTTCATTTCCCCTTTCATCTCTGGACATCTGTCTGGGTTCAAAGATTGCCGTGGGTCTGAAGCAATAGATTTCAGTATGGCTCTTTGTGTCGTGGCCATGAGCGTAGGCAGGCGGTGTGACTGACAGACGAGCTGAGAGGGTTTGGTACCACGAGTTGACTCCTGTCCTCTTCTTTAATGAGGTTTATTCTGTGAAGGATGGTGGAAAGGCTTTGAACCTGAAAACAAACCATAGTAAATGAAGAGGCAGAAGGACCAGCAAGCAGAGGATGTGCCAGGTCCACGTCCTGCTCAGCTTTACTGCTAAACTCCAGATTTCAGGTTGTGGGAAAAGGAAAGAGGCTCCTTTACTATATGTTAAATACCAGGTGTGCAGGGCTGGGAAGTGGGAGTGGAGAGCTGGCTGGAAGACTGTGTGTGTTTGGACTTTTTGTTTTCCATGAGCAGCTGACATGGTCACGAAGCTCTCACAAGAGGTGGTGTGGGTACATCCTCCATTTTAAGGTATTTCCTCAGCAAGACAAAAAAAGGATCTTGAAAACCAGTTTGTTATAGAAACAGAAAATCTTTATGACTGTATGTAGCCCTGAAGCAGGATTGTGACCCTTTGTTGAAGTGCCCAGTGTAAATACCACGTTAAGTATCCAACTTCAAAGCTCTCAAGTTGGGACCTCAGCTTGTGGTGGTAAAAGCCAAATGGGAACCTTAAAAGCCCTAAAATGCCACATAGTCCACTGGGTCTCCCCAGCACAGTCGCCTAGGGCTGGAAAATGGCACATGCAGTGAGTAATATCGTAATCATCCCAGAGTAGAAAACCAACCTAACTAAAAGGTCTTAGAAGTCTTTCATCTCTACTTTCCCAAGCCACAAATGGTGAAATCCTTACATGGCTTGCGCATGTTGCTTTTGAAAGATGAGAACTTCTGTCCGTGATGGGAGAGGTAGAATGGAACTGAAATTGCCCTGTTAATGAAGAAACCATTAATAATAACTGGCTCTGCTGGAAGCTGTTCTCATGGTACCTTCTCTTGGTGTAGGCAGGGAGAAGATTTTGATCAGCCTATAAGATCGCTCCTGTTTGTCTTTAAAAACCATACAGATTCATTCAGGATGGGGAGAGAGAGTTTCCCCAAAATAAATACCCTCACTCACAGCTTTATTGTGCACATACTTCGCAGCAGACGGTTTGAAATGTTTTATCTGACTGCTGGCATGGTTTGTAAAAAGTAAATAACTTTCAAAACATTAAATGTGAGGCCCTTGACTAGTTGTTACCCGGGTGGGGAGGAGATGCCTTGTCGTGGAGGACTCTGAGCTGGGTGCAGCGAGGTGTCATCACCCACCCCTTGATATCTAAATCCATTAGAAATATCCAAGGAAGAAGAGGCTGAGACACCTTTGGTTGTGCAGACTCTACTGCCATCTGGCTAGTGTTAAACCCTTCACCCTCCCTTGGCAGCACTATGAGGAAGCAGGCCCTGCCTCGATTCTGCAGGTGGCTGGGATATCGCATCATGCAGTTGCATGCAAATGCAAGCAAATTTTTACCTCTGCCACAGTGAAACAGCTCCCATAACCCAGTACAATACTGATTAAGTCAGTTCAGGAGCTGTTAGTCATTTAACATATGGATGCACTCCTTAATTTTCAGCCGTTTTCTGTTCTTGGGGCTGGACGTGCTGTCTGAGGGTTCATGCAGTGATCTCTGACTGTTGATAAGGGCAGCTTAAGAGAAAACACCTGCCAGTATCAAGGTGTCAGGTACATGTGTTTTGCCTGGCTTCTGCTTTTGGATCTCTTTTTCCATCCATCCCATGTTTGTGTAATCCAAAGCAAAGGCTGCACCAAGCCAATGTGGGGCAAGGGGAAGAGAATAAACAGTCATGTTTGTTTTCCATCTTCTTACTGTCAGATGCAAAGAACAACTTCAAAGCAATACAGAACTAAGGTGATACACCAACAATAATTAAAACGCCCCTGCAGGAAGTCATGTCATTGAAAAAACAACTACTTCAGAAAGCAATAATATTTTTCTGCCAAAGGCATGTGAAACTACTGTATCTGGGCTGTGATTCAAGAAAAAGGCATTGGCTTTATCCATTCCAAGTTGGGACAATGGAACTTTATTCTGAGACTGCCCTGGTTACAGTGGGGCAAAATGAAAGCACAGACCAGCTACAGTAGAGTGACTTTGAGCCATCTCTGAGCAGAGAGGCTTTATGAAAAGGAGGAGAGGCTGTCAGAGGTGATTTCTATGGGAGGGGCATACATGGGCAGAGCAAAGCCTTTACAGCTTGGTAACAGTCTGCAGTTTTATCAAGTCTTGTGCCCTTCACCTCCTGCAGACAGCTTCTACCCCATGTGAAGGAAAACAAGATGCTGCACTGCTGAAATGCAGGAAAACCCTGGGGTCAGTGGAAGGGTGGTGTGACCCCGCTTTTGCTCTCTGAGCACAGGAGGAGAAGGCTGAGGAGCCACTATGGCACTACTGAGTGTCTGCATCAAAAGTCAGTGACGTTCAGGTGGAGAATGTTGACAGTTGCCCACAGTGAAGTACCATATTGGTGATGATTTGTGCAGGGGCCAAGACATCCATGTCTGTGCCAACAGTGGTTATTTCAACATGATACCAACTTGCTCCTCATTGTGAGCAAAACTCAGAGCTCACTAAAAGCCAACAAAAAGACCCTCCTTAGCTCTGGATCGTACTCGTGCATTTCTCATAGCTAGAAGAAATGGTTCTTTCATCGTTATTATGGGGTTTCTTGCTATTAAAAAGCATCTACACTGCCTCCTTTATCAAGTGTACAGCTGCTGTTCTCTGTAGGTGCTGCTAATACCAGTTCTCTCCTTGGTGCTTTCTTTTCTTGTTGGGGGGGGCGGGGAGGGGGCAGGTTTATAGTCAGGATTGGAAAGGATAAATGTTGCTGAATGTTTATTAATCTGACTCTGGAAGACTTCACTTCAAAGTCAAGTTACACTCCTGTTTTTTTCTTCTCTTTAGAGAGTAGTTATTCTAAAGTAGAAGCAAATTGTTAAAGAGGTCTACCTGTAGGAAAAAATAAACAAGCACTATCTGCTTTTTCATTTATTAAAGTAGCTCAAAGCACATATGCTTAACAAAAAAAGCAAAACAATTCCCCTCAAACAAGAAACCAGAAACACCAAAACCCCAAAAATCCTGAATGCAATCCTTTGAAGAGAAGGGTTATTCAGAGCTTGAGTAACAAGCTTCAACAATGAAGTTACAGACAAAACCCATGTTTTATCAATCAACTGCTGCTTTAAAGTTTGACAGCTTTTGTAAGCAGGAAAATGTCAATTACATAAGATATTTGAACCTGTGGAAATAACCCATGGAAACACAAAATGTCTGTTCACACATCAAAATGATCCAGACTTGAAGGAAGTTAAAAACCAGAATGCACTAAGGAATTATCTGATGGAAAAGTGGAAACTTTGTTATGAATTTTCAAGAAATAGTGGCTAATTAATTTCTTTGAGTTTATAAGGTTATTTAGGATTGGAGAAAATGAGGTAACTTCCCTATTTTTCCTGATGTGTAACAGCTATGGAAACACTTTGAAACGAGTGTCCCATCATTAGGAATTCATTTGGTTGTCCTTTTAATAACAATGAGTGTACTCAGGCATGTTATGAGTGTTACACCCCATCTCATTCAGGTGCTGCTTGGTCACTTCACTGAGTGCTTGTCAGATGGGTCTTATTAAATTCTCATTAAGGAAGGAAGAGCTAAATACCCAGTAAGAAAATTGAAAGGGGAAAAAAAAAAACCTCTGAAAAACACATAGGCTTGGACTTGGAAAATTAGTTCTTAAGGAGTAGAAAATGTTCTATGGAAGTGAACAGAAGCAGTGACATTTACTGCTACTATCCATTGCTGGGAACGTGGTTTTACAAAGCACGATTGAATAGACTTGATTCAGTGCTTGTTTTCTGTGGCAAGATGTGATCTTTGATGTGTTTTTATTAGTTGCAGCTGATGTAGCTGGAAAAAGTAGACACAAACTTCCAGGCTTGAGCTCTTCTTCAGGTCTGAAGTATGTGATTTCATATAACAAGTTTTGGAAAGCGTGTGAAACCAAACTACCGGAATTTCCTAGGGCCAAGTAAGACTGTCCACATCAAGATCTAATAACTAGGAGCAAGGTTGGTTGAATTCAAATGTCATCTCACGTTGCCTTTAATTTATGAGTGAAACTGCACGAATTGGGATGATTTTACATCTTAACGAACGCTCGTCTAGAGTTTTGATGCTGTTTTACTGGTCTGATGAAAATAAGCAACCTCATGTTAAAACTCCAGGCATGTGAATGCTAAATTAGTGCCTAAAATTGTATAGTCAAATGAACACATTTCCAGCAGTGAGGAATACAGCTTGTTGCCTATTAACATATCTGGGAAACCTTTCTTTTTTTCCATGGAAAATGTAACATTGTCATTAAAGACTAAACACTTTCAGACTTAAACCTGCAATGTTTTCAGCATGAGGCTGAAAGAGGAAAGTTTCTACAACATGATTTTGGCTGGAAATGTGTTTACATTTTCTATGAGAGATTTCATTTAGCTAAATCAGACCATTTTGGACTAAAACCTGGAATATTCAGTAGCCTAGTTTGGGTTATTTAGTTTAGGAAGGTAAGAAGCTAGATGGGCTGAGGACTCTCACGTTGGATGTGGGCCAAGTGTCACTGTTTACCAGAAGACTTATTTCCTGCCTTTTTTGCTTTGAATTTCCCCTTGCCAAGGGAACAGTATTATATAGCCAAAATCTCTTGCAAACCCCCAGCAGCCCAATGCTGTGTGAGTAACTACACATAAAACAATTAAACTACCATGTTGTTAATACCAAAAACTATTTCTCAGTGAAATTAAGACATTCTGGAGGAAAATCCTGATTGCCCCAAATGTTATTTCCTTGTTGTTGAGCTGATTGTTGCCTGGGATGTGCACGGTGCCTGCTCTAGCAGCAGGAGCCAGCATGGTTTTGTATAGGGGCTGTAAATGATGTCAGGTAGAGAGTGTCAGAGAACTGCCCACCTATTTCTTGCACTGTTGGAGGTGATGAGGCCCCAAGGGGTGTGTAGGAGCAGCTCTGTATCTGATGGAACTGCAGCAGTTGTTACCCAGAGGGGCTGTTGGAGGCCTGCCTGGGGGAAGGGTGGTCACAGGGCTGCATTCAGCCTCTGGCTAACTCAAGTGGCTTGGAAATTATCCAGGGAGCCTTGGGCTAGTTTATGTCAGTGAAGCAATGCCATGCTGCAAGCTCTTTCATTATCTCTTAGAGAAAAATACCACTTTGGCTTCTTAACCTCAGAGACTGGCGTGAAGGAGGCAGACCATTTGCTCTGCTGGTCACCATCCTCCATGGTGTGTAACACATCAGGATGGGGAGCAAAGCACCTAGAACTACACACTCGCAGCAGTGCTCTGGTTCACAGGAGCAAAGGCCTTGCTTAGAGCAAACCCCAACAATTCAGCAGATGAGCTGTGTTAACGGAGTTGGCAGAATAAACCCAGTTGGATCGTTAAATAGCCTCAGTACTTGCTCTTGTTCTTCATGGCACTAACTAACTCCTGCTGTCATTGAGATGAACTCTCTCCAAGGCCGTTGCTACCTAAGGGACAGCCTTTTAAATGATCACAGCACTGGCTCAGATAGTCACTTTAAAGTGAGTTCCCTTGACGTCACTGGATACCATTACTGACACCTGTTTAGTAAATAATAAAATTACATCAGATCTTTTCAGCACCAGGTTGTTAAGAGAGCTCAAGTGCAGCTGTAACCTCCAGTATGAACAGGAGAATTCATTAGGCATCAAGGTCTTTAAACTCATCAGGGTTAAACAGCAATTTACCTCACACCATAACTGTTAGCAAGTGATTTAGTGACCAGGGATTGACAAGGTACGATTCCCTGGAGGGCACAATAAAGAGGTTTTTTTTTTCATCCTGAAGCATTTTTGCAGAAATGTTTCTGTAGTTGAGTATTCCAAGTTAATTAATTTCCAGTAGTTTGACAGAGGGCTTTGTTTCTTTTTTAATGACCAGCAAAAATCTTGCGTGAGTTCATCTCTTTTTACTTTATTATTTGGTGAACTTTTCCTGCATGATCTAATCTCAAAGTGGAAAACCAAATAAAAATTTATTGGTAAGCAGGAATGAGTTCACAAGCCCTCTCAGTTGGCATTATAGATAAAGACAATGCTTTGACATTTTGAAAATGGTATTTTTTTTTCCTTGGTTTTGGAGGCCGTGATGGTCACATTGAGCAAATGGCAGGCAGTGTTACTCACTGCCGTAGCTGTCCTTGTGTAGACCATCAGTATCATCTTAGCTGGCTTTCAGGCCTGCTATTTCTATTGCAAATTAAAAAAGGAGAAGCCTTCAACTATTCTAGTTGTCACACGTTGTCTCTCCATTACTATTTAAAGGTTTTCTTTATGATCTCTTAGAGGTGGTTGGTTTTTTTTTCCCTGCTTGTATCAGTGGGGTCTAAGATCAGGTATAAGGGATGATGAGAGGCCACCATAAGGCAAGAGACATATTCCTCCAGAGGAAAAAGGATACTGTGCTGCCTCTTGGGTAGTCCAAGCAAAGATTCCAGCTCAGCAAAAGAGCAAGACAATGTTTTAGTCACCAAAACTTCAATTTAGAATAGGCAATAGGTTATCACAGATGACTTAACCTGTGTGAGGCATTTCCATTAACACTGAACTCATTCAAAATGAAGTCTTAATGCCTTAAGCTGTTTTTTTTTCTGTCATTTTTAGAGTTAAAATGGAGATTTCCATGGAGAAAACTTTTGAGCTTTTGTCCCTCGGAAATCTCTCCCCATGGAGCATTTCCAGCAAGCTCTAGCTATCAATGCATGTTCGAGCAAATGGCAGATTGAAGTGTATTTTAAACACTCATGGTAACTTTGCAGTGCTTAATTAAACAGCACTTTACTGTGTACCCATTAAATTCAAATAATGCCACTCCAGCCACTGATCTGAGGCTTTTAAATGACAAATTGTTTGGCCTGCAGCTTGATTTGTGGTTATTGGCAACTTTACTTGCTGCTTTCGCTTTCAGAGCTGTTTTGGACTTCAGAATCCAAGCCCTTTGGACTTGCCTTTTCAGTTCAATTTCTCTACCTACTCATGCTCCACACTAATAGTCCTCTGCCAAAAAGGACATTAATTCCTCCTGCATTTTTTGTTACTTTTTGCAGTGATTGGGATTAATTTTAACTTCTGCCAGGGTGTAAGCTATGTTGATCTTTGCTGGGATGTTGGCACAGCAGCTCTCCCCATTGACAGCAAAGGATTTCAGCAGTTAACATCTCTGAATTATACTGACAAAGAAACTGGGCTCAGCAATGAGTCTTTTGCACACAGCTGGAGTTTTAAGTGTGGCAACAGCCTTGCTGAAAGTCATTGCCTTAAAATGTGTGGATTCCATGTTAGAGTAAAAGTTTAGCAACTTTTTTCCCTTCTTTAAGACAGTATTCACAGAGGCATTACCTCCATCACTAATTGGCTTGGCCTTGGTCAGTGGTGGGTGCATCTCGGAGCTGACTGGCACTGACCCCGTCAGATACAAGGAAAGCTTCTGGCACTTCTTTTGTTTCAAGAAGCCACTCCTATGGCCCCCACTACCAAAACCTGGCCCCACAAAGCCACTACACATACAGTAAGTTACATCCTAAAGGGATAGCTCTGTCCCATTAGCATCGTCTCTGATGTTGCTGCCAGTTTGGGATTTCCCACCTTAACAGCTGTCACACTCAGGATATTGCTGTTTCAGCTCACTTTGGGTGGCCTGAGTGGAGGTGTAGGGATTCCACTGGAGGAAATGTATTTCGCAGGAGCTTTTGGTCTCCTGCAATAGCTGTTCTAGCAAGAATTTCCCTCTTTGAAATTCGTAATCAATGAGTCATTTCCATTGAAAGCTGCACTTTTAAAGGCCAGCCCCTCAAATGTACCCAGGTACCTGAGTCACTTTGTGGTGACTAAGCCTCTTTGAAAGTGGGATTTAGACTTTTTAAGCTGTATAAGTGTGTCTGCAAATCACATGTTGGTTCATGAAGTAACGGGTGCCGGTGCTTTCTTTGGCAGTCACGCTGATGGTTGTGTTCAGAAAGCTTCAGCCGGTTGGTTTCCAGGCCTTGCTAATATTTTTGGGTTCAGCAGTCGTGTCTGTCAAGCCTATCTTATAGCACTTGCAAGCCTGAAATACTTTGTACAATGTTAATGAGGATGGGAGAGGACTTTCCCCATCCTGGGAACAAACTTAGCATAATAGTTTTCTTGTGTTCATGCAAGACCTGTTCTGCTGTCGGGGTGGGAAGAAAAAGGCCTGTGCAAAAATAGTTGTTTGATTTTTTTATTTTTTTTTTTTTGCTGCTGCTGCTTTCTCTGCACACATCTCAGTGGCCAATGACTTCTCTCCAGATGAAAGCTCACGGTGAGAGAAGAAAGCCAGAAAATCACCAAGGTAATTTAGAGTCCGCGAGGGAGGCATTCCTCCTTCCGCCAGGCCTGTCGAAATCCCTGCTGAAATATGGCGTATCATGTTTTAATCCCCAAAGCTTTCCTGCACCGTGTTATTTGTGTAGGCTATTCTTTTCCCACCCACAAGAAGAAAGAAAGAAATCACAGGCTCCTGTGCTTGCACAGTTTGGTGATTTTTCCCAAGAGTTTAGAGATTTTTGACCAGGATAAACTTCTTACTGGGTTGACACTCCCTTATCTAAAGGCCAGGCGCTTGAGGGAAGAGGGAGCTGGTGTGTGAATGCAGAACCCAGAGTGGATGCTCCTGCTTTAGCTCTCCTGAGGATTATTTAATGGCTTGTTTCCCAAGTGGATTAAGCTAAATGCGATAAAGGCACTATCAGTATCCACCCATGAAGATATCAATAAGTACATGTCCTGTGGTAGCTGGTCTAATTTGTTTTCCAGGTTAGACAAGCCCCAAAGTGAAGGCTTTTGAAAGCTTCCAGCAGCTTTAGCAACATGCAGCAGTTTGGTTTTCAGCAGGATTTGTGTTCCTCTGAAGATAGCCAAAGATGACAGCTGTTCCACCTGAGTGCTTTGTGCTTCTTCTCTTGCCCAAGATGATGTTCCTGGTTTATCAGTGTCTGAAATTCATACTAAAACTTGCACCTTTGCACCAGCACCCATGGGATTGTGAGACTGTTTTTCTTAGTGCAATGGTGACCAGCCAGGAGTTGATAACTAATAACGACTAGCCAAAGTGAGCAGTTTGTTACCATCCCACAAGGTGTCTGGCAAACACCTAAATACGATTCATTTTCTTATGTTTATTGCAATAAATTGCAATAAGGAATTGCAATGAAGTAGCCAAAACTCTTCTCTTTATTCTATTTGCATCTTTCTCCAACGTCAGAACTGTATAAACACATTTCAGCTGACATTTTGAAAATGAATTCTCTTAGATGGCAAAACTCGGGTCTTTTTAAAGGAAATTCCTTTTTCTCTTGTTGTTTGCTCTTAAGTGCACCTACACAAATTTAAATTTTGATAAATAGTTGGGGAAAAAAAAGGCAGAATTAACTAGCTCTGTTACATCTAGACACAAACACACAACTTCATAGAATTCATGTTTTGGGTTTCTTTCTGCTCAAGATAAATATCTTATGTTGTATTACAGGCTTGTTCGTAATAACACAGTTACAATATGTTTGTGGTTACGTAGATTTGCCACCAGTGCATGTAACTGGAAATTGAGCTTCTGTAATTGAATTACTTAATATCACATATGCTCTTCATAGACGTTTTGGAAACCTGTGACTTAACTGCAGTGCAACCAGGCTGTCATTTCACTGTGCAGGAGGAGTTAGAGACCCTGGCTTTGGCCCCATCCACAGGTGCGTACAGCACCTGAAGCAATGTGGCCAGTGCTTTCTGTGCTTGTACCATGATGTGGTGCCTGGACAGTTTTAATATAACTGTGGTCATTGGTGTTACAATACCTAATGGTAATTTTTGCTTTGCATGTAATTTTCAGCTAAGTTGCAGGTGGGCATAACTAGCAGGATCGGGCAAAGGATGAACAGATTTGCAGGTCACACACATGCAAGGCAGCTGATTGAGATGTATGCATGGCCATAAATCAGAAGGGAAAAAAAATGTAAAGAAACACACCAAGCATAGATTGTTCGCCATCTCTGGAACAATATGGCAACGTAGTACCATAAAATACCTAGAGCTGGCCATATTGCCTGAATAATGCAGGTTTGGGACTGTGGAAAGGCAGAGAAACGGCTTTGTTTTACTTCCGAGGCTCTAGATCTGCTGTGCTTTGCCTTCAGGTCTTTGTCTTCTTTGTCTATGACAAAACCTGGTTTAATATAGTGGGGCTTGATTGTGCTTAGTTTTATCAAGCAAAAATTCTGTCATAAACAGGTTTTGATTATTTCTGGTTATAGCCACAGTGGAGCATTTGCTTAGCAATTGCCTTTGCTTCTCAGCTCTCTTTATATAGCACTGCTGAGGTTCAGTGCTCATGTGGGTTATACCAGGTCAGCTTTTCATTTCTTTCTTTTACTTTCTCTCCCTCTCTCATTTTTTTTTAATCAAAAAGATTTTTATTGGTGCTCTGGAAAAACAAACACAACACACTGCTGTGAGTTTAGTAACTGAACCAATAAAAAATGAAATTCACTGATGGGTTCTTTAATAGCAGCGAGTGAGCCCAGTTTAGTTTCTAAATGGTTTTTATATCGTGCCATTGTGTATAAACAGCATGCAATGCAAGAGCCCTGTGCTGATGGGAGTGTCCTGAGGACAGGAGAGCCCTTCCAGGCCTCTTGTGCCTTGTCCCAAGTTGTGCTTTTCAGTTAAATATACCAAGGAATAGAAGTTGTTGAGTCCAGGTGAGCTAAGCCTGCTTCAAATCTTCTGGGACACAATCTGTCCCATTTGGTGTTACCTTGAGCGATTGTTTTCTGTGTGCCCCACGTGTGTCCTCTCAAGCTATTGCTTGCAGAGCCTCAGCAATGTTTATAAAAGCAGTTTTGAATGCTTTTATTTAATGAAACAGGCCCAGAGAAAACATTCAAGGCAAGGTATTCAACGCCATTTAGGAACTTCTAGGCAGGAAAAGGTGCCAGCTTGGACTCCTGAAAGCATGGTAGCGTTTTATGTTCCCCATCATTTGATTGAGGCCAGTCCTGAAGCGAGGACAAGGAATGGGCTCAGGCTGACTTCAGTGGGGAGAATCTATCAGAACCAATGCAGAGTGATACCATCACTTTGTCCTGGGTTCTGTCCTTGCCCAGAAGGTGTCTGTGAGGAGCTGACATGCTGGAGTCCTTCAGCTTTCCCCACAGCAAAAAAGGCAGTTCTGCTTCCTACCAGGCACAAGGACGTGGAGCATGACAGTAAGTTCCAGGACATGTGTTGTCTGGCTCCAAAACAGAGAGATTTTTGTAGCCTTTAAAAACCAGTGTAAGATCTTGCTCCACAAAGTGCAGTGGAAGCTGTAGCAAGCACTGGCTGGCTCTTGGCAGGCTGGTTTATAGGAAAATAACGGAGGCTAAACGCGACTGTAAGTCCATCTGTCATGTCTGTGGTCCGAGGCTTGGCAGTGCCGCCTCAGAGCGTGGCTTTGGGATTTACGGCCCTTCCCTCGTGGCTTTTCATCCCCTATGTATTTCATGCTGAGAGATGCCAGCAGAGACACGGGGAAGATCCAGAGTATCGCTGTCTGTCCTATCCCCCTCACCTGGAGCTCAGGTGTGAAGCAGAGAGTAATGAGCAAATGGCAATGAGCTGAAGATGCAGTCTTGCCCCAGACAACCTGTGTCAGATAGAGGAAGAGGGGCCCTGAGGTGGGAAGGTGATGCTCATCTGTCATGGAGCACACTCTACCAGGAAGGGGAGATATTGGGGCTATGCTGCTGATTATGCAGCCCTTATCTGCTCAAAGTTCAGGCTGTTATCTGCACTGTGTTTTGTGCAGGCTTGGTCCAACAAAAATACATAGAACAGCTGTTGGACTGTGAAAATTATTTTCATCTGTTTGGCTTTTAAAAATGAATTTACATCAATCTTTCCGTGGTTCCCTCCCACCCACACCCTCCCCTCTAGTCTCAGCTATTCTTTCAGGGAGATGAAGGAGGAGAGCTGGTCCAGAAGAACATCCTCATCCCACTCGTTTTTGGCCCCCTGTCACACCCAGAAAGTGCTGAATGCTTTATCAAGGTTACTGTGCACAGTCTCTAAGAGAGTGGTAACTCTCCTCTCTGGCACAACATCATAGCTTTTTTGGTCCTTTTCAGTTCCCCTTTGCAGAGAGGAAAGCAATGAATGTGTTTAAGACTTCTTGCTGACGCTGCAGGCAAGAAGGGACCAGGGAAGGCACCACTGTGGCTTTCACTTCTGTCTCCTCTATCAGCAAGGAGATCCAAAGCAGAGTGTGCAATGCCCAGAGGAGTTGCTCCAACCTCTCCAACTCCTCTGACCCCTCGTTGGTCAGGTCTGTTCCTTGGGGAATTTGCTGGGGGTCTGCTCTGCCCTAATCAAGTGACGTACAGCTCTGTGTTACAGACCTTCCTTTGAGACACCGTGCAGCAGGCACTGCTCACCCTGGGGCTGCTTGAGTACCTTTGTACAAGAATAGTCTCTGTGGCTTTGGATTATTTCACAAGAGTTTATTTGTCCTTCTTTTTAACAGCACATTTTTCTTTGTACCTTTAAAGCAGTGAGAGGAGAGCTCTTGTACCAGACTCCTGTAAAAGATGGCTGTGTGTGCACACATGTTTACACGGGCGTGTTGCATATAAATAATCATAGCCTGGAGAAGTACTGCTGGCTTCAGGCAAAGCCGCGTTTTTGCTCATGGCATTATTGAAATTCATCTCCTGTGGACTGTAATTCCTAGAATCCTAGGGAGGAAAAATAGTATCAGGTGGGGTTTTTTTTTTTTTTCCTTTTTTTCCCTTGTTAGAAGACTATTTAATTTTTGTGTTGTAGGGTGAGAAGGTGAAGCACCAGACCTCAAAGTAGGCTGCAATAGGATCTTGGCAAACTTCCCACATTATAAACTCTGTCCATAGGCAACACTCACTTTGTGCCAAGTTTGCTTAGCTAAAAATGACTAGGCCCAAATTTCAAAAGTGGATATTTGGCAACAACTAGTACTGTATTATTTTTGTCTTGGCAAGGAGAAAAACAAAAAATCACGTCGTGAATGGCAAGGGAAAAAAAAAGTGTTGGGATAGCTCCTTCAGGGTAAGTTGATGTGACTTCATTTCTGTCATACTGACCCTCCCTCGTAAAGCATTTTCATATCTCAGGATGAAACGTGTACGATACCAGGCTGGTATTAGTGTCACGAGGCAGTAGTAACAGCTTTGTGCCGTGTTCACCGCCCCAATCCCGAGGATCAGTTGAAGTCTATGGAGTTGTGCCAATTTTCCTTGGTTTATCTGTCTTCCTATCTTGTTTCTCAATTAGAGGAAGTAAATGATCCTTTTGTTTTCGTCTCCCCTTTCTTTGGGAAATGTTAAAGAAGGGTTTGAATTGCAGTGAAGCTGCATGACTGGGGAGCCAGATGGCCGATGAGAGACCTGGAGGTAATTCAGGGGCTCGGAGCTGATGGCTGGCTGGATGCGTGCCAGGGTTCCTGCAGGTTCAGAGAATCTGCATTTCTTGCCTACCCCCATTTCCTTGTAGGACTCCAACTTTGCAGGCTTGGTATGGTATAGAGTGCTGGAACTGGGGGAACCGATTCAACTTGCAATAACACCTGTCTGCTATTTGGCAAGCTGGGTGAATGCGTTCTAATATGAATTATATTTTCTCTAGTCTGCCTTCAAGTATTTTTCCCCATTATTTATTGAAACAATAAGTGAATAAGAGAAATAAGTGAGTAGGTGCTGGCCTTTGCCACACATCACCCTCAGGTTATGCCATCTTCTAAAGCATTCAGTATATGCCGCTGCCAGGGAACCTTTATAACAGGCGTCTGCTTTAGTGATAGTCGGTTTAGGTGAGGTAATTGAAAAGCAGAATAAATTGGCTCCAAGTTTTCACAGCAAGATTGCTCCCAGTACCAGAACTAGGCTACCTGAAAGGAGCTGGTGGGCTCCGTCACTGCCCACTCTCACATGCTGAGCAAGGCACTTGGCAGTTGTGGTTTCTTATTACTAGGAATGAGTGACGCTCCCAGTATGGCAACGTATTTTGGCAAATGCCAGGAGCTTTCCCACTGCCTTGAATGGGAATTTTCTCTTGATGTACTGAAAAGGATATGAAGGCCAAGTTTTTCCATGACTGGAGATGAGAGGTACTTCAGTTTTAAGGCACCAAGAGGAGAGGGAAGGCAGTTGTTCAAGTCTTGTTAAAACCTCATCCCGCTGTAGGGTCTCAAGTCTGGCATTCAAAATCATTAGCACTCTTTAAATTTGGCCTAAAAATCCCTATGAAAAGTTACAGCACATGCTGAGTAACTACTTTTCACGATGTAATAACTTGGCCCTTTCAAAGAGCAGGTTTTAGAAGCACATATTGCCGATTAAAGGCTTGCCAAATTTCTTTTCCTTTCCAAACTCCAAGTAATGATTCATGGATACTCATCGATTTTGTGTTTCTAATAAGGTGCCTTTCTTCTGGTCGTGAAACTAAAGAGAAACAGTCATATTTTTATGAGACTATTTTGTCTAGGAGTTGAAGCACTCAAAGCAATACACGGAAAACATTTTGAGATTAAAAAAACCCACATGGTGTTACGTAAAAAATTGGTTTTTAATGTGAATTTAGCATTTGAAGAGGTTTCAGGTTGATTTCGCTGAGGTCTAATGTGCTTTGTTTGCAAGAGAGTAAATCAACCAGCTGTTTGCTAACTCACATACGCTGTGCACGTGTTTGTGCATGTGTACACATCTCACATCTCAGTGATGCTAACAGAGGGCTGAGCACAGTGATGAAAGTCAGTGACTTCTCAAGCAGTTGAACTCACTCGTGATTAACTCATTAGTGAAGAGTTTATTCATTAATAAAAATCACTGCAGCTTCTAATATCCAAGGACATGTTCATGCTGAATGAGGATGGCAGTGTCTGGCCTCCAGTGCAACATCCACCTTATGGGATGTTTCTCGGAGTAATCCAGTGCTGGGCCATTACATCTGTACGGGTGAGATCTCTGTTCACCAGCCTGGGTTTTATGCTAAAAACCAGGAGTCCAGAAACACAAAGAGCACAAAACCAAGGGAGATGAAATATGAGGAAGATGCAGAAATCTCTTCAGTTCCTATGTGAACCACCTGTGGCTGTTGCAAAGAGATCCTCTTCTCTTTTCCAATGCCTCTTCCTATCCCTCTTAGCGCGATTATTCAAGATAAGAGTTCAGCTCGTCATTCCCTTCTCATTCTTTTCAGGGCTCTGTTAACAAAACCTGACCCAAATCTGTGCAACTCACTCCTCTGGAGTCTGAAAAAGGCCAAATTGCTAGCAATCCTTTTTTTTTTTTTTTTCCCTAAGTCAGTGACCAGCCCAGCCGTTTACTTCAGGGTATGATCAGATTCCAAGCCACAGTGTGAAGATGTCAAAGGTCCCTGGAAAAATATGTAATTACATTTCAGATTTGGAGGAAACAATTAATGAAATGGAATTTCTTGGCCCTTCTTTCTGTCAGATGATATGTAGTAGCTTGCCTTCGAGCTGAAGCCCGAGTACACTTATGGCACAGAAGAGTTTTTATCATTTTAAAACTTAATTATATAGACTGTAATTAAGCTATATACAAAATGTCTGGCTCTTTGAAGTATATTAATTTTGGGGAAGTTCTCAAGCACCCAGTAGCTGCAGAACAATCATGAAAGAAGACAAGGCTTGAATAATGATGACAGTTGCAAGCCACAAATAATAGGAACAACCTTTCCAAAACAAAGGGTTTCACATTTTCCGAAAGTATGAGCATTATTATTTGTGTGTATTTGCAATTTGTACATGCCTTGGAGGGACTAACCTCAACTATAGTGCGTGAAATAATTGTGGGATGACATAAACGGGCACTTCTCTGAGGCAATCGCTTTCCTTGCAGCATGCCAGTTTTTGTTTACTACTCAGCAAGCCAAAAAAAAAAAAGAAAAAGTTCCTGCCTACATGTCAAATAGCAACCAGGACAGGGTGTAGGGCAGGGAGTCATTTGTGCTTTTAAAAAAAAAAAACCAAAGAGGCAGGAGTGGGGTGTTAGGTGTCTGTCTGATGTGTGAATTTCTATAATCCTTGTAATGATGGAGTGGCGCAGGAATCACAGACTCTTAAGGATTGGAAGGAACCTCGAAAGATTATCCAGTGCAACCCCCCTGCCAGAGCAGGACCACCTAGAGTAGGTCACACAGGAACTCATCCAGCTGGGTTTTGAATGTCTCCAGAGAAGGAGACTCCACAGCCCATCTAGGCAGCCCCTGCCAGTGCTCCCTCACAGTGAAGTTTTTCCTTGTGTTTCTTTGGAACCTTTTATGTTCCAGCTTGTACCTATTGCCCCTTGTCCTGTCATTCGCTGTCACTGAGAACAGCCTGGCTCCATCCTCCTGACACCCACCCTTTATGTATTTGTAAACTTTAATGAGGTCACTCCTCAGTCTCCTCTCTCCAGCCTGAAGAGCCCCAGCTCCCCCAGCCTCATGTTACTGTTCTTCTGTACAGTATTCAGGAAGAGTCACCTTCCTGCAAGTGACAAATATATCTACTGCATTTAGCACTGGAAACAAAAAAGACTCTTCTCTTTTATTTCACCCTTTTTGACATGGTCGTTATTTCAGTAACAGGTTTGCCCCAAAAGACTTTCAGACTTAAGTCTATATGAGGTTGCAGATGAAGGATTGTGTTCATTTAAAGGGTTGCCATGAGCTTTTAGAATAACCACAATTATCCCTGGAAGTTTTAACTATTTATTGTTCTCTTGGCTTACAACTGTGATGCATCTATTGGCCACCATGAGTGGCCCAGAATCAAGATTTCAGTATCTTCATCTTAGTCTCACCTGCCATGCTCAGGTGCCAGCACCCATCTGAGCACAGCTGCATTGTTCCAGACCGATTATCAACAGTGAAATTTTAAGCCCCTGTTGCTTAGTGAGGAGCAGAGGGAATAGCCCTGTGTCTCTGAATGAGGGAGCTGTGCAGGAGCAAAGATGTTTGTTTGGAAAGAAGCTGTCTCGGTTGGGATATAACTTCACACTCTGGTTGCATTGGGGCTTGCTGTTTGGAGTGGGAATAAACCCGCAAAGGTGGTTTGTGGACTCTTGAAGGTCTGTCCCCGCATGAAGAGACTTCCCAAGTGTGTCTGGGATCCTTCCAGGGAATGTTTCCCATCACCAGTACTCATTGGGAAGCCTTGTCTTTACCTACTTCTTTCTAGAAACATTGACTCAACTTTTCATTTTACTTCCTTGGAAACTACTGGAAAAGTTTTGTTTAGCTGTGGGCTTTATAAATAGTTCTCACTGTAAAATCAAAAGCAAGATTTTTAGTCAAGTGGGAGTATCCTTAAAACTGAACCCAGGCATGACGTGAGGAATTGTTCCTCTTCCCTTCTGTTATGGGAACCATTGCTTTTCTGCTTGCTCACAGCAACGAGGAAGTTAATGCACTACTCCTGGCTTTCTTAGCCACATTTCCTACAGGCAAGTTATAGCTTGGGAAATTGGCTGTCAAGACAATAAAATCATGGGATTGCATTACTCTGTTTTGCATATACACAGGCTTAGAAACAGAGATAAGCCTGGTGAAGTGGAAAATTCTGTATTTTAGAAACAGTCCCTTGTGTTTCTCAGGAGTTCTGAGGGCTGCCTTGATGTAGAAAAGACAGAATGCTACTCAAAACTTTGACTTCGGACTAGAAGGGTGAGATCTTGGGGATGCTTATGTCAGCTCAGGTCATTGCCTTAATGTGCACACCTCCAGAGGGGGAAAACACCCTCAAAGCAGAAACTTACATAATATCTTCATGCAAAAGTACCCCTTAGACCTAATTCCGTGGATTTCAAAGTCCATGTGTGTTAACTTTATTAAAACAAGCATGTCTACTGTGCCACACTGGAAGCTTATTGTACGTTGAGTCACATCAGGGCAGCTGCCTGCATGCGATCCAACTAGGAATGTGCTTTATGTTTCCAATTACAGACAATGAGCAATTAATGCACTGAAATGGAATGAAAGAGAGGGACTATTTACAAAACCCCTGCTTCTTTCTGTCCCTATAACCCATAAATCACTTTTAAAAAATTGAGGAACAATTCAAAAATTGCTCAGAAGCTGGAGGAAATTAATAATAACGGCTCTGTGCGCATTGCAACAAACCTCTTGTGTTCATGGCTGCAAGAGGAATTCTCAGGCCCGGGTACGTGTCCACCAGTGATGTCCTGCAGCGTGGCTCTTGGACTGTAGCAAATAATCCAGTCTTTTAGATGAATGTATAAAAATCCAACCCTTTGGTTCTTTTCCTAATTGGATTTATGTAATTCTGGTTTCACTGGGAGAGGGTTTGAAAGGGACAAATAGAAGGCAAAAGCACCCTTTTCTTCTTTCTTTCTTTAATTACCTCCAATATGTCGTTACTTCCAGAGGTAAAAACCAAGCTTAAAGTCTTGCTGTGCCAGGAATGTCTAAATACATGACTAAAGCAGGAGTGCTGCTGTAGCCTAGACTGTCTATGGACATAAGACAGACAAGGCTCACGAGTACAGGTAATCTTGTTTGTTAGGTCACCTCATACAGCTGGAACAACTTCTGGGCACAGAGACCCACACAGAAAAGGCTTGTGTGCCTGAAAATGTGATTATTTTTTCCAGCCGTTCTAAGTCGTCTAATTAAGGTTTGTGGGGAAAGTTAGCCTCTTTCTCTGGCAAACAGAAAGTAGAAGTAAATAATACATTTGAAAATGTTAGGAAATATCTAGCTGGACAATCTGTATTTCTGGCCTACACCATTTCAAAAAGTATGTCACGGTGTGTTGTCAAGAAAACACCTCCGTGGTCTTGCTTCGGGAGATGTGAATGTACCAGCCTGTGGCAGTGAATCCTGGGCCATTGATTGTTTGCTGTCAATGCTAAATATCTGTATCTGAATGAGTCTGCTGCCTCTCACTCATCCCATTGACAAGATTAGTGCAATGACATATAACAGCTTTGAGAACTGAGCCTATGAAAGCTTATCATGAAATATATGCTGATTTTGTGTGTGTGTGTGAAGAAAATAGATGATGGCTTTGAACTTGCTTTCTTATTTATTTCATTGCCTGTGTTGTCATTTTTGTTGAATGGCATGAACTTACCATGACTCTGCAAACACCTAACCTGAACTTAGAGCTGATCTTCATCAAAAGTTTTGTCAGTGGTTAGGAAGACAAAGCTATTTCCAGTGGGTTTATAGCAGATGGATTCAGGAGTTTTTGTAAAGGCTTAAAGGGCGGGGCTAGGTGGCTAATTCCACCAAGTAGAAGATTTAGAAGTGGGTTTTCTGTGGGACAAAGAGATTCTTGGCGTGCAAAAACCATATATTGGACCCTTCCCTAGTGATCTCAGAGCTGGAAGGAACAGGCAGAGAGCACAAGTTCATAGCAACTGTCCAAGTTGGTTGAGTTTTTTTAAAAGTGAATGTGTTGTGGTTGGAAAATGCTGATGTGTCAAATATGAAATGTCTTACAAGAAAGAGGCAATTTCAGTTAATTTTTCATCAGCATAAAAAGTAAGGTAGCAGAGCTCAACATTGTCAAACCAAGTGGTTTTGGCTTTTTTTAGACACGTTATGGCTTTCCCACCTAAAACAGTATGTTGTATAGAAACCTATTCTCATCGTAGTAAAAACGTGGGAACAGGATTGTGTCCAAATCCTAATGAAACATTACAGAAGTGAAATACTTCAGTTATTCTCACTTCTTTAAACTTTCACAGCACACAAAATAGCCAAGGTTTTCATCAGAATTCATGATGGGAAAATATTTTCAGTGCGTTAAACATGGTGTGTCTGGTGAAAACTCTTTCTCAGCGTGTTCAAAGTCGCCTTGCAACACAACTTGTTTAAATCCAGCAGTACAACGTTAGGTTGAGGTTGATGTCAGAAGCTTCTGACTTCTGAACATTCTTTGGCAGCAGGGGAAGCAAAAAAACCCCTTTGTCCCATTCTAGTGGGATCGGTGGTCTGTTTTAAGCCTGGTGTCCTTGCAGGCACCGTGCTTCAAAGGGCTGTTTCTGATGTCAGGTAGGAAAAGGTGAAAATCCCTTCTCTGAAGGGAAAGGAGCTGCAGTTGCAAACAGAAGCCACCTGGGCCACAACCTGCTGTGCTCTTTGTTCCTTTGCTGCTCTAGACGCTGAGGTTGTTGACTTGCAGCACAGGGTTGTCATCCAAGCTGCCAGCGAACATCCTCAGTGTCCTAACCCAGAAGCAGATTTTTTCCCAGTGGCTAATGTCATTCATGCAAGGAAGAAACATTAGAGAAACACACAGACTTGAAACAGTTCACTTGGCTGACAGTGGAGAGCTGAAGTCAGTCAGAGAGAGGAAGAGGCACCAGATGGTCTCAGGGATCATGTCCCACTGCAGCGTGGAGCTGGGAAGAGAGAACCACTCAGTCCAGTCATTGGGATGGGGGGAGACCTGTCACCCACACCACCAATTTGCACTCCAGTACATAGTTTAGGAAGTGGAAGGGAAGGGGGATACAATTGCGAAGGCAAATCCCTCTCTCTACTTTTGTACCTGGTAGGGTGGCATCAGTGAGCCTTGTCCCCAGCAGGAGCTGCCAGGGCTTGGCCTTGGTAATGCACACAAAACTCAGCTTTGGGGGTGATTCTTTACCTTCTCTTTTTCTCCTAAGTCCAGGTCACCAGAAAAAGGATGTTTTTGTGTCACTGATAACCTAGTACACCAATAGCTTTTCACTCTGAACCAAAGAAGTAAAGGTTAAGTAAAAGGACTGGAGAAAGGACTGTGTTTGAGTTTTGTTTGCTTGCTTTTATAATGCCAAATTTAGCTAGGACAGACACTTAGTGGTCATCTTAAGGGAAAACGGTCTGTTAAAGTATCTCAGGAACATTGTTTCACTGTAATCCCACAAGTTTAATAGCTAGAAATGGTTTCAATATTACTTTTTTTTTTTATTTAAATAATAAAACCATATGTTAGTGGGATAGCATTATAAGGAGATAATTCAGTACAGGGAACTGTTACTTTGTTTTGGAATTAGATTAAGTCATAAATAAAAACTACTTTGTCTTTAAGTTAGAAAATTGTTCCCATCCAAACAGCCTCTTAAGACATTTTCCACCTGTTAAAGGACGTGTAGTATTTGGGAGTCTTTCATAACAGTGGAAACTGGCTCAAACTTTCAACGGGTTTGTAAAAAATAAACCAGCGTTGATTTATGAGTTGAACTACAACAGGGAACATGTAAGCAAATAAAAACAATGAACTGAGAAAAAAGCAAATATACTGTTGATTTGGCACCGCATGAATCATACGGGCAAATCTGAGAGGAATAGGAGGAATGAGCTTCAGAGTGATGGATGGGGAAAGGGGATCTGATCCCTGGGTAATGAAATGTGAGGGGGTCTTGCCTTATGCTATTGACCTGGAGGTAGCCTGGAGGAAAGTGATTCCTTCTGACTATACAGTGTTAGTTAAAACAATCCCCTGGGCTCAAATATCAGCTATTAAAATAAATTCAGGAGACAGAGGAAGCGATGTTTATAAGTTGGAAGTTTGAGCTGCTTTTTAAACAATTGTGGATCTACAGATTCTGAACTGGAAACGTGATACAGCGGGAAGAGGGCAAGAGGAAATGACAAGAGGGTAAACCAGGGGTGAGATGGTAAAGAGCGTGGAGTTGGGAGGAGAAGCAGTCTATTTGGGGGAGGCAGTCTTGCAGGGCCAAGCAGAGAAACTCCCTGCACATATCCTTCACCTTCTCTGTTCAAAGTGCCACGGCTGTGTGTGAGGATGCCACAAAAACTCAGACATCCCAAAGATAACAAGGGCTTACAGTACATCTGGGTGTGTTAGGATTTTCAACCATAATTATAAGAGTTGGTCACTATTTTCCAACAGAACTTTTTTTCCTCCAGAAATGATTTTCATTGAAACTGAGGTCTTCCATGGAAAATTCGATGCAGCTTATTTCTGAGAGGAAAAAAAAAAGCTGAACTATTTATTTAATCAGTAATAAAACCGAGGATCATAACAGAAACCCTTCAATTTAATTGCAGCAGCAGCAACACCACCACCAAAAGAAATTTAACAAAAGATTGACCACCGACCACTTCTGGGTTTGGAACTGGAGCATTTTTTATAACAGTGGCATTTCCTTTAAGTGATCACTTGGGTTTCTGCACTATTCCAAAGCAGTTTTGGAAAACTGAAACTGTAATCTGGGTAGCAGCATGACCCAAGCATCACAGCAATGAGTTTCACCTCTCCTCTCCTGCATTCCCTCTGATAGGATATTCAAACAAGCTGCTTTTCCTGCTGTACCTATTTCTTCTAGCCTGAAAGCTGATTAGAACAGAACGTCTCTCTTCTGAGTGGATATTGTGATACAGTTATGATCTTGTTTTGGTTTCTAACTACTGTACATATATATATATGTTTATATAAATATATTACAGAAATTATTGTGTAACAATATGTAAATAAAAAACATTATTAATGGATTGGGTCTGCATACAGTTATTGTCTTGCTTCTCTAGCAGGTGGATTTAATTGGTATTCCAAATAATACACTGAACCTCAGTGTCAGAGCTTTCTTTTTCTTCTCTTCTTGATGATAGAGGTGTCCTGTGGCTTTTCCAAATGACCTTTCACCATTTAAGATCTGACTCGTGTCTGATAATGACACTCAAGCAAATCCCCATCTGTTCCCGTGCACATCCCTATCATATCTTTTCTTGTATTAGATATTTCCACACAGTTGCTCCAGTAGGAGAGTCTCATGCTGACCTGCCTCATCTATTCCTCTGCAATTTATGAGCGAGATTGGTGTCTGGAATTTCCCAAAGCACAGGATGAAAGACAGGCTCAGAGACCTTGTATACAATTCTGAAAAAAAATGTGAAAGGCAATGAAATCTGAGCTCAGGCTTTCAGAGACAACTTGACAAGTCAATTGCCCTGTTAGGAGTTGACAACAGTGACCCTAATAGTAGAAATGGTCCGTTTCCTCCAGTTTAATTTATCACCAAAGGATTCTGAGTGGCTGCTCGGTAGCACAATCTTCAGATACTGATACAGCATCAATCCCAAATGGGACGTTTGCTGAAGGGAAAGTTTACAATCCTTAAAAAAAACCTCAACCCACCCACAAAAAAAGTGCTCCAGGAATGCACATGTTTATTGTTCAGAGCTGGGTTTGATATATATGAAGCCTTTTGTCTTAAATTCCATACACAATACTGAGTGCTTGTCCCTATTGTTGCTCTCCTTAGGTGTCTCAAACAATGCTCTCTGCATCTCTAGAATGAAATTGGGAGCAATATTCTCAGTCACTCAGAATTTAAAGGTGAGAGAAAAATGTGTACAGAGTGAGTCTGAGGAAGGATACTGAAATAATTTGAACTTGTTTTAGTAGGATACACAGACTGCTTTTTTCGTTTGAAGAAGACTGATAGGAAAGTTGTTTACTTTTGAGGTCCTGGTCCTGAAGCTTAGAAACATTGTGGCAACATTTCAACAAATGTCACCAGAAGTACTTTTGCAGTTGTGCAAAAAAAAAAGAGAGAAAAAGGGACAAAAGGCAAAGTTATAGAAATGTACTTGAAACATTTTCCTTTCATTTTTCATCAAGTAAGTAAAACACAGATACTGTGAGAAATCTTGAATCAGAAATTTGGGTTTGCCTGGTACCTGCCTCATCTCTCCTGAGCTGCTGAGCCAGAGGGACCGGTCCTCCAACTCAGTTTGGTTACCACTTTCTTCATGTCGCTAAGCCAGAACATATTTCATGGGTGAGAAACTGCCCCCCAAGGATGGCAGAAGGGGTAGAAGGGATTTAGAAGTCTGCTTTATGCTCATAAATTTGGAGCCTGTGCTCCCTATATGAACACTCCACTCCTGGAAGTGCTCTGAATCGTCCCAGCCTAGCTCACTCCACTGGCTGTAATGGAAGCCTGAGCTCTTAATATAGGCATTGAAATTAGATGTTTTGAGTTAGATGGGTGAATAACCCCCAGTGCAGTGCATCCAGATTTTATACAGGAAGTCTGTGGCAGAGGCAAGAATTGAACCCAGCTTTCCTGTGACCATCTTTTTATTCCCAAGCTTCCAGTTAAACTGTAACCCATCTTGAACCACTTACTGGAAGTAGTTCCCTAAAAATAAATTGAAAGTCTAAGTGATCAGGAAGTTTACCTAAACTTCAGAGGCAGGTTAATATGAGCCTACTTTGTACTGACTCATTGAACTTGACTCTTCTTGCAGCGTGTGGAGCGTTACGGGTGTCACCGCTCCTCTGCCCAGCTCCTCTGTTAGTCTGCTCCTGGAGATCAATTGTTCCTGAGAGATGTCCTTCACAATCTCATCCTCATAAACAGGCACTGGGGAGATATGAGCAAATGGTTAAACAAAAATAGAGGGTCTCAGATTCAGATGAGAGGAGGCCACTTTGCATGAAGTACTGAAAAGCATCTTGCTTGAAACACATGCAAACTGGGATTTAGTACTGCAGCAGCTGTAGGAAGACATTCACAGCTCACGTGTGACAGCTGATGGGAGAAGTCTCCCTATAGCAGGCAGGAGGGTGATGGTTCTTACCAAGCCCTCAGGACCAGAAGGGAGGTTTACAGTCTGTCTTGGCCTTCTTCTAGCAGGGCTGAGTGGGGACCAGTTTTAAAGGTGACTTTTTATATCAATACTGTTACCTAGCAGTGACTTTGCTGGGAGAAATCAGCCTGTATCAAAGGTCTAACAAATTGGAGAAGTAATTTGCCCTCTTACACTGGAGCTGTTTTATTCCTGAGCACAATGTGTGTGCTACTAACAGACAAGACTGTTAAATAAGATGCCAGGAAAAAAAGTTAGCTGACATAATTAAACTGCTATAATTTTTACAGTTGTTTCTTTAAACTCAGCTTGGCATAGACTCAGAGCAAAGGCAGGGAAGTGTGAATTAGCAGCACAACCACATAGTCTGATGTGGAAGGTACTAGAGTTGCAAATGGGCTGCTACTGATCCCAAGCACTGGTCAAGTGGTCTTAGATCTCCCATGAAGCCTGCGACAGCCCATGGGACGGGAGCTCATGGTGAGGATTTCAATTAGAGTTTGGGTGCAAGGATTCCCTGTGGTCCAGGAGAAATCCTGATGGCTGTTAGTGGTCTGTCAGCTGCAATATAATATGTGGAAATCACAGCTCTTAACCATGCCATTGGCTGGGTGACATGAGGATGTGATTTCCTGCCAGGACCACTGATGGGAGCACAGAAAACAAGAGCTGCAGAACAGGCTTCAGGCAAAGAGCGTTGTGGGTCACTCTCCTTCAAAGGAAAGCTCTGTGATTTCAGGCTTTGCACCCATCCAGGAGATGTTGTCATATGTATTTTGATTTGACGTTACACATCTGTATAGATAAATGCTTCTTTCACGTGTGTATGAACACAGTGCGTTAAGATTATTCAATGCTAAATATGTGGAAGACTTCAAATACCAGTGAGGACGCTACTTTCAGTGCATTGTAATGGTTTCTGTCAAGGAGGGGAGTACAGATTACACCTGTGCAAGGGGGAAAATGATGCCTCATTTTTTGCTTCGTATGAATGGTGCTTTGTCTGGAAGCAAAGCTGTCCTTTTTAAAAAGATGATTCCCAAACCAACTCCATCCAGCCTGAGTATACAAAGTCAGACCGAAACTGCTTGGAAAACAACAAAAGGGTTTTGGTTTCTTTTTTCACCCTGACATGCATAAAATCTCCATGGGAATGTTTATATACGATACAGTGCCTTCCAGCTTTATGAGGACAGCTAAATCCCCGTTGGGGACTGTGTATACTACTGAGCCTATAGACTGAGAAGTTCTCATCAGAGTAGGATGTAGAGCCTGTTTCTTACGTATAGGAAGCAAAGTGGCTGTGTTTTCAGGGATGCTATATATTGGCCTCAAATGGAGGTTTAGAAATCAGAGGGAGAAGGTAAAGCATTTGCAGTTTCAACACCACACAGTGAACCTCCTTCTGATAAAATGGAAGCCCTGCTAGAGATAGCATGAGACTTACCTGTGCTGGAAACCTCTGAATCTGGACCCCAAAAATGCCATTCCCTATGTTTCCTCCAAGGAGAGAGGTGGTAGATTTATATATATACACCCTTCTCTGCAAGAAGCTCAGGGAGAGCTGTGGCCAAGCTCCTCAAGCACTGCAACAGCCAGAATACTCCATCCCAGAGCCCTTGGGGATGAGACTTTGTGACTGGCAGCATCTGCCTGTATTCCTCTCTAGAGCAAGTCTTGTTATGCTTCCCTAGAAAAGAAAGAAACGTGCTGATATTGCCTGGTGTTTTCCTACCTCTCTGTTTTGGCAGGGTTGCAACATGTAGTTGCCTAAAAGGCAATAAACAGGCTTCATTATCACGTAGGTACCTGGCTAAAGGAGTGTGCAGCATTGTGTGGTGTTGCTCACAGTGTGCCTGTGCTTGTAACCAAAGGCAGCAGCCCCCTTAGTGGAGAGACCCTTCCCTTTTAGCCAGGGAGCAAAGCACGGGGCAGGACTGCAGGAAAACTCTGTATGAGGAGAAAGATGGAGACATGGGGTCAGTGGATGAAGTAAACAGATAAAAAAAGGAATGAGAGCAGTGACATTGAACTTGGGCTGTAGGAGTAATTGTCCAGAGATAACATGCTTTTCCTAATTTCAGACTTCCTCGGGAGATGCATGTGTCAGTATGTATAGGTGTGGGTACAAAAGCACGCTCTCGTAAAGAAAACGCACCCACAGCACTCACCCCTCTGCTGAGGGCTGCACACAGCTCTCTTCTGAGCTTGAAACCTGCTCATGATAAATGTGCTGTTATTCTGGCTGCAGATTTTTATTTCTGGGGATATCAATTGAATTCTTATTACGAAAGCAGAAAATTGGAGTTACATCTGGTGACTGACGCATGTGACAGTATCAGGAATTCCAGTTTCCTGAAGCTTTTCAATTAACTCTGTGCACTTTTCCTCAGGTGCTACGCACTCGGGTTTTTCAGCGTGCGTCTGCTTCCAAGTTGTAAATCAACGAGGAGGTTATTGTACTTTTGTAGGAGCTCTTGTGCCAGTAAAATGAAACAGCAAATAATAAACCCCAAGGAGATTTATATAGCCTGAGTTGATGAAACGATTACTTTCTCATTCCTAGGCTCGCTCAGAAAGGCGGGTTAAAAATAACTGAAAATTTACAAGAGCCTAAAACTGAATCTGAAAAGTACAACCTCAGCAACTTATTGGGCTGGGCCTAGTGAGCACCAGATTTACTGTTTGCAATTTCTTCAACTTGTTTGGTCATTTTTATTATTTTTTTTTCAGCTGCCCCCTCCCCAAAGCTGATGACAAGCTTTGGCAAAAACATCTGTGCAAATAAAGCAGGGGAAAGAGTGAAGGAACCTGGCAAAGAATCCCCTGTGTGTGCTATGGCAGAAATGTTTGGTAAAATATCCTTTCCCCCAATAGCTTGGAGTTTCCAGGGTTCACATCTCAACGTGGCAGATGAAGAGCCTGCTTGGGTTGTGGGTACCAGGGGCCTCGGCCAGGCTGCCTGATCCTCCTCACCACAGGTAGTTGCAGCAAGGGGCTGAGAAACCTCTGCTGTGCTTTTGGAGCTGAATGAGGAGCCTGACCTCGGCAGGGTGGTAACGTCTCCCCCGGGGCTCCAGTCCCTTTGCCCAGCACTGTTAATGGCTTATGACTTTGTTTGTGCTAAATGCCTGCACAGCAATGGGAGCAGAGGCTAGACCTGGAGCCCAGCTGCAGACAAGGACCTGGTGTGAAGGGTGAGTGTAAGGCTTTATGTGATAGGGACCTAATGCTCTGACAACAGAGTGTAAGAACTGAGCTGAGTGGATGCCAGGGCAGCAACAAAATGCTTATGATCAGCATTTCTTGGAGCAGGGCAGGGCAGAGAGACAAGTGGTGGTTTGGGAGTGATGGGAGGACTAACTTCCTTGCTCTGAAGGATGTGTGTTGTTTTTATCCCTACCTGGTACATCAGCTTGATAAATGCTCTGCTGACAGAATTGGGATTAAGCTGACAGCACTTCCCATTCAAGACATGTGGGGACGTCCCACGTTCAGCTAGAGCTGTAGCCCTTGGAGTTAGAAGGCAACAGGTCAGTGGCCATATCCCTCTATCCTTGATGATGGCAAAGCCCTGAAATACTCCGTTACCTCTGCTTTTTGCTCTGCTGATACTAGTGAATAAACCCAGCAGCCTCTCCTCTTGCACAACTAAGATGACTTTCTGTCCTGGTTGTCCTCTTCCTCAGTTCAAGCTTCCTGAGTGCCTGAGAACAAGTCTGCCCTCTTGGTGACTCATTCCTGACTTGCTGCTCTGCCAAGGGCAAGCCAGGTCCCCACGCACCTGGGGACAAGCAAAGGCAGCTGCCTCTGTGCAGCCTTCAGGCTTGACCATGAGGTTGCAGACCTCTTTGAAGCCACCTTCCTCCCTGCTTCTTATTGAGGCCTGCTGAGGAAAAGGTGACATACTTCACAGCTCCTCTTCAGGGAACAGCTTGGGGTTTTACAGCCTTTAAACAATCTCTTTTTTTCACACTCTTCCTCTTCTCATGGAATGTGGGCAGGTGAATAACACGTTCCAGGTTGATGCAGAGGATCTTGCCCCTTTGGCTCTGCATCACACCGTGTCCTATCTTATGCCTGTGATCCCAGCAGGACCAGGATGGCCAGCCAGGACACTGGCACCTCCTCTTCAAAGCCTACTGGGGAAAAAAAGCTTTAGGATACATTTTTCCGTGTGACTTCTGTAGAGTTCATTCCAAAAGTGGGGAGGCAAGTAAGGGATTTTCTAGCTGCAGAGATATTTTCATCACAAGAACAAAAGAACACAAAGGCAGGCCGTTAGATGGGAGTAGGAAGCTTTGCTCCTTCCAGTGGGAAAGCTTTTCTTTCTTCCCTGCAAAAAAAAAAAAAAAAGAAATCTCTACAAACATATTTTGTTTTTTGCAAAGGGATCTTTTGAACCAAGAAACGTGTTGCTCTCAGCTGTGGCTGTGAGTTCCCTGGTGTCTCCTCTGGCTGCGGAGGCTGGGCCCTCCCCAGCCGCAGGGCGTTCCCCAGCCATTGTCAGTGCCACAAATCTTCACATTAAAAATGGTGGCTGAAATAATGAATGATACACATTTTAATGGGCCAATTACCCTCTGAAGGTTTGCATGTGATTCTTATTTTCTACGTTGCATAAAAGCTAAGGGTGGGATTTTCAAAACCACTCCGTGCTGGCCTAATTCCGCTCCCATTGAAGTCAATGGGGCTTTCTTACCCTCGACTGTAATAGGAGCAGAGCTAAGCCAGTGCTGAGTGCTTATGAAAAACCACATCCTAACTATGCTCCCAGACCTCACCCATATTTCTGCTTTCATGGCATGAAATTTGTTTTCATCATATTACATGTGCTGGAATGCTGATGTCTAAGGGAAGCTACTAGGGATTGAGTTCAATATTAATTCTGACCGGGCTTGGCTTTGTGGGTTACAGCTAAAGCGTTCCTGTAAGTGCAGCATAGAGGCTCGTCACACAAGTAACGTCAGTGGTGTCAGGACAAGTCAGAGCTGGGCCAGGCCCTGACTTGTCCCAGGTGCTCAGGGTTTAGGGAAGGCACAGGAAGCACCTTGTCCTCCAGGCAGACACCTCCTGCTCCTCCACCAGCCATCTGAATACCTATGTCCTGGTTCCTGGAGGAGCCAAGTCTGCTGGAAGCGTTTCTGTGAGGACTGTGTCTAAAACATTCTGATCAAAGTCGGTATCCCAAATCCACTTTCCTGTGCAAAGGTCTTTGGCTGTGAGTCTCTGGAGCTCTGCTGCCTCAGGGCAGGACCAGCTTTCTGAGGATGGTGCTCAGAAACAACTTGTGTGGGGCTTTTTCATATTGTTGGATATTCCACACAATGCCATTTGGATAGAAGAGTATCTGTTTAACTCAGAAATGCCAGGTCTTTGTAGTGGAGTGACAGATTGCTTCTCTCTGTGAGCTTGGTTAACTTTTCTCTCTAGTACTTTCTGGTTTTGTCTTTTCTCTCTTGTTTATTTGATGCATGTGAAGAGGTCGTTTGCAGTTGCTGTAAATGTTCTACTTTGATTCTCAGATTCTTGATAAAAAGCTGACCTCTATTTTATGAACAATAACCCAACAGAAAAACGGTTCCCTAATCTTAGCCCTTAATGTCACTACAGCACATTGTCTATCATTCATACTGGCAAAATCCTGTATTTTCTGCTTGGATTAATGTGGAAGGGACTGTGGAGGGGGGAAGGTGACTGTGCCAGGTGATTTGCTCGTGCTCAGCAGCAGATGGGATGGGGATGAGTCCCCTCACGGTGACCTCTGCTATCTCGGGATTTTGTCGGGAACCTGGTGGAGTCTAAAATGACTCCACCAGTGAAAACTCAG
The DNA here is from genome assembly GCA_013401255.1 of Urocolius indicus. Classification (NCBI taxonomy): domain Eukaryota; kingdom Metazoa; phylum Chordata; class Aves; order Coliiformes; family Coliidae; genus Urocolius; species Urocolius indicus. The sequence goes on from WBNH01005498.1 coordinate 298,672, forward strand.
CAGAGGGGAGAGCTCCCACCCCAGCCTCCATATCTCAGAGATGAAACCTACTGGAATGAGCTGCAGTCTCTTTCCCTGTAGACAAGAAAGTCATTTTGTGTTCCTTGCACAAGCTGGACTGAACTTGGCCCACAAATGATTGTTGCTGTCAATCTGAATCTCCCAAAAGACTGGTGTATTTTCTTGCTAATAAATGTCCCACAAATGTTTTTAATTTCTGCACTCATTAGGGCTTAGGGAGGCTATTTGTCAGGGACCAAAGACGTCTTCTACAATAGACCAGCAGCTGTCTGCAAAGGGTGAGGAGATATTTGTTGCCGTGAGCTGAGTCTGCTGTCAGCAACCAGGCCCCTGACCAGCCCTAGTAAATGTTTTATTGATTTAATATTAAATTAACTGCCTGGGCATAAGGAGTGCATTATTTTTAATGGCATTCTGATATTAGGGACTGCAGTTTGCTAGAATGCACCTGTAAAATTAGTATTCCCTAGTATTCTGCAGGAGCCATAAAACGTAATGCTCTTTGTGTGCAGCGCTCTGAAGCTCAACACGGCTTGGGTTACACGGCGTCCGCTTGCAGGCTATCTGATGGCTGCACCAACTCCTGCTGGGAGAGGAGGAGGCGTTAAGTCATCTTGGAAGGCTTATCCCAAGTTCGTCTCCCTATTGCTGAAAGCACATAAATGGAGCCTGCGAAGCCTGGGTCTTCCCTGGGCGTCATGGAAGCTTGGACACAAGGTGCTTGTAACAACAAGGCACCTTCTGTATGAGGTCAGGGTTGCAGCAAATGCTTTTCCTTTTTGCTTTCAGTAAATTAAATAAAGGGGGGGAAAAAAGCATCACTTGTTCAGCTCCATCTGGAGTTTGCCTTAGTGAAAGAAAAGGCGTTTGGAAACAAATATCATTTGAAATTTAAATAAACACATTTGGACTATGAAATTGCCAGAGGAAAAAATTTCAGCCCAAATAAAAGAAAAGTTAAAAAAAATCACTCATCACTAGTTTTTCTTTACATCTGGCAGTTGGGCCATAAAGAAAGTAAATGCATCCCAAGGAGCACACTGCTCTCCTCCCTCTGCCTAGGGCCCAGCAGCTGCCACTGCCACCTCCCAGCAGCACTGCTCAGAGTGGGTGGGAAGGATCCCTGCAGCAGTGGTTTTAGCTCAAGGAAACGCCCCACGGATGTGTCGAGGCTTTACCTGTCTGTGGCAGTTTGAGGAAACTCGGTAGCATTCATGAGCACTCACATCTCAGGCCATGAGGATGCTTTCTGCATAAACTTCACTATCTGGTGGAAAAGTTTCTTTTGGTTCCTGCTGAGCACTGCAGCCTGTTTCCATGTGGTGACCTTTTGGTTTTTATCAAGTTGTCCTGTTCAAGTACAGAGAATTAACCCTTATGCCAATAACATGCACCTTGCTCTCTACAGTTCCCGTTGGTTTGGTTTAAAATCCCAGCAATTACAGTTTTGTTACAGCAACCTTTTTGGTAAAATGCCTACCTAGTAAATGTTGTGTTTGGTTTTATTAAGGTGGTAAAAATGTCACATTTGAGCTATTTATGTTTAACTCCCTCAGAAATGGTTAATTATGAAGTCAAATCTTCTGAAACGGCATTCTGAGAAACGAGGATTCTGAGAAAGATTTCAGGGACGTTTGTTTCACATTCATTTTCACAACAGAGAATCACAGTGTGGAAACAACAGATCCAAGACAGAATGAGCATAAAACTGTGATCTTAGTACTTCTAAGTACTCAGTTATAAAAATGAAAAAGCTTAAATTGGAAGTTTAGAATGTCAGGGGATGAAGTAGAAAATGAATGTTGGTGTTTTGTCATTAGAGTTGCTTTAAAAACTGGAGAGCTGAGAGGCTCCACATATAATTGAGTGATCAAATTAATTCCCAGCAGCAACTATGAGTAGGGCAGCAATCTCAGTGGGTAGGACGTGATCAAAGTGGGCACAACAGCAGGATCTGATACAGTGCATTTTCCCCCTGCTTCTTTAAACACAGGATTCTTCTCTTTGTAAATCTTGTTTGTAAAGCCATTAATGAGCTCTCTTTTCTGATTGCTTTCTTGGGTATCACAGTGAACAAACTCCATGTTTTATTACTCCTAGGGTAAACGTTGACAAGAAATGTTTCTTTTCTGTCATAATTTTCCAGAGGAAATACAAATTTCCTTCAAAAACACACCTCCGAAATTTCCCTGAACTTTTTTCCTTCGGGTTTTTGGGGACAAAGCAATCAAACACATCTTTTCTAGGGGAAAAAAGAGAGAAGACAGGACAGAAAATGTAAATGTCATTTAAGAGATCAGTAATTGTCTGCAAATATTGTTGATTCAACAGTTGCTGTAGAAAATTTCAAAAGAAAGCGGTTCGTGAGCTTTCCTGGTGATAGCTGTGGCCCAATTAAGATTAATTTATCAGAAGATATCATCAACCTGGCACCTCTCTTTGTTTCTGGATTATGTGTGTGCACCAAGAGCATAGAGAAAACTACATAGGCTGCATCTCTGTAAAGACTTCTGTTGACTTGAGGTATATGGAGTCTCCTTCCCTGGAGGTCTTCAGGACCCTCCTGGACATGTTCCTATGACACCTGATCTAGGTGGACCTGCTTCTGCAGGGGAGTTGGACTTGATCTCTACAGATCCCTTCCAACCCTACCATTCTATGATTAGATCAAGACAGCCTCTTGGGTTTTGTATCGTGATATTAATGATGTTCTTCCCACTCTTGTGCGTGTTTCCCCCGTGCTGTTTGTAACAGTCATTTGCCTCCTTTCAGGCAACATTCACAGGTGACCCCTTTGTCAGAAAGCCTAAACGTTGTGGTTTGGGCCACTTGCACAGACTTTGCAAAGAGTTGGCAGCTTAGTGTTAGTTTTAAGAGCTCTTTATGTAAGTGACCTACCCATTTTGTGCTGTCTCTCATCTCAGCTTTGAGATTGAAGATTAGGAAATGATACAGAAGGTGGGTGACAGTTGGAGGGTCGTTTTTTAGTTAACAAACACAGATGATTCATTGCCCAGGCAACTCGAGTTGACAGAGTCAAACCATACTTTTTTCAAAGGATGTGGTGGATTTACTTATTCCTGTTTCTGTATTTGATTTACTACCACATGATTTCATTAAATAAGAACTTGACATGGGGATTTCTGCCAAGCAACTTTAGGCAAGGCCCATATTCCACAAATCCCTAAATTTGAGGGTGGTGGGTGGGGGAATCATCGTATTTTTCTAGCAGATGTCCGTCCTGCCTGTGGACTAGAGTTTGGGGCAGTTTGTCATTAGTTTTGTTGCTTCAAAACCCTTGTAAAATGATCTTTATTTTCCTCCCATTAGATAATGAGCTTAATTTTTTTCCGTTTGGCGAGGGTGATGATAAGTGTAATAACTATAAATTCTCTAATTAATAACAACATTGGAGGGAATAAAGGAGAAGCCTTCAAACAGAGCTTCAGGCTTGAACTGGTTTCAAATTCAGACAGAGTTACTTGGAGCTCTCATTTGCCTTTCTCCAGTGTAAGGCCACACAACTCATGTTTGTTGGTATTTTAAAGTTGATAAAAATGTGTAAGAACGTTCTTCTCTTTACTACTAGGTCAAAAATCCATATCATGGTAGCTCAGCTGTCTGGGCCATGTTGAATTTCTGGGGAAGAAAATAAGTAAATGCAAAGATGAAAACACCAAAGAAAGCGCAACGAGGAAAGAAAAAATGATGTAAGTTGGCCAATAAATAAGTTACACTTCTTGGCCCGGGCTCTGAAGTTGTATAAACCATTACCACACAGCTTCAGTGTAGCCATACCACTTCATTGAAGCTTTCAGTGTGACCTGTTGTCAACTGAGCAAAGGTGATGAGATTCAAATTTACACCAGCCCCAAAGTAATTTTGCCCACTTCTGTGTGCTAGTCTTCACCCTCAGATGTTTTGGTTTTTTGTCCTAGTCCTCAGCATTAGGGTGAATATAATACAAACTAAGATCACAGGAGTGTTGCCACTGCTGAAGGTCTGTCAGAGAAGGGCACACTTGGGGCAGGTCTTGATCTCCAGTTCTGAGCTAGGAATGTCATATCTGAGAGACATTTGGAGTTAAGGGGAAAAAAGGCCACAAAAAAAAGCTTAATGCATAATAATAATAATAAGCTTAAGGGTTATTGTTTGAATTTTGAAAGATGTCACATCTGGAAAGTATTCCGTTAATTTGTTGCTACCACCCATATATCAGATCCATGAGCTTCCAAGTAAACAACTGTCACTGGAGCTGCCACAGAGGGGGATGGCGCTGCTAGCTTGTGGTGAGCAGAGAGGGAACACACTGGTACAAACTAATCCAAGGAGGAAATGTTCATCCAGATGTGTAGAGGACAACGAATGAACTGTTCCTTAGAGCTTCTTAGCTGTATTAATGAGACAAAATCAAGGCCTCAGACTGCTATTCATTCTCTCTGTATATATCATAGCGAGACAGACAGGGTTGAATTCCATAACTGTGTGCCATAAAGCAGCCTCCAAGTCAACCCTCACACAGATGGAAAGGGGGACAAATGCTTGAGGGAGGAGGAGACTCATGGTGACAATCTGTCTTTAGGCTGGTTGGATCATATAGCTGTCTTCTGACCTTCACACAGCTTGAAACACAACAGTTCGTGGCTTCGTCAAGGAAGACAGGGTAGAGCCAGGACCCATCCAGGTGCTGGTGTAGCAGTCCTCCGTGGGGTACAGGCCTGCTGGTTTCACTTACAGGCTTGATCAGTCTGTTTGCCATTTGGTGCTTGAGTACACGAAGAGGAATTGTGGATGAGGAAGTGAGACAGAGATGATATTGCTATTTGTGTTTTCTTGGGAGAGGTGTTACAAAAGTAGTTTAAAACCTATCGGGGTTGTTGGTGGTAGATGCAACAAGGCATCTGGGGAGTTTCCAGCTGAAATGAAGAAAAGGCAGCAAGAGGAAGGATTTCCCATCCCCTTTCTAGAAGGGAGGATCTGAGCCACCTCTGTGGACTCACCAATTGCAGGGGAAGCATGAATGGCACGGATTCCCACTTCTGCCCAACAGCTGCTCTGGCATCTACTCTAGATGCTCTGTCACCCCACTGGTCTCTGGATTTACCTTCTGTTTACAAACCAACCCCAAGTGGGTTTGAACTGGTGACCTAAAGGTGAAAGGCTCTGCGTCTTATTAGAATTACTGTGAGCTGCTGAATGAGTCCCCCATGGCAGTTAAGATTTGATTATGGTTCTAGAAAATGTTCAGCTTTTACAATTAGTGTCAAAGCAGTGGTAAGCCCCTCTTTGATTCCTGGGTGTAGGCTCGTGCTTTTCTTAACCTCACACATATGCTGGCATATTTACAGTAAGTGCTCAGGGCTTTGGGGGGGGGGGGGGGGGGTTATTATTTTTTTTGTCATTTTTTGAATTAAAACTGAAAGTTCCCCAGGGAAATTATGCAATGGGAAATAGCCACTTCAATAAACTTGACTCACACATTTTATTGATTATGGTAAATTTAATTATTCCATTTAAACCTTGCATACACACACACACACACAAAACCTTATCCTTTTCTCTCCCTACATGTTTCTTTTCCTGTTTTTGCATCCCTCTCTGCAGACCAAAAGTGAACTGTAGATTAGCATCGGGTTTTTTTAGAGGAGAAATACTCAGGGGTAAACTTCTTCCTCATAATTAGAAATGGAAAATCAGGAGACATACCATAAATCTTATTCAAAATATCTTCAAATAGAGCTACTAATTGTTCAACAGCAATAATTACAGCTTTTAATGTAGCTCTTCTGCCTCTGACATATGTGCACCATTTTTACTAAGGGAGACCATTATTCAAGTGTAAAGGATGTTGAAACAAAAACAAAGCATAGAGAAAAATAAGTATTTCTGGGTCTTAAACCTTATTTCTGTACAAACCACTGCTAGTAGATGCACAGGGATGCTGAAGGAGGTTCTGCATCCTGCAGGTGGGCGATGTCTCTTTTGCTGTCCTTCAGTTTCTCTCCTGGTGGCACATTTGACTGGCACTGCTGTTAAGCACAGTGACCAGCCTAGCACCCTTCTGGATATCCCTTCTGGGCAAAACATGGGCTGGGGAATACTCCATGGAGACCTTGGTATTGTTTACAACCTTTCCTGCTTTGCACTGTACGTGAATCAACATAGAATGTATTTGTCTCGTGGCTTGGGAAGAAAAAACACCCTAAAAATTAATCCTCTGTGTCCTGGTAGGGTTCAGATTTATTTGCTTTATTCAGAAAGTGTATCTGGAAAGAAAACTTACATATTTCTAAATGACCTCCCCTTAAAAATAACCACAAGCTGATGTAAACTAGTGAGGTTCCTTCAAATTAAATGGATTCACTCCAGCTTGCATCAGGTGAGGATTAGGCCCCAAGATTCTCGCGAGCCTAGTTGTGATGACCTTGAAAAGAACTTAAAGATGAGTTTGGAAGCAATCAAACCAAATTATAAGCCTTGCTGCTTCCATTCATTTTTCTGGCAAGTCCTAGTTTTCTGAGAATGACCTTGTTGCAAGATGTATTACACCAAGTCCTTTGCTTAATGAGCCCATTGCCACAGATGTCACTTTCCGTGCCATAACTCCCCAAAACATTTCCATTTCCTTCCCTGTAACTGTCACCACGCTTGCTCTGGCTGCTGTGGGGAGGGAACGTAGCCATGTAGCAGATCCCAGACTCAGCTTTTGGCCTAGATGACATGCAGAAGAAGTATTTTGCAGATGGGCCAACCTAGGACACGTGTTCCCGCTGGGATCAGTACTCTGCTTCCCCCTCGCTGCCTCTTTAATGAGAATGTGAGAGCTTGAACCCACAGCCAACTCCTTGAATGGCAACAACAAAAGTCTCCTTGTCATTTGCCTGGGCTGACTCAAAACAGAGGAGAAAAGGGGATTTTTTTTTTAGATGGAGCTGCAGATCACAGACAATATACAGCTCATCACTAGTGCTGTCAGTAATGCTCCTTGCCTCAGTCTCCACAACTGTGGGTCATGGACTCTCCAAATTAGCACGTCAGAAGGTGTGCTGTGTGGCTGTAGTGGTGGTGATGGTGATACAGAGAGGCATATAAGCAATATTCCACATGGAATGTCCTGACAAAAAGGAATTTTGGAGTTTGACTTTGGAGTTTAAGAATCACCTCGGGGAAAAAAAACCTTCTGTGCCGCCTACCCTCCCAAAATGTGAGCCTGAGTCTGTTGTCTCCATTCCCTCTTTTAACAGTCTTGCATAACAATCTACATGAAACTTGAAGGTGAAAAAGCCAAATGCTTTATGCTCTAAATCTTAAAATGGCACAGTCACAGCGCTCTCGGCGTTGCTGTTTTTCCTCTGGATGGTTTCCTTTGAAAGCAAAGCGCAGTCAAAAAGTGATCAGCTTTTGCTAAGTGATCTGCTTTTGGTACAATGGCAGGTTTCAAAGAAAGAGAGGTATATTCCTTCTCTTTAGCCTATATAGTGGACATACATATATGGCTCTTCTGACATTCTACAAGCATTTCTATTTATAGCTGCTTCAGAGGAAGTGGAATCGGGTGCCCTGTGCAATCCTTGCTCTTCCAACACACGCTGGCTTCAAGGTTGGAAGGAAGTCTCAGTATTATTTCTTCCTTTGCCCTTTATTATTATTACTAGTGGTAATATAGCAAGTGCTGATCCAGTGAGGTGCTTTTCCCGTGAGTGTCTCTGATAAGACCGAGTATTTCTGTAAAGGGTATTTGCCTGTGATGGACAGGTACTGTGGTCAATCCTAGGCACCTTCCAGCCCTTCTCTAAACAGATTCACTGATTTATTTAGTATATTGGAAGGTGCATTCACTTTTTAAGCTTTAGTCATTCCTCTTTATCCACTGGTTTTTGTTGTTACTAGTTCTAGAAGGATCAGTCTGAATGCCTGATCTGCCAGAAGGCACTTGCATGTGCATTTCTTACTTTGCCATCCCTCTGCGAGATTTCACTACATTCATGTAGAACTTAGTCTGCAATGTGCACCACAAAGCTAGTCCCAAGGACAAGAGGCAGTGGCCCATCGCTTAACAGCCTGTCTCTGTTGACTTGCTGGGTTGGCAACATGGGTTCCCCCATGGGAAGCAAACCTGGAGAGGACAACCCTGTATCCTCAGGGCCTTCACCCCAGCTCCCTTGGCAACTGAGACATCACGGCTGATTCTGCCGTTGGCCAGAAGCCCTGCCTGTGTCACTGCAGAGCTCAGGCATGCCTCAGGAGGTAACTAGTCATGCCCCATCTGTATTACATGCACTTTTTTTGAGCACCTCCCAGACTTTACTACATCTATCCTCTTAGCACCTCTGTAATTATCTCTATTGTAACAGATGAGAAACAAGAACGTGGAGGTTTTGCAATATGAGCTGAGCCGTGCAGGAGCTCTTTGGCAGAAGAGACGGCCTCCTGAGGGATGAGTAACATCCTTTTGACAATCCCATTAGACTGCTGTTTGTAGCCTTTCATACCTAGATACAAGCCCAAAATCAAGCTCAAAGTGTATTGCAGAGACTGAAGCTCCTCTTTGAACCTGACTCTTCTGGGACTGACGTGAGGCTTTTACTGCTGTCCCTCAGTCCCCGTCACAATTCCTAGAGACCAGCAGCTCCTCTCTGTTTCATTTTGAAGGATAAAATCTTATTTATGCAAGTGATGTAAACATCATTTCAGCTTGACAAATATACAGCAAATTCAGGACAGCTGCAGCCACTGTGTACAGTGTCCTGCAGAGTAATTGTGTCCAAAAGCACAGGATACACTCACAACCATATTTTCACCTGGTGAATATGCCTGGTGAAGTGCATCAGATGGCACTTGACCTCACATCTATGCATATGGCCAGCCTTAGTAACCAATTAAATCAATGAGAACTTTGCCACGAGCCTGAATATAGTTTTAAACCCTGAATCAGCAGCAGTAGCTGAGTGTAATAATTGCTGAGCAGCGAGGCAAAGCGCCTGGGTGGTGTGTTTGAGGGGAGGCTGAATGGAGGGCTTTGTGTAATACCAAGCAGGGCAATGGGAATCAGATGAGGAAGGCAAAGTCTGGCTGCTGAATGTCCTTCCTGGCATGTGAGTCAGCAGCAGGTTAATTAGGCGTAGCTAGGCAGGGAGCAGTGGTTAGGACAGAATAGGCTTTAATTGATAGGATCGCTTTCAGCACAATAATATCAATTAGCAATTGCGATAGGGAACACGAAGGCAGGTGGAGCACTTTCTGTCAAGGTATTTTTATAAGGCATTAGCCTGTATAAACACCCACTGTAAATACATTGTCAGGTGTAATAACTGCCTTGACACTGAGCATATCTACTCACAATGGAAAGATAAAGACACAATTGCACACTATGGCGTTTCTCCCAGACGCTAATTGTGTCACTGGAGAGATCTAAACAGTTGTGTTAGGAAAACACTGGCTGAGAGTTAATAGTAATTTCCAAAATGCAGACAATAGATAGATGGTGGAAACGCTGTGAGTGTTGAGACAGCCTTGGGAGGAGCTAGAGGAAAAACTGTATTTCTGAAGTGAACAGGGAAACTTGAAATGGGAGTTAGGTGCCTAAACATCTTGGAGGAACTTAGACCTTGAGCTTACTGAAGCCAAATCCCACCCTAGCCTACAAATAATTTCATATTTTACAGCCTTCATGTTTTCCTCATATGCATATTGTTCTTAGAAACTTATAAAAGAGGGACAAATCCTGAAGACATAATTTAAAGGAAATTTCTATTCATGTCACTACTGATAATCCTGGTAAATAATTCTTACCAAAAACTGTATTTCTATTACCTGTTATATTTTATTATGTATAGTATATATATTATATTGTCTAACTCCGTGTTACAGGTCTACATTACATACCTGTAATATTATGTTCCAGTAATTAAACCAATTAAAGTGCAGTTATGATCTCATTAAACCCAAGGAATATGAGATGTCAATCAATTCTGCTTTTATCTAGATAAAAATCTTATCAAAGCCAAGTGATTCAGTCCTTAAAACAAAGTGTTCTTATGTCTCTGCTTCCATTTATGACACACAGATAAACATGATCCAGAAAATGCCTGTATAGACATATGTGACCCTGCATGCACAGTCCCTGCTGCAGAGCAAACTGCTGCTGGATATTTTTACCTCTTTGGTTCCCATGATACATCAGAGTGGGATATTCTGTTGCAATCCTAACAATTTAAATATTGAATACTATCACATAATTCTTTACAGATCTGATATAAGCTATACATAGCCCTTTGCCAGGTGTGTAGAGTCTGCATGCTGTCCCTCAGAGGACCCCAGAAGGACTTGGATGCATCCTGCTGTGGTCAAATGCCTTTTCCCAGGTGCTGCAGTACCTAAACTGGTCCTTGCAGAGTTGGCAGTTTCCAGCTCTCCCTCTAGGCTCTTCAGGGCTCAGAAGAGATCCTGAATTAGCTCTTTTGAAATCACCTGGCACTAGTGCATTACTATCTGGAGCAGAACATTATCCTCTGGAATAAATATCATCAGGGCAGAAATCTTCATCCCACTCGAGGGATTTTGGGCAAAACCTCATGGGAGTGTGTTTCCCGGGGCTAAATGATGGCAGTTCGGGGCCTTGCACCTGACATTAATAGGCATTTGGTAAGAGCCATGTTGATGATCAGCAGAGGCTGCAGAAGGAAGGATTCAAATTCTGTGGAGAGGCACAAGCGATACAGGATCCATTGAGTTAGGTTCTGGTTCTCACACTGACCAAGTGTCTCGCCCAATGTCCTGCACTCTGTTTCATGTCTGTGTTAGTCAGATCTATTTCAGGCTCTTGAGGGCAAGGATTGCCTTCACAAACAATCATTAAGCCTTGATCTTGGCTGTCATCTCTAAGGAGGGCTCTAACTTAAGTTAATAATACTTAAGTAATAATAATACTGATATTAATAAGGAAAGACTGAAGATAGTTACCTTTTAACATGGTCCAGAAAAAAAACCCTGCTTCAGGTTCAGCTCATCCAGAGCAGAGAAGCTGTTTGTATTTGTATTGTTTCTGTTGTGGGAGGAGAGTGTTCATGACCCAAGTTGGAGAGCATGGGGAGAAAACAGAATTAGGGAATGATTTTTGTGTTGTACCTAACAAGATTATGATCAGAAAAAAGAAGGAGGGAGAGGGGAAAATGTGCATGATGTTGTTATTAACAAAATGAAAGAATTTTAATAGAATCATAGCAGTCAGGGAAATGTGTTTTTAAAGACCTTGAGAGAGGTCATAATGAGAGTTTACTTTGTAGGTCTAATCACAGTTTACAAGACCATATGCCAGTTCCCACTGGTGTCCAGTAATTTTCCAGATGTGACTTTCCCCCTAGGAGGAGAACAAAATGAGGGAGAAGAACTGGAGTGACCCAGCGGTGGGGAAGCCTCTGAACTCCTGTACATATTTTGTCAGGGATGCTCTCATGAATAGTTTGACTGTTGCCTCGTAACATTGACATCAATTCTTCTTCAGTGCAGCTGAGCCCACAAGAGAGAAGGAGAAACTGAGAGAGGAATCATAGGGTGAAATTTTATGGAAAGATCTTCATATAAGAGTGCTGAAGCACATGTGCCATGACATCTATCCCAGATAACTGATGAGTGTTTGGGGCCACATCAGTGTTGGGGGAGAGGGAAAGGATGTTGGATGCCAACAATACCTTGTGAAACAGGCCAATGCAGAGAACACAATCCCAACTTCTGCCCTAAGCATCCTGTAACTCATGCTTACACCGGCATATTTGACCCTCTTTGGTGACATCCTTGCTCCAGTTTGCTCTTTACCCATGTCTCATGTGCTTTGTCCCCTGCTTTGTGACTAACATTAACTCAGGGAAAGGAATTGTCACGGTCTGTTGACAACATGGTGATTTCTGATGTCACCTGTAACTGATTCACAGCTTACTTGGAGGGATTGGGGAGCAGACTAAGATCCACCAGAAGCAGCTGAGTGGCTGCACAATAGCTTCAGCTATGTAGGCTCTGGCTGAGGTCTAGGCATTGCTTGCACCTTCAGCTGCTGTGAACATCCTGACATTTCCACACACATACAAAAAAAGTATAAATAGCCAAACCTTTATGTGGGAGAAAGGAGTGGAATTTCCTAAGGAGCTGGAGATAGAAGGAGGAAATTTTAGTCAGCAACACTCACTGTTCAGTGCAGCAGTGATGCATCAGAAGACACCGAGGCCTTGCTCTGCTAAGCCAAACCAGCGCTGCGTGCTCTCGCTGCCAAGCACGACAGGAGCTGCTGAGTCAAACAAGAGTGGGGTGTGCTGCTCTACACATTACTAAGGATTGGTTGAGAGCCTTGGAGAAGAAAAGGGGAAAAAAAAAAGCCCTCATGGGAGATGGTCTATTTTTAATGAGCCCAAACCTCTTCCACAAATTAAGTGAAATATTTTAAAAGGAAACAATATTACTTTGGTTTTATTTGTTTCAGCTACTTAGTTACAGCTCCACGTGGACACAATTAATGGAGGAAATAGAGTATTTTATAAGCCCAGGACTCTGAGATAGATATTTTGTGACCATGTGAAATTCTTTGCCCTAATCACCACACATTCCTTGGGAGAGGGTCCTATATTGCTGAAGATTATTAACCTGGCTTCCAAAGGAAAAAGTGATGTCTAGTCATTGAATGGCAAAGGTCACAAATGGTCATGGTGTTATTCACTGATGAGTTTTGCCCTCCATTTTTTCATTCAAGTCCCTGATACCCATCTTTGGCTCAGGTCTGTTCTAATTCTGTTCAAAGTATTCTTCAGCAAGAAAGAGAAATGACCTTTCCATTGGAGCAAGTTTTATTTCCTAGATCCCTTTCAGGCTCCCTCTGTGTCTTCATGTAAATCACTTGGACATTCAGCACTTCATCTCTCCATTCTTTTAAATAGAATATGATGTCCCCTTTATTTGCTCATTTACATGATGAGTTTTTCCGGGCAATGAATCATCTCATTTGGGTGGTATCTTAACACCAACCCATCTAACCTTTGCTGCTGAAAAAAGAAAATTAGATTGAGGTAGAACCTGAGGATGAATGTTGTTTTAGATGGAGAGGTTCCTTTGTGCCTTGCCCTGCCTTGTTAATGATGGGAAACAATAAAGAAGTCACCCTTGGAAAAAAAAAAATAATGGTTTTACATTCTTGGGTATCTCCTTCAAATATCAGAGGCAGGAGCCATAAAACACCAGGTTTCTGGCAGGAGTGAGTGTGACAGCAGGGTGTGACTTCTGGATTTCTGAATGGAGACAGTTGATCAGTTCCTCAGATGAAACAGGACTACATCCCTCATTCATCAGCCATCCACCTCTCACAGGCAGCAGACCTAAACATTCTCCTTTTTAGCTCTCAAACTAGTGCTGCTGAGATTTCATTGCAACAGGCTATTACACAGAGGTAAACAACATCTCGTTGGTGCAGTAATCTGTGCAAATATCCTGATAGCTAAGCACAGCAGTGGACTAAATAAACAAGCCTGTTGCCCCTTCCCCTCCACCGTGCCAATAAATGTAGTTTACTGTACACATCACTCTTCAAGGCCTTGCAGGGGTAGTGTGAATCCATTAGTAGGGCAAGGGTGAGTGACTTCTGACTTCAGCGACCCTTAAAGTTAATCCAGCATTGTAAGGGCAGAATTAAATGTGATGAGCTCAGAAAGTGTGATAAAACCAGATTTAAGTGCACAGCTGGGCAGCAACCTATAAAGGCAGAATTTAAAACCGTCATAAAAACTTTGTAATCTAATTACGACAGTGAAGTTAAAGGTGAGGTATTTGCAGCATGATTCACATGCACCACGGCTAACCTCTGACATCTTGAATATATTATGTGGTTTCTTCACTACAGGAGTAATTTTTGAGTTGCTCTCTCACACTACATGGTTCCCCACATTTTATTCTTGTGCACTGTCTTTGGAGGTTTTGGGACAGGATGAAACTGGGGATCAGCACTTTGCAAAGCATCTGCTTTCCTGATGCTGCTTGCTGGAGGCCTCTGGGGCTTCTCCTCCCCATGTTCTAGACACTCTGTACCCAGGCAGGGGCTATGGCAGGTGCACACCACCTCCAAGAAATCCCAGTTCCTAAGAGAGTCCGAGGAGAAACTCCAGTAAGAGCAGACATGTCTCAGGCTGGGTTTAGCCTAGTTTATCCTAATACCAGCAGGTTAAGGCTTGGAGGTGATCTCAGGCAGCCAGCTCCCCTTGAAGCCCAAGTCACCATGTCTTTGTTGCGATTGGCACCTAATTAACACTGCCTCAGATATGCAGTTATCTCTGGTTTCAGTGCTGAGGAACACCACCCCCTGAGCCCTGCCTGGTTCTCCTTCACCACTGCCACTGGACAGGGCTCCTTTTGCCCAGATGGTGAGGTTCAGAGTGTGCCCATCAGGATGGACACAAGTACGGCGACAGCCTGAAATCCAAGTGTAATGTCTTTCAGCAGAAAGACCACAGAGGGGTTAAACATTGAATCAGAGATATTTTTCCTGAGGCCTGTTAAGTGTTCAGCATCCCAAGAGCACTAGGGGGGTGGGGAGGGGGATATAGTGATGGGATTGAAACAAGTGTACTCAAACTGGTAACAACTGGGCAGTTGCTTTAGGAAAGGCAGTCGTGGGTCCACTCTTTCTTCAGCCAGCCTGTCTCAAGACAGAAATTTCAAGCAATTTAAAAATTTGCCCCATGTGATAGTTCTGAATTTTTTCCTCCTACGTACTCAAGAGCAATAAAAAAAATGGAGCAGAAACATCAGAAGAAAATATTTTTCTATGAAGTCTGAAAACATCTATAGTGTAGTTTCTTTAACTAAATTAACTTGGTGTTAGTCCTGAAATCAAATTGCATTTCATTTCATTCTCTTTGAATTTCTCCAACTTGCTTCCTTTTAAGTCTGACTGACACCAAACTATGTTCTCGTAGTGCAGTGCTCACGGGAGTGTTTGAGGACAGTGTTGTTTGTAGGATCAGCATCTCAAACTGCATCCTCCCCCCAGACACAAGGTGGACCCAGCTGATCGATCTCCACAAGTGCTGTTCTTAAACTGGTGAAATATTTGCCATGTTTGTGAAGTCAAACTGAACCTTTGGTTTCCCCAATGAATAATCAAGTAATGCTTTTCCTCAAGGAAATCAATATTTTCTAAGATCCTGTGTTCCAGAACCTGTCTCTCTCTCTTCTTATGAGGCTTAGAAGGGAACAGCACAGCCATCAAGGACACTGTGCCGGATTCAGAGTGATGTTCTGTCTTGGGGGAAGAGGAGGGTGTGAAAGCCATGGGCTAAACTAGATGATAGGTATCAGCAGTGGGTGGGAAAGAGGTGTGGGGTGCTTTTGGAAAGGAACTACTCAAACTTTGCAAAGGCAGCTTGCATTTGTAATCACAGCCCTATCTCAGTATTGTTATTGAGAGAGACAGCAGCTGTCTTTTTTAGAGATAAAAAGATTTTATGCCTTTATATTGTGATGCTATATATACTTTTGCTATTTCTGATATAGCTTCATCCTGAACTGTCCTTCTTTTCAGGCAGCTGTACTACAGCTACACCAGGATAGAACCCTGCCCAGGAGACAACAGCTTTCAAAATGCAGTCAGGGACTAGCAGAAAACACCACAACAAACATCCCGAAACGCAGGAAGGAGCCCACCAGCTGCAGAGAGCCTGCGTGAGGATCAAAAGAGCAACATCCCAGGTACAAACAGGGTGAGATGCTATCGAGCCCAGGCCAGCAGCCACCCACTGTGTGCTCCAGTGGGTTTAGAAATCCCATCCTCTACAACAGCTCCTACATGTTTGAGCTCACTGTGCTGCAGAGAGAGCAAGGGAGCTTTTAACACTCTCAGTCTGCAAAGCACAGACAGGAGGTGGTAAATACCTTGATAAGGAAACTGGAGTGAAAATACCAGCTTTAGGCAATCCAGATTTTATCAGGGAAGTATGCAGGGATGAGTAACTACCTGAGATGCAGATGTGCCTGTGCCAGTGCCAGCAGCCTGCCAGACTGCACAGCTGGCCTCAGGCATCACACCCGCAGTCTTAGTCCCATGGCATTTTGGGGACTGTCTGGGGGGAGGCTGTGGATTTTTGCATGAGGTTCTCACACAACGACACTGTCTAAAATGAATCTGCAGCTCTGTGACCGGAAGGATCAGTAGATTAAACACTGGAGGCTTATTTTCCTGCTGTCAGAAGCTGCTCGGTTTCTCCCCAAAGGCCATTGCCATGCTTAGCAATGACAGGCATGGCCCAGCATGGGGATTCACTTGTGACTCTGGAACCCCAGTGCTCAGCAAAGGCAGAAAGAAATGAATAGTGTATTGCTATTGCTGTTACTGGAGGAACTTAGAGAAGACCCGTGTCTAGTCCTGTTACAGTCTGTGCAGTGGGAATCAGAAATTGGTGAGAGTGGTTGGAAACTGCAGTGCTGCAAAGTGGCACAATCTGTGTATTCACGTTTGAGGAGATACGGGGATGGTGGGGGAAGAACCTCAGGGAAGTGATCATGGTACTAAGCTTGTCAGAGTTCAAGGAGCATCTGGATGATGCTCTTAGTCACAGGGTTTAGTTTTAGATAGTCCTGCTAGGAGCAGGGAGTTAGACTCAATGATCCTGATGGGTCCCTTCCAGCAGAGGATCATAGGATATCTCAAGGTCTTACACAGATAGTTTGAAGAATTATTGCTACATCTCTTACTCTATGTCTGGATCACAATATAAGATTATGGAGCTGCCTGTGGGCTATTCCCCCTCATACTCTGATTGCCAGGGAAGTCATTGCCTGTGCTGTCATCAGCTAAGGTGGAAAATACCTGTTCAGAGAGGCTGACCCTGTCCTGACAGTGCTCTTCAGGTGTCTTACAGGTTCTTGGACCTTTTTGTTTGGTTTTTGCATTGACTCTTGACCGGGTTTACAATATAACAGAAGGTACAATTAACCCTATCCTTGGTGGAAAGAGAAGAGTAGGAAGAGCTTGGAAACTTGAAGGGATGGCCTGGAAACCTGAACAGAGGGAAAAATTTACCTGGCTGAAATGATAAGGAATTGGGGTAGCACTCATAGCTAAGTCATGCCAGGGGACTGGCTGCCAAAAGAGTGGGGATGGTCTCTTTCTGGGGATGGTGCTTAGCATGGCTAATGACAACCATAAGTAGGAAAAATATGGATGCTATTGGAGAGGCCCAGCAAAGGATAAAGAATAAATTGGCTGTGCTGTGTACAGAGAGGGCCAAGCAGATGTTGGGCCTGATCCAGAGCCTATTGAGTTAATGGAAAGGCTCCCTTTGGTTTCATTGGACGTTGTCTCAGGTCCATTACGGCTCCACAGGAAGCAGTGGAGACCAAGAGTAATAACTTGTGGTGACTGGAGTGGTGTGTGTTGCATAGGTGTGGGCTGTGAGGTTTTCATGGTGAAAACAGATGGGTCTTCCAGCTCCGTCTGTTTGGGCTGGGTAACCCTCTCTGCCCCAACCTGATGGTAAGCACTCATGTCGTTGTAGTCCTCTGGCCAACATTTTGGAGTGATTCTTCACAGAAGTACCCTTCTGCCTTCTGTATTCCCCTTCCTACTCAAAGAAGTTTGGGTGCGATCTTGTCGTGATGGCCCAGGATTTAGAAACCAGTGATTTGAGCCATCCATAGAGAAGGAAGAAACGAGACCTGTTCAGAACTGTTGACCAGGGAGGAATTTTGTTGTGGACTAGCAAGAAAAATAACGTAAAGCAGATGTTTCTGCAATCATGAGACATTTGTAAAGCCAATATTGTCCAACAAGTCTCCCACTCGCATTCTTGTCCCAAAGATATGGCAAGGTCTGACATGGAGACCACAAATAGAAAACATCCCTCTGTACTAGCTGGCATAGGACCTGCACTAGGGCCTCCTTCTCTGCTCTCTGTGCTTTTCTGTTTATTTAGGTGTGTGTCTTTGTTTCTGTTTTTACATTTAGCACAAGTAGAAGGGAAATGGGATTTCATACAGCTTAGGAGTCCAGGAGCTCACCATGCTTTGGAGCTTGAGACTTTATTTGTCCTTACACCAGAGGTGCAAGTGTTTGTAGGCCAGATCCTCCACTAGTATAAACTGCCCCCAGCCTCCACAAGAGCTTCCTCCTTTTAGCCAATCCATTTGAGGAGGTTTGTGGTAGGCAGAGATGCAGACATGGGTCATGCTCACGCCAAGCTGGTCTCCTGTTTAGGAGTGAGAACCTGAAGCTGAGCAGCACCCATTTTCTCCTGACGATGGTATCAGGAGGAGTGGATTGACCATTGCACACAAGGATGCATCAACAAACAACAGATGCTGTTTCATTCAGGATTGTGAATTTGTTGGAAATGTAATTTAGGGAGTAGTTTAATTCAGTCAAATTCAGGTGAACCTGGTGAGAGGCAAGGAAGTGAGTTGTAATTCCAAAGCTCTTCTCAGGACTACCCCTGCCCAAACATAGATAGCTTTTTCTCTTGCGCTCTGTTAATGGGGGAAATCCTCACAGTGACGTGGGATTGACTCTAGTATTGTTGCTAGAAAAAAACTTTGTCTTTATTCTGCAAGAAGCTCTGCTCTGAAAGGGGTTTAATAGTTCACAAGGCAGATTTTGCTTAGCCTCAGGACCATCACACTGATTTATTTGAACTGAAGACCTACCCCCGTTTCCCTTGACATCAGGCTCCTCCCAATCCACATCTGGATATTCCATCATCCATCAGCAAAGGAGTCACTCCCTAATCTTTTGTAAAAAGCTATCGGTCTCTTTTCCCCTACCTCTAGCTGTATTCGTATTGACTTCTTCCCCTTTGCAGGTATCCCCTTTTCCACGCTGGCAGTAACACGTGCACGCTGCAGCAGTGCCAATCATGGCTCAAGCCGAGCTGGATTTTAGGTACTTAACAGGTTTAAGTCATGACTCTAAACACCCAAGCTCTAGAATATGATTTCTCACTCTTAACAGATGACAGTGCCCTTTGAGCCCTGTTCAGACAGAAGCTGATGCTGTAGGAAGCATTTGGGCGAGGTGTAAGGGTCAGTTTGGGACTGGACAGATTGCCTGGCAGGAAGGTTGTGTGGCAACTTGGCAATCATACCATAACACAGCTGAAGGAGAACGTCTGAGCCCTGTCTTGTAGTCTTCTTTTGAGCCATGCCGGCTTGTTTACGTTTGGTGGTGGATGGGTGGAGCCGTTACTCCAGTTTTTGGGTCGTATCCATTCACTTGGATGTCAACGTGAACTGCTGCAATTGTGTCATGACGGTGGCTCACTCTTGGAAGTGAGCAGTCTGTTTGTGTCCCAGAAAGCTTGGCTGGCTGGCTTCACCTGCCAGGGGCTGGGAGTTAGGAAAGCCCAGAGAATATAACATCATAAGAGTTGTGGAGTTTTCCAGGTGGCAAAGTCTTAACAAGACTTTGCAACTGGATTTAGACATAAACAGGATGCTGGAGGAAAAATGTTAACTTCTAGACAGGGATTCAGGTAGCAGTAGAGAAAGCACAAGTATCTCAAAGCAAGGGAAGTCTTACTCTGCTGTTTTAGTTAGAAAGTGAATTTCTTACTAAAATAAGCCCCAAACAAATGGGGGAACTTTTACATTTCAGTTGCAATTTGAAAATGAAATAGCACTTCCCATGCCTGTCCCTGCACCGCAGCCACTGTGCTCTTCCATACCAACCCCTTCCCGTGGTGGAACCCAACATCAAACGTAGCCATGGACTAACTTTAAGGCAATTTGTTCTACAAGTGAGTTTTAATTCCAAATAACGCTGATGCCAACCTTTTCTTTTAGTTTTCTTTGTCCCTGGGACTCAGGCATACAAAACACTTTCCTCTGTTGGAGCTCATCGTTCCATAACTCCAGCAATTGCAGTATAAACCTTGGCTACTAGGCACACTTCAACTTGAAAACACAGCAGGGATCTGGGATTTTAATTCAAGCAAATTTGAAAGTGGATTAGAAATAGGATCCAGCTGCATCTCTAATAGTCAAAAGAAAAATCAGCAAAACGTTGGAGCTGAAATGAACTCTGTCTTCCTTTTGAGCTTTTCTTTTTCCTCTCTTTTGCTTCAGGAGAGGAATTACACAGACCTGAAATACTGTAATTAAATTGTCATTTGTTCCTTACCTTGATGGAAGCTCTGCCCAGCTGAACACATCTCAGTTTCCATCTCAAGCATTTACCTACAGCACAGGGTTGGGGGAGGGGGAGTGGTTTATTACTTGTTTTAAAGAATTAGAAATCATAGTCATGCACAGCCCGTCTGTTATAGTCTTCAGCAAGCGTGTTGCCAGGCTCTACAGGTTATACATCATTAGCACACAGAGTGTCCAGGAGGGTCCAGAGCTTGTGCAGGTGTGTTGGCAAAGCTCACCCCACTTCCCTCCCTCCTCCCCTCTCCAGTGTGCTTCCAGCAAGCTGACACTTGAGACTGGATGTGGCAGGATCACAGAGGGCCCTTCTGCAGCCTGTTAGCTCCCAGCTCGCCCAGCAGACGTGACTGCGAGATGGCGCGTGGAACCTGGAAGGGACTCACTGGAAAAACAAAAGCATGGAGTCAAAAGCTTAGCGTGTTTTTCCATGATTGGATGAAAGAAAAAGTGCATGTGTGTTTTTTTAAGCACTTTCAGATATTAGAAGTTCAGTGAACACAGAGACAGCTGCTTTTTTTTTTTTTTTTTTGCTCTTCTCCTGCCCTTGAACTCAGGGAATGACTATAGGGAATATATTCCAGCCTCTTTTCTTTTCAATGACCCATTCATATGGTGGGTTTATTTCAGCTTTCCCCAAAAGAGAGCGAGCTTCATTCGACCTCTGCTTCTGGCATCAGCTGCCATTAGTTGTGCATCCCACTCAGATAATCAATAAAGTGGATGGCATCTGCAAATAATTACACACACAACTCTTCCCTGGCTTCCAAAACTGCAAAAGCTGGGAAGGGAGCCTTTGCATATTCAGCACTTGTTAAAGGAATGAAATATAGTGCCGTGGGCTGTTGCTGTATCCTGAACCCTGGGCATTCAGCAGCAGTGTCTTTGACGTTGCGTAGCACTCTGGCTGCACAGCACCTGGTCACAGAACTAATCATCTTTCCCATCTCTCCTGGCTTTGCTGGAAAAGCTGTCCTGTCTGCTTGTACTCACGCCAAAGGCCAAGAACTGTCAAATGAGTTGCAAATGTAACAGCAGCGTCTGCGGGCTCCCTTGGGTAGGAAGGCAACGGCTGACTTCGGTACCCTCTTTTCTTTAGAGGACACCACCACAGTTGCGTTTTTACAGCCAGATGCCGTGGCCCCAGGCTAGTGTGTGGTGACATGTGGGTGGCCTGTGCAAGGCGTGGTGTCTCCCTGTAGCATGGGATGAGCTACAGAGCCCAAATCCTCGTCAAATCCTCAGATGAAATGGCATTGCTCTGTCTTTGTGCTGCTTGTGACAAAGTTGCCTTTAGATGGCCATAAGGCTGTCATTTGCCCACTGAAGAACCTGATGGAGTCCTACCAGCCAGGAAAGTATGCTATTTGTCTCGTGTTAGAAGATATTTAATGACTATTTTAGGAGGTTTGTAGCTTCATCCTCCCTTCTTGCAATGGCTGAGAGGAACCATTGGCATGTTTCTACTGCCAGCTGCCTCAACAGCACCTGCACCAGACTCCAACACAGGGCCTCTGAGCTGAGCAGGTGGTACAAAAAGGAGAGGCACAGATTTTGCCAGTGCAAATTGCAACTGCAGAGTAAGGCTTTGTCCTTTGACTCCTGCAGCTCTGGAGAAGCTTTGTGTGGCACTGCACACTGACCCCATGCAGGTTTTAAACGTCTTGCCTAAGAGTCTCCTTTGAAGGTGAGAGGTGAGGTGGGGTAGTGCTATGACCCAGTGTGGCCATTCCTGCATGTCTGTACCTTTCTCTCTTGAACTGCAGAGGCAGGAGGAATGATTGCCACGGCTGGACTTGTCTGCAAGAGCTGGCAGCTAGGGACAGATAGAGTTTGGCAGCTGCCTCTCCAGAAATGAGCTAAGGACATGAAGCACCTCCCTGCTCCCAGCTGCTGGGTGCCAGCGGGGTTATTTCACAGATCCGGACAGCAACAATTACAGGGCAGCAATTATTTTTGGCCGCTACAACAGGGTCTCTGCTATCTCTCAATCTAGGCAGCAAGCAGAAGTGTTTGTTCATGGCCTGCTCCATTGTCCATCCCCAGCTCTTCTCCGTGGTGGTACATTGTTTGCAGTGCTGTTTAAATCCTCCTGCCAGCCCCAACAATGCCTCCCAACAGCCCCCAGCGAGTCAGGAGCTCCCAGGCCACAGAGGAGCCCATCCTGCTCAGCCCCGCTCTGTTTGCTGCAGAGTGTTTGTTTAGTGATTAACTCCTGCGAGGACATACACAGCCACAAATCTCTAGGTTGTCTCACAGCCTTTTCATTCAATTAAGTCTGTTGACTTAGTCTCATTTTAAGCAGTAACTGGATTTAGATAAGGCAGTGGAAACCAAAACATCAATTGTGTGATTTCTGGCCAGGCCGGTATGTTGGTCTGAGGGGAATGTTTGTGAGGGTGATAACCAGGGTAGCACAGAGACTGGGGATTGGGACACAGTCAGCTGCTGCAAAGGCTTCTGTCAAGTAAAAAACGCTCTGCATTAAGGACAAGCAGTGGCCAGAGGAAGCAAAGGGAGCTGCCTGTCTCCTCAGGCCCCCTCTTTGCTCATTCCATGTTCTGTACTGTGAAGGGCGGCCGGTGATGGTCTTGGTCCCTCTTAAGGAGCAGTCATGTTTGGGCTGGGAGCTCCCTGTGGGCTGGAGCCCAGCTGATACAGCTCTAACTGCTTTTCTGAAGCCAGTAAGGCTCTGCAGGGAAGTAATCATTTGGGATTTAGCCAGTTAATTTTTGTCAGCAACAGACCACAGTTGTTTTGGGATAATTTCTCCTGTAGGGCATGAATTTGCTCTCGATTCCTTCGGGGTTTGATTTGCCCAACATGTACCACCCCTCGTTGCACCCATCCCTGGGAAGAGGAAATGCACCCTCAGCATTTCCACTCCTTACAGTACAGGTGGCCCAGATGGCAAAATCCTCTCTACTACAGTAACTGATGTCTCCCTGTATAAACAAGACAAAAGAAAGCTCTTTTATTAACAAGCAGATGTTGTTGTGATGTGCTACTGTGTCTGCTACTGCTTACATGCTAGAGTCAGAAAATACATTGGGAAACTTACATGGTGATGTATTTGTCAGAAGCACATTTGGATGCATGGCTTTTATGGGTCATGTTCTCTTCCAGATAACTGTTAAGCTAACGGGGAGCATGAGGCATTCTTACAAGGGGCATGGAAGAATAGTGCAGAAGAAGACAGTACTTCCTGCCTGCTTGAGATAAGGTACACCATTGGAATATAGCAAATCTATTACTTTCTTTCTTTTCCCCTCATAACAGGAAGGATTTCTTCCTCAAATTATTCTTTATTCCCTCCTGGCATAAACCTGTGCTCTAAGGAGGTGATACTAGCTGTTTGTGCTTGGAGACCCACTGGTGCACATTGACAGGGGACAAATACATTGTTGGTGGTTCACAAGCAGTGGGCAGCCTGCAGCCTCAGCGCTTGTTTCCCTCTGAGAAAAGTGCTTCTTGAGAAAAGTGCTGTGCTCACCTGCCTCCCCAGGGGTGGCAACGGGGGAGGAGGTGCTAAGCACCTCTAAACACTGAGCCACCACTTCACATCTCACTCTTGGTTTAGCATGGAAGCCACACCAAGTAGCTTAAGCAGTGATATGCTGCTTTATGCACTTACAGTCTGGCTCCTTATCTGACCTCCCCATATGGATCTCACAGCAAGTAGGAAGAGCATGTTCTAGTGCACTGTCTTTCCATCAGTGCCTTGGATGGAGCAGCACTTTTGTCTGTCTTGCATCAGGACCTTGACTTGCAAACTCCTCACATTAGCTCCCCATGCAGACACTCAGCCTGTGGCTGTTTCTGTCACAGCTGCTGCTGTTGGAAGCAGGGCAGGCACATCGAAATCTGCTTCCTTGGGGCTGCCAATGCAGTAGCTGCTGTGCTCCTGTCACCCAGCAGCACAGGCCCCGTGCTCAGCATGGGGCTGTGACTCAGCACAGCCCAGTAGCCCAATGCCATGTGCGGCTCCTGGGACCTGAGCAAGTGCTGCTCCTGTGTGTACCCACACATACAAACACTTAACTGTTGGCAACATAAGGTATATTAAACATCTTCTTGGTAGCGATGAAAGGTGGCATCCTCCCAGAGTTTTGCATACCTGTGAGCTAATCAGCCCTTTGTGTGAAAACATAGGTGGGGACTCTTCTAACAATACAAAGTTGATTAGCTCATCATCTTGGCTTTAGGGACATACTGATGTACCCATCCTGCTTTCAGAGCTATGAATAATCCTGCCTCCGTGCCATCCTCTTAAAAGAGAAAAGGAGAGAGTGTGGTTTCAGGGCTTGGTGCTCAAGCCTGTTTCTCAGTGCAGGTGGTGAGTAGGTATTCACCTATTATTCACTGGTATCGCTCTTGGCTTTTCAGGTCTCTTTTGGGCAGTTGTCAGTAACTGTTAGTTTTGGTAATTGTTATTTTTCCACTATTGATTGGAATAACAGCCTTAAGAGCAGGCATGTGTGATTCACTGTCAAAGCCAGGGGATGGTCAGCAAAAGCCTGTTCATTTAAACCTCTGTTAACAGTCTGGAAGCAGACAGGGCTCTTACAGTAGGTTAAAAGAACAAAATAGGCTGGAAGACTTCAGCTTTGGGAGGGGAGGAGGATGGATTTTAAATGTTCTGGGTAAACTTTAGTAATTGTCTTACATGAAATAGAAAGGCAGTAATTAAAATACCCATAAGGAAGCAGGTCATGGCACTGGCAATTTGTTAGAGGAGCTGCTAGAGGACAAGCTCAAATCTACGTGTGATGCCAAGGCCAGAAAGATACTTGTTATTAGAAGAGGTATGATGGGCACCCTTTGTGTAGAGGTCATTGTGGTGCTGGAGAGGCCCAGACACCACATCTGTACTCTGCTTCAGACAGGAGACAGTCTGGAGGTGAGCAACAGGACTGGTAAGAGGTTTCATAAAACATGAGCCTTCTTTAATTGGGTTTGTTTAGTCTAGAAAAGACTGAGGACAGCCATGAGAGACTTCACATGTGACGACAGTAGCTGAAAGGGGTGTGGTAGAAGGTCATGATGGTCATTGGGTCTGTTTGTGTGGGAAAGGACAAGCTCTAGTTGGCTTAATCTGCAGCAAAACAGAGGAAGTAAGAGTTTAGGAAAGCTCTATCCATAAAGAGAGGAAGATGCTGGAACTGATGGTGCAGAGAGGCTTTTTGATCCCCGTCTCTAGGAGTTTCCAAGAGTTTAATGTACAGCAGGCACGGGGACAGAAAGGTGCAAGAGAGTCTCTCCATCTCTACATGCGTTTCCTGAACTCCATCCTTCAGGGTGTATGGCTTTGGCAGCGGTAGCAGAAGGCACGTTGGACACGAGCTGGGCTGCAAAAACAGAAACCATGCTGATAGGTGGGTATGTTTGCACAGCAAATGTTGATAAGAGAGGAAAAATGATATGGTTGTCAGAAACAACAGACAAAACTTTAAATGTTCTGCTTCAAAAAAAAAGGATATTTCAGGAAAACGAGTCCTTTGGCAAAACCACCTGTCAATAAACAAAAGCTTCAGATGGAAAACTTTGCAGTGAGCTCTGTAGATTAGCAGCTCAGCAAAACCCCAAGACTTCTGAAATGTAGTTACTAATCCTGGAAATGGTTGGTTTTCACTGCTGAGGATTAAGCAGAGATAACACAACACTTCTGTATGCAGTGGAAAAACGGGTAAAGAGATTGTCAGGGGAGCCTGAGAGTAGCTTCACCTGTAAAAAAAAAGGCAGTGCAAGAATAAGTATCCAGAAAGGATCTGTGCAATAACTTGCCAAACTAAGGGAAATGGTATCCCACAAAGTCAAGGAAGGCCTGTGGTTAAGGGATGAGAGTCAGAAACCCAGCATTCAAAAGCTGCTGGTTCTCACAAAGCCTGCACTTACGTGTATTCAGTCCAGGAAGCTGGTTAGTGGGATGTGAAGCTGCCATATGTTTTTGCAGATGCTACAAGTATGTGTGCTTTCCTTATGTATACATGTGTGTTCTGCCTGCTTTTGAAAGGGGGTCAAAGCCCTATCCAGTGCTCCAGGAGGAAAATGCTGGAGGATTTACAGATCTGAGATGCTGTGATTAATGTCTCTGGACAGCAATTTCACTTTCACCTATTGATGCTTGGAAAAAAAAGAAAAGAGGAGAGCTCAACAGGAGATCCACGCCAAAGATGAAGGAGACACATCTGCCTGGCTGTCAGATTTCACGCCAGCAAACTGGAAGAAAATTAAAAGAACCCAGGCCAGATCTGGTGCTTGCTCTGGGAGCGCAAAGAGGTCTGAAAGGCTCCTACACAAGTATTTATACCTGGTATAAAACCTCCACAGAAACTCCTGTTTCTCACTCTGCTTTTGCCATCTCTTTAATAGAAATATGTCAAGTGAATACGAAGGAATGAGATCTCCTTGTGAAAGTAGTCTTGAAGTTCTTGTCACTTAAGAGGAGGTTCCAATGTTCACCTCTGCCCACCACAGCTCAACAACTGCCCTTCCAAACACTTCAACTTACAGGCTTACACCTTAAATCAACAGTCTTGCAAATGTGGGAGACGAGGGACCACGAATGCTCATGAGTAGAGGTTTTTTTTCTGCATAGCCCCAGGTTGATTTGCACCCTGAGACACCATCCTTTCTGTCGGGCATAGAGGATGAGCTTGTCTTTGTCATCATATTGCTGTTAACTTTCATTTCCAGCACAAATAGCCCCAAACTGCTTTGGAGGGGATGCAATGTGACACTGCCAGAGGATCGCACATTGCTTCTTAATACAAAGCCAATTGTGTTTTGTACCCCGGTACTTAGTTCCAAATTACAAGCCTTATCTCACGGGAAGCTTAGGATGGCTCTATAGTTTCGGAAACCTCATGGTAAAAGAGTCAGGTTTTAAATACAGTGTTTTCCAGAAAGACTATCTTAAAAATATAGTGCTGTTCAAATCCTCTGCTTCCTTTAATGCTATTTTCAGGTTGTTTTTTTTCAAATTAAACATCAGCTTAGCAACGTATATGAGATGGCAGATTAAAGGGACAAGGCTTGGGTTTTCCATATTTCCTCCAGAAATAGCTATTCCTTGGGTGGGCCAGGTGAAGTCGAGCAAGGTTATTGTCACACTCCTTCACCCAGCTTTCTGGGTGGAGGAGAGAGAGAGATGTGACTGGCTGCTTGCAGAAAAGTCTGGCCAAAAGCATCGGGCCACATCCTTTGTGGAGGTAAATCAACATCGTCTGAGTGGCATTTCTGGAAGCATGACTATTTTCATCAGGATCAGGCCTTTTACATATGGTGAGGAAGTGGTAAAGATCACAAAGGGAGGGCAAGATATACATGCATGGCAGTAATTGCAAAAAGCTATGGGGTTTTCCTATGTAGGTGGTGTCATTTTCTCTCAAGCATTACAGCGTGGCTTTCCCAGCACTCTTTCCCTTTGAGACACGTGGAGCGGCGCGTCCCAATGAGCCGACAAGCCCAGAGGAAGAACAGTGTTGTTGTGAAGACACAGACCCAAAAGGCAAAATGTCTGGATTTTATTTGCAGCTCTGCCATGAACTTCCTGGATGATGGCAGCCAAGTTAACCAGGTCCCTTTTCCTGAGCAGCCCCTGTGCCATCTCTGCACAGGCACACAGCATCTGTGTGCCCTGCGAGGCTTTGCACACAGGGCCCAGAAATGCAGAGCTGCAAAGAAACACCGCTGCCTCCACATTACCCCACATGTCCCAGGCACAGGGGATGAGCTGGTGAACAGCAGAAGCAGATGCCCAGGGAGGGGAGCAGATGCAGAGAGAGCATTGCTGGACGCATCCACACCGTGCCCTCTCAGCCTTTAACCAGTTGAGGCACGGGGACTTCCAGAGCTAGGAGTGGTTCGTGTGAACTTAGCAACCCACAAAGGATTTCTAAACCTGGGAGCATGAGTAGTCCAGGACAAGCTCTCAGGGCATCCTGGGATTTTTAACTTCCTTGGAGCAGGACTCATTTCTTCAGCTCTGCGTCAGACCGACTAGGTCACATGGGGCTTTTGTAGCTTCCCATCTCTGTGTCAGCTCCCTGCTTCTCATGAGGAAGCGATGCCTCCTGCCAGGGAGCTGAGGCTAAATGTGCTGTTTCCTCATGCCTTGGAAGGGGAAGTCTGGAGAGAATTGTTGTTGTGATGTATAGGAGCTTTGCCAGTACAATGTCCTGTAATAACAGCTACTCTTCCTTCAGGTCATTAGCTCACTGATTTTTTAGTACTCTTGCTCGTGATAAGCAGATCTTGAGTGTAAAGACATGCCTTCCATCTCTTTCCTTTTTCCTGGCTTACTAAGTATATTTTGGAGATTTTCTTTCTTTATGGCACTGTGTCTAAATGTCCCTCTTCAAATTGTCACCTTCCAGGTCTTTCCTCAAAAGAGCCATAAGGCTGTAAGCAGATAACCAGCACTGTCTACAGAGCTCAGTGAGAACTGAAGCACTAGAAGATACTCTGAGGGGCCCTGCAGATGATGAAACTGGACTTACAGTTAAAAAGGTTGGTCTGCTCTCTGAGGCAGTCTTGCATCTGTTCTGTCTGTGCCCCCCTGAAAGCCAGAGTTAAGAGTGGTGGTGATGGGTTGAGCTTTCATCCCAAGCTGTAGTGGCGTTCATCCCTCTGGGCTCAGGACAGTGTTAGGGTGGCTACACAGCTTCTACTGGGAGATGGCTTTTGTCCAGTTGGCTGGGATGGGGGCTGGACTGACAGGCAGCTGTTTGCATTGGCCAGTGTAGACATGCCCAAATTCTCCTAATGCACTACTGGAGGGTACTCAGATATTACAGTGATGAGGGCAGTCTGAGAACCTGTTTAGACCAGAATATGGGTTTCAGTGGCAGTTTTCTGGCTGATTAATTGGGTGACTTTGTGCAAGTCTCAACTCGCTGTTGCCCTATCCAATAAATGGGAACAGCAGCATTTGCCTCCCTTTGTAAAACACTTTGAGGTCTAAGGCTAATCCTCCTCCTTTTTCTCACCCATGATGATGGGACCAAGAGGAATCTTACGACACATTGAGTTTCTGTGGTCTGGCGTTTGCCAAGCGTTTGAGAATGACTCTGGCTGGAGTTCACAGTGTCTGTGATTGCTGCCTGGTTTTTTTGTGGAAGCTCCTAGTTGAAACCAGGTCACTGTACAACTGAAAAAGCATGGGATTAGGAGACAAACTGAAGTAGTAATTGGGAGTATCCAGAGCCATGGTGACGTAAGCATCCTTCCCCTGCAGCCTGCAGACAGTAACCACACACATCAATGGTCTCGTCAATAACCTACAACAGTTTGTGGTTCAAAGGTCTGCGGAATGTTTAACAGTGGGCAAAACTCTCAACAAGAGAAGATTCCTCTTGCAGTGCTCTCTCCTTTACTCAAGAATCTGGGCAGGCAGGAGACAAAGCCAGAGAAATACATCTCCATTGGGCAATAGAGAACATTCACACAACACAAAGTTCAGCATTTGCAATTCAAGGACCTTGTGCTGCTGTGGGCAACTGATACTTTAGGGCACAGTTTCCTCTTCCCCATGATTTTCCTCAGCCAGGGATGTGTTCTCCCATGCTGGACGTTAAGTCCATTCTTAAATCTCATCCCCAGCCGATACCAAAGGGATGTGTTACTGAGGTGATGTTATTTTTCACAATGACCTGAAGGAAAAGCTGAATCATTGCAAGTAAACCTGACAAGTGACGTGGGAACTGAAGGGAGAAAACAGTTCAGAAAACATGTCACTGGTATGCAGAGATCTTCTGAAAGAACGTTGCAAGGCTGTAGGAGCCTTGAAGAGCCAGGAAACCAGCAGAAATGTGTATCAGGCAGTGTGATCTAATGAGCTCACAGACGTGAGGGTAAGGGATGGCATGATCACAATCTCAGAGTACTCCCAAGGGGAAGAGAAATGTGGAAGTGAGGCAGATGTGTACAAGGATCTTAAGGCTGAAACTTCAAGCTGAACATTCTTTACTTTTTCTGGAGAGGAGGAACAGGAGCAGTAGCTAACTTCAGAGTAGTGCTCCAAGGCTTCTGTAACAGCTCCTGCACTCCCTGAGCAGCTGGGGACAGCTCTTGGAAAAAAATAAGCTGTAGTTCTAAGAGGAATGAACTGGAGAGTGTCTGATGGCCTTTGCCCTGTGAGGGAGCAGATTATGCAGTCTTCCTGAGCCCTAGAGGCTGTAAACCAGGGGTCTGGATTTCTGCAGCCACAGTAATGTAAAAGACAATTCCATCTTCATGTTTTGCCAGGTGCTGGGCAGAATTAGGGAGAGTGAAAACATTTGAGAGGGAATAATGTTTTCAGACTCTCGACTCAAAATAGCATGAGCAGTTTGGACTGGCTTGAGCACCTCTTTTCCCATCCTTTGCCTCTACTGTATCACTACAGGATGACAGCATCAGAATCACCTGCTAGCAGTTCTCCCTTTAAATCAGAAAAAAAAACCCAACAAGTACGTTCTTTTTAAGAACCCATCAGTGAGCACAAATAAAAGGCTGATCTACGTGCTCCTCCAGTTTCCTAGCGCAGCACTCGCATCTGCTCCTTGGACCAGGGCTGTGAGGGACTGGGCACCTGGCTGGACTGGACCCAGTGGCTGTGTATTTCAAGAGTCCTGTCAGATATGATCTGTCCATACACAAGCCATGTTCTACTTATAACGTAAATTAGATTACATGGGCTGTAATGTACATTTTCAAAGGGGACCCACCTTAAACACATTTTGTTTAATAAAATAACTTAATTAGAAGAGAGCTTCTGGCTGATGTGGTTGAGGCTGTGATACTTTTTCCTTCTCAAATCATTTTCTCTGTTTATTATACTTAATTATAGTGTAATTATGTATCCATCCTCTAGGCAAATTATGCAATCAGAAAATGTGAGTGGTTCGCTTGCCACTGCTGTTGGGACCAGTGTTTACATCCCTAGTATAAAATATGAGCATCATTTCCAGCATTTATACGTATGTACATGCATATAAAAGGTGTTTCACACAGGATGAATGCTCAGTGTCAGGATTTTATTGGCAGTCATTTTTGCAGCATCCACCTAATCCATTTGTGGCCTGTTAATGAGGAAACCATCCAAAGCTCTGATAGGTAAAATCTTTACACCCTACCATGAATTTCCTCAAACACAAAAACACAGCTGAGGAATGTGCAAGTTCCACACTTTAGCTTTCATTTTGGCAGGAGGATTATTACTACTTTTAAGAGCTGTTGTTTGTGTTTCACTTCTGATATCCTGGCTTGAATTGCTTCGCACAACGAGAGAGAAAGGAACCCCACAATATTCAGCTAGGGGGTGTAGATTTGCACTCAGGTCCTGGATTCAGACTAATCCTTTTTCTCTCATGTGCTTGATGGAGTTTCTAGCCATGGCAGCGCTGCCTTTGCAGAGGTAGGCTGTTCTCCCTCTTGTTTTTCTTGATGAGAGTTGACAGATTGTGTTTGAACGCAATGAAAGATAAAGCCGAACGTCTGCATCTTGAAAACCTTTTCTGAGATTGATGTTTTCTCCTTCTTTGGCCAGCTCTCAGCGTGAATGCAAACCAGGTTCCCACTTGGCAATTGCACCTTCTCTTTGTGTGCTTGTTTTGCACTTGCACCAACGGCACAGGCGGGGAAGGAAACGCATCTGTTGGTGAAGGTCAGCCCAGCTCTGTTGGCATCAAGAGCCCGTGTTTGTTACAGCTGGCAAAGAGGTGAGCCACCCATGCAGAATGACAAGCCTACCTGTCACCTGGCCAGCCCCCCAGCTGATGGAAATCTGGGTAACTGTTTGCTCTGCCCGATTTCCCCTGTGCTGGGGAGCTGGCTCTGCTGTTCAGAGTGTCACTCACCTGCACACTGCTCTGCACGAGTGTCCTGCAAACACACCTTTGCAGGAAACAAAAACCAAAAGGCCTAGGCGTGGTGGGTCTGGTTCCCACCTTGTTCCCTGCAGCTGAGCTGGTGTTTTTATGAAGAGCCAACATTTCCCAGCCACATAGGCAAAGAGCAAGGCTGGCACGGCTGGGTGGGGAGAGCCAGGAATGTGGGACCTGGGGAGGGGACAGTGGAAGAGCTGGGAATGGTGGTCCCCCAGATGGAGTTAGCAACCCGTGGGAGGAGAAATGATTCCTCATCATCTTCACGAGCCCTGCAGATCCTTCATGCAGACAGTGGCCTCAAACAGCCTTTATCTCCCCACCCTCATAAGGCAACCACTGCCCCATTCCTTTCTCTCCTTGAGAAGAGAGCTATCAGTTGTGGTCTCTGAGGGAAAGGCACTAGAATCAAAGCCCAGATCTAGGCAGATGCTTCGTGGTATCCTAAGATCCAACAGAAGTCCAGGGAAGTTTTTCAAAGGAGCCACTAAATCCCATGGCTGTTGCTCCATCCTGACCCGCTGCCGTGTTTGCTCACACAGGCACAGAAGCCCCAGCAGGGTGCAGCTGGGCTGCAGAGGCCTCGCATGTGGCGAATGGGACGAGCTGTGCAACAGCCCCATGGCAGCTCCACAGAGAGCTGAAGGACCACGAGGCCAGGCGCTGCCTCAATCCACAGCAAGCAGGGCATCACCCCGAGCAGGAGGTATGGCACATAGGTTTATTTATCCTGATGTTGTCCTGATGTTATCCCCGTTTTCCCAGGTGCCAACCTCAGACAGCATCTGCCACCCGCTTTGGCCAGACACCGAGGCGCTGGCAAGTGGCTGCCGTGGCTGTCACAAGCAGAGATCCAGTGCCATGAGTTGGCTGGGCCCTGGCAGCCTTTGCCCTCAGGGTTTTCACACACTGTGACATGGGGAATGGGGCTTGGGCTGATGGGCCTGTTGCCAGGGCAGCATTTGGCCATTGTAGGCTCACTTGCTTTCTAGGTGTGTCCTGAAACAGGGAGGACTCGAGCCAATATTTGTTGGGGTGCTTGTTATGAAACCTTTGGTTTTGCTGTGCTTTGAATTTTGCCTTTAAATGCTGTGTTACAAGTGTCTGGCTCCAAGGTCACACTTTCTACCTGTCAGTTTGTAAAGGCTTAAGAATGAACTCTGGAGTTCACTGTGTTTGAGTGATGAGGAAGCTGTGATGCAATTTACCTGAGGTCAGGCAGTAGTCTGAAGGCAGGGCTTGGAGCAGAAGTCAGGCTGTCAAGTCCCCAAGCAGCATGCCAGGTGCAAGCAGGGCTCCTCCATCACTTTTGTCCTCTCTTGGTTTTGTTTCCCCTTGTATTCCTTGGGAAAAATGAAAGAGGGGAAAATTAAATGTAGATTATAAGATGCAGCATTCTGAACTGCTTCAGAATTCAGTCCAAAGCTGACAGCCCACAGCTCTGGGTGAAAACTAGGGCTGCTGTCCCTAAGCTGAGATTTAAGCAGTTGAATTTCAGTTAGCAAAACGCCATAAGGGAAGCCTGACATACTTGAGTGACTTGGTTATTTTATGGATTGGATCATTGCCATTACCATGAAATTAAGTCTGTGCATCCTGCCTGGCTGTGGGTTTGTGCTGTGGGCATGAAGGGGGCCGATCTAGCAGGGCTTGGAAGAGGAATCCCCCTTCCCATACATGCTCTCAATAGGTGCTAATGCCATGAGAGGAGTTCTGCTCATAGACTAGCACTGTTGTGTGAAATAACTGTACAGTCATGAAGTGGAGAAAACATACCTATCCTGAGGGTGGGGATGAGAATGTCTGTGCTGCAAAGTTGAGATTAAGAGAGCTTCCACCCAGCTGGCGTGGGGCAGTCAAGGCTCCCTGGGCAGCCTCAGCCCCAGAAATAGGGTGCAGTGCTGTCTCAGCAGGGGCTGAGCCTCACCCTCCCGGGGGAGCCTTGCACCCATATCCCAACTGTCCTAAGTCAAAGCCAGCAGCAGTAGCTCTCCATTCACACCTCCAGTTTTCATGTCCACATGCCATCATGACATAAGGGAGCAGATGGATGCAGAGTGGGAAGAATATTTGGACATATTAGGTGATGGAGATTGGTTCATGTAGCTCACACACACCCACCATTACTCCAGCTGAGAGATCACAGATTGGTGTGTGCAGCTACAAGGGACCAGACTGAAAGCTTCTTATAAGTGAGAAGCAAGATGGGCTTTGCCCAGGTTTATTGAACATTTTGTTTAACTCAGT
The DNA here is from genome assembly GCA_013401255.1 of Urocolius indicus. Lineage (NCBI taxonomy): Eukaryota > Metazoa > Chordata > Aves > Coliiformes > Coliidae > Urocolius > Urocolius indicus. The sequence continues at coordinate 332,973 of WBNH01005498.1, forward strand.
GTGCAAAACCTAAACCCTGCCCTTACAAATTCCTGCTCCAGTTCTGGTCGTGTCCACAGCCCTTCTGCTCCCTCTGAGAGGCAGAGCCCACACCTTGCACCTCTGGGGAAGGGCTGAACAACAGGCATCCAACTAAAATCCCAACTAGAAGTGAAACATGCTTTTTAGTCAGCTATGAGATCTGTCTCCCAAATGCTCTGGTATCTCTGGTCCCCTCTACTTTGTCTGTGAAACTATTACTTTGCATAATAGAAGGGAAGAGACACTCTGACCATCTATTATTTAGGTTGCTTCCCTCACTCTCCCATCAACAACAGGAACAGGGCTTCCTTCTTGTTTGCCTTGATCTCAGCTCTTTGCTAGAAATGCGAGGTTGAAAGCAGCTGTGGGGGAGGAAACTCTATCCTGAACTGGGTTGCAGAGTTTTGAGGGGATGCCTCTGTTTGTGGGTGAGACTCCTTCACAACCAGGTCATTTCCCGAGTCTGTATGAGCAAAGGGATAAAGAACTCAGGAGAGGAGTCAGGAGAGGACAGCTGGGTATCATCACATGTGCAAGTGCCTCTTTCCCCTCCCAGGGGAACCTGCTTCCCCTCCAGCAAAGGCTGAGGACTGAGATCACATCATGTAGGCATTGTGCTCTGGAGACTCACTACCAAGGTCAGTGTCACTGCAGCCAGCTCAGCAGCCCCCTGCATGCATCCAGCAGCGTGGCTGTGAGGGAGATGGCCGAGTCCACTCATGTCCAGAGTAGAAGGATCTCCTGGGGCTGGCACAGGAGCTACATCATCCCCAAGGGACCACTCCTCTAAAAGACCAAGCCACCTTTTCATTCTCAGTTGGCAGTTCTCTTAGAAACCTGCAGCAGGGCAACTGCTATTAACTGCTCTACCTCTACATGAAGAGCTGTGTCTTGGGCCTGTCACTGGACCTGCCCTCCTGTTTATCCGCTCCTGTTGAGTACATTCAGGTGGTTAAGGCCCTGATGATGAAGCTTATGGCATTTATTCATGAGTTCAGAGATAACCATGTGCTTTTATACCTGACTGGAACAGCGTCTAAAGCTGACAGCTGGGAGTCAAAAAGCTCTGAGTCACCCAGGCCCTGCTCTCCTTCCTGTGTGACCAGTCTACCTGAGTCTGCTTCCTTGGCCACTGCAATTGCTTTTATCTGATGATTCCTTCCAAATGGCCCTAAAGGCCTTTTTTGGTCTGATGAGAATTCAGTAGAAGCTGGACTAGCATGGCAAAGACAGGAGGACATTTAACTAATGACAGCACTGCAGCTCAGGAAAGGCAATTACATCCTCCCCACATTCCCACACAGGTTACTTGGCGATTACTGCAAAATCTTCCATGGGCAGAGGAGTGGGAGGCCGTGAAAAGCCTGAGACAAGGCCCTGTGAGCTGGTGGAATGTCATGTGGGGTGGTGGTTTGGGTACCCAGCACAGCAGATTCTTAAGCTGCCAGGTTCCCAGCAGTAGTTACACGTTCAGTTAGAAACCATGACCTCAATTCTACAGACATTCACATATGTACTTTGTAAAACAAAAATATGCACAAAAACTAGAGAGAAAGAAAAGAAAGAAAAGNCAAAGTTGAGATTAAGAGGGCTTCCAGCCAGCTGGCGTGGGGCAGCCAAGCCTCCCTGGGCAGCCTCAGCCCCAGAAATAGGGCGCAGTGCTGTCTCAGCAGGGGCTGAGCCTCACCCTCCCAGGGGAGCCTTGCACCCATATCCCAACTGTCCTAAGTCAAAGCCAGCAGCAGTAGCTCTCCATTCACACCTCCAGTTTTCATGTCCACATGCCATCATGACATAAGGGAGCAGATGGATGCAGAGTGGGAAGAATATTTGGACATATTAGGTGATGGAGATTGGTTCATGTAGCTCACACACACCCACCATTACTCCAGCTGAGAGATCACAGATTGGTGTGTGCAGCTACAAGGGACCAGACTGAAAGCTTCTTATAAGTGAGAAGCAAGATGGGCTTTGCCCAGGTTTATTGAACATTTTGTTTAACTCAGTGTGCAAAACCTAAACCCTGCCCTTACAAATTCCTGCTCCAGTTCTGGTCGTGTCCACAGCCCTTCTGCTCCCTCTGAGAGGCAGAGCCCACACCTTGCACCTCTGGGGAAGGGCTGAACAACAGGCATCCAACTAAAATCCCAACTAGAAGTGAAACATGCTTTTTAGTCAGCTATGAGATCTGTCTCCCAAATGCTCTGGTATCTCTGGTCCCCTCTACTTTGTCTGTGAAACTATTACTTTGCATAATAGAAGGGAAGAGACACTCTGACCATCTATTATTTAGGTTGCTTCCCTCACTCTCCCATCAACAACAGGAACAGGGCTTCCTTCTTGTTTGCCTTGATCTCAGCTCTTTGCTAGAAATGCGAGGTTGAAAGCAGCTGTGGGGGAGGAAACTCTATCCTGAACTGGGTTGCAGAGTTTTGAGGGGATGCCTCTGTTTGTGGGTGAGACTCCTTCACAACCAGGTCATTTCCCGAGTCTGTATGAGCAAAGGGATAAAGAACTCAGGAGAGGAGTCAGGAGAGGACAGCTGGGTATCATCACATGTGCAAGTGCCTC